>OX940974.1:76211501-76686501 GCA_954871275.1 Leptopterna dolabrata
TACAGTCGCTTTGGATCCCTAACATGTGTTACTCCTACCCCTGATATTACTTCACCTTCGACTCCCAGTAACCTCATTTCCCAAGGCCAACCCCCCCACCCCTACCTCTAGCACCTCGGCCACCAGCCCTAAAACCTTGTCCACATCTGTGCGCTTTCCTCTTCCCTTTCATTTTCAATTTGCGCTTTTCTTTCCAATTCAAGTTTCAGTAGCGCATGACTTCAGGATATGCCTCTTGACGCATTCAATTTTGTGTCCACATCTATTCAACACTCAGAGCAACTTGGCAGTATATCAGTGTTTTTTTCCCCAATTTTCAGGAAAAAAAAGCTTGAGAGAAAAAAAATTGAACTCGTACCATGTGGATGAGGAAGTTTCTCGCGAGTGGATGAAGAAATTTCCCCTCTTCATCATCCCTTTTAACTGTATTCGCATAATTTTCGTTAGTAACAAACCACACCGCGAGATGGGTCCTATAATCATCAATAAACAATAATGTTTCTGCACTGGTAGACTGGGAACCCGACATTATTTTTGAATGACATCAGTGACTACTGACTGACTAGCGCTTGTAACGATACCCACCTTGGTCGGAAAACCTTGCCCTCTGCTTGCGTCAAGGCGTGCGCTATGGGATTCGAACTCATTGACCCAGTAACAAGCTGCCAACAGCGCATGCTCTCGTTCCTTCTCCCGTGCGCTGTGTTGAAAGTGAAAAGGAAGAGGAAAGCGCACAGATGTGGACAAGGCTTAAGAATAACTCGCCCAACAGAAGCCCCTAAAGAAAAACGGAGTTAGGTATTGAAAAATAGTTTATTTCCACTAATAGATGAAAAAACGCGAAAAATACCGGTTTCGGTGATTAAACCATCTCCAGTAACAAACCATGACTTGATTGTTTGTTACTGACTATGGTTTGATCACCGAACCCAGTATAACAGTGTATTTTTAGCATTTTTTTCGTGTATTAGAGGAAATACACTATTTTTCAATAACTCCGTTTTTCTTTGAAATGGGTTTCCACGATTTCTTCGCGAGTGATCTAGTTCGTAGAAGCCCCTACCTCATCCACCACCATTTGCTTCACCTTCCAATCCCAGTAATCCCAATATCCTCCTTCCGTCCTTTGAACGCTATGATCCACCACTCCCCTTCAGGCTCTACAAACCCGTAAGACACCCGCACGCACAGAATCATAATATGCGAAGAAATTATTGGAACAAAAACTATGACCATCACTGGTGTTACATACACCTACTCGCTACTCCCCTTCCGCGTTATCTCCCCCACCACTTTCCTCATGTCAGGGATGATAAATTTTATGACTGCTATTACGAATATCCAAGGAATAATTGATCATTTCTAGAAGAAAATTTGTGAAACATGGGCGTTTACATACCATCTTGGTTTTTGATCCACGTAAAATAAAGCCCCGCCAAGCACCAACATTTTAGTCTAGCATAATCAAAGTCTAATTTTCAAAACATTTTTCCGGATCGAGATGATATCCAATATTTCTCAGTTTACGTAAATCTAGAGTATCCAAAACAAAAGTTTACGATCACGAAAACAATAATTTATTCTAGAACTATTTGAACTACTTCGGCTGATATTAAGCTGCCAATATTATCGAAAATCTCCTCTCATAGAAATCACTGATTGCAGTCTTTCTAACATAGATCACATTTATAAGGGACCACCTGGATACCAACCCACATACCATCCTCATTTCAGCTGATTTCGACCGTTTTTTCGAGTACGTGTGAGTGTTTCAAGGATTCAACTCATTTGGGTGAAATTTTGATACAATTTATATGTAACCATCTTGACACCAACTCGTATAATGTACCCTCAAGAGTTCAGCTCATTTCGACCATTTTTCGGGTATCCCATCCGCATGAATCCCATCCTTAGGCATTCAATTTATGGAAACTAGGTGCTCCTCGATTTGTCACTGACCTCATGAAAAAGGTGTCGAATATGTAGTCTTCTGAAAAAACCCAGCTTGCTAGCACAGTGATCTTTACGATTAACTATGATATATGAACATGATCAGTATTTGAAATCACAATAGATAGTATCGCACCATAGAACCTAAGATGGAATCGACATGGACAGTTAAGCAGTTCCAGATAACAGTTTGGCCTCGTACAGCTCTTTTTCCATTTCCAGCTTTTGACTTTCCATGCGGTTACGATCCCTTTCCGATGCCATTCTCTCTAAATCGGCCTGAACTCTATTCGCCTGAACTCTATTCATTTCGGCTTTAACTTTATCTTTTTCCGCCAAAACAAGTTCTCCCATCCTTTGGACCAGGATGAGATTCGCTTTAGCCGTTTCTCGCTGTATATCAGTGTCCGAGAGTTCCAGCATCGCTCCATTGATATTGTTGACCGTTGTCATGGCAATGCCTTGAGTATCTTTCATCCAAGGCTTGTTAATGATTGGCCTTCTATTATATTGTACCGTAGACCATGATGGAACTATGGGTTGCTGTCTCGGCCTCTCAATGATGATTGGAGGTTCAACCTTCACGAATTTATCGGAGTCCTCATCCATCTTGTAATCCTTTGCCCTGGCGTTTTCATCACTCTGTTTATCCGTTTCCACTGCCCTTTTCATCTTTTTTCCTTTCGAGTAATCAACCAAAGATGGTCGATGAGATGTGGTCAGTCTAATAATTGGTAAGTACTTCATGCTCTTGAGGTTGATGATGGATTTGGGGAAGATTGTACTAAGAACAGTGTCGCCGTGCTTGGGTGGCTCGTAGGGGGGCCGGTACGGTTTGACTAACGCCAGAGGCAGCTTGGATCCCATGTACACATTTTCTCCCAGAATCCACTTCGCCATTTTCCGCTCACCACCTGGAGACAACAAACAAAAACAATAGGGTCAATGTGGTAGTCGAGCTTTGATAAGATTAACACGTGCATAGTCGTGCTACCTCAATGGTACACACCTGGATGTGAATGGCTGTGCAGGTGGTGCAAGTCGTGATTCTCTGGTGCGTTGCAGAAAAACGTAAGCAGAATTGTAACAGTTCCTTGTTCGAACAAAATACCCAATGTGTTATCCAAACTATATGCATTGGCTCATGATTCTGAAAGGGTCAATGACTTAATCTCCAATCAGCAGCTACAATATAAACGGTGATACTTCACTGAATATACAGGATGTCCCAGTTCCTTCTGGAGAAACTCAAGAAATCGATTCTACTCTTCATTTGGAACAAAAAATGCTCAGTAGAAATTTCTCAAAAAGTTCTTCGTTTTAAAGATATCCGACAATTAGTGTTTTTCCAACTTTTCATTACCTTACCACATAAAAACGCTAATAAATTCGGAAATACTGAGACTACAACAAATCCAATTACACGGTTTGAAAGAACGTTGAATTTCCTATAAGATTCCTCTGTTTTCAATGGTCAGAGTTACTTGAAATGTTGGTCAGTATCAGTTGGAAAATTTGAAAATTTCCATTGAAAACAGAAGAATCTTGAATGAAATTTAACGTTCTTCCAAATGGTGCAATTTGATTTGTTGAAGTCTCAATATTTTCTAATTTATTAGCGTTTTTATGTGGCAAGGTAATGAAAAGTTGGAAAAACACAAATTGTCGGATATCTTTAAAACGAAGAACTTTTCGAAAACTTTCTACTGAGCATTTTTCGTTCCAAATGAAGAGTAGAATCGATTCCCTAAGTTTCTCCAAGGAACTGGGACACCCTGTATATCATATAATACGATTATAATATAATATAATATATAATATAGTATATAATATAGGTAATATTATGTATACTATGTATAATCAACAATAATTAATAGGTTTTGTGGTATGCAAAGTAGTACCTTGCTCGGATTGCATCCAAAGTTAATTATATAGCTGAGAGGAATGGTCTTATGTGAATTTAGTAGTAGTACGAGCAGTTAACTCATGACTGAGTTGAGGTTATACGATAGGCCAGCAGTCGAAAATCTGAAATCTGGAGGACCATCGGCTCCTTTCCACAGCACCACGCCACTCCCCACTCGACGACTTCCGTCATATCATAACAGCAGGCGGAGTCATGAATCAGATGGAGAAGAAGTAAAATAATGAGTATTTCATAATCCGATCTCCAAGTCTATCTAGAAACCTATAGCAATAACATTGATTTTGTTATCAATCATGCGTGAGTACGGGACAATAGTAAACAATACGTGAGTAGGGGACAACAGGCAACGGGAGAATAGTAAACACACTCGCGGGTAAGCAAGTCCAACTGTCAACAGCTAGTAACTACCATAATAATTACATTACTGTATTCTCCAAATCTAGGTTGGTCCCTCGAATAATGTGCGGTGTTTAAAGTAGCTAGAAGACGCACACATATAAAAGGAATTCCGTCTGTTACTCCACAGTAACACACCTTTACCAGAGCTACGGAAACCACCCAGTGATCTTCTTTTAATAATAAAATAACAGTATCTGCTAGTATTCGAGTTCAAACAATATCATAGCCATCTAAATTAGTGTAACACAGGGAATTTTGAGTAACCTAATGTTCCTGACATTCGATTAGGTAATTTGGTTCATTGCCATGACATTTCAAAACTCTGTGGAGGAATAGAAAACATTATACTTAAATTGGACCTTTTATATGTGGCAGTACTGCACGTATGGATTTGTTGGTATATACAGCAAAATTACATGTTTTTATATCTAAGTTCTGTACACATTATATTTTATATATCCTTATCTTAATTGTCGTTTTTAAGTGCTCTCACTCACGTCGCAAATAGTTTCCAGGAAGTGAACGGAATACGACTTTTACCTTCATGGGCGTTGATGAGGTGGCAAGGAGGGCGGTAATTCCCGCGAGGGCAGCTATTCCTCACGTCTGACTTGGCAGAACGAGAAGGTCGTCATGATTCTCAGGCGGCCACGATGAAGTCACTCCGGATGGCTAATGAGCTCCTTTCTAGTACAATCATCGGTTCAGCTCATCACACAAACTCTGACACTGCGCACTGTTGCGTCGATATTAGATAAAAGGCCCTGTTACATGGGCTCCAACGATCTGTGTAAGTTCAGTATAAAATGGAGGATTTCACGTTGAGTGGGGAGTTCTGAACAGGGCTCCTCTGTAAGTGCTGTTGCCTGTGGCTGCTGATACAACTATAATTTTATTTCCAACGCTGCAGGTGCTGATGAGACGGCCGGCTTCGAAACTGGAACACGAGAATGCAGAAATAAACGTTTCCGTCGTCCCCTTTCCCCACTGTTTGATGCGAAAGACCGGGTATCAAGTGTCCCATGGTGAACGCCTTGTTGACTCACCGAATAGGTTTTAAAAATGTGGAACTCTAATATGCGTACCTATGTGTATTTTGAATTCACACAACGATACAATTGAAATGGTAGTGGAAGAAGGAGAGGATAGTGCAGTGTAGTATAACTAACCTGCTCTAGGTGGTACACACGTATTTTTCAAGTCGGAATTATCCTTTTATGATTCCCCACCACACTGCTGGCGTCGTAACAGTCACATATTAGGTATATGGTCAGATTGGACGCTTCGATTATAGAAGACATCTTCTACAATACAATTTCGCATAACTTTTCATGGGTTTACCAAACTAACTTCAAGATGATTATTTATTATTTAGTTTACTAATCTTATACAATCTGACTTATACTTGTGGTTTCGTCTACCTGGGGCGTCACGTGGTTTGGGTGTATGGGTAGTGTAACCATGAAAAATGTTTATACATTACAATACATACTGGCAGCTTTCAGAAACCCATAGGTAATGCATAAATACAAGACCACAAAACCCCGATGAAGCTGTTGTTTAAAAGATGATTGTTAACGGAAATTAACACTCATTGACGACATAATGAGGTGTTTATGCCGGAGTCTAGGCAGAAAACGAGGGTGAAATTTAATTTCTGAGTTCCCACTGGAAATTAAGTTTGAGGTAAATTGCCGAGTAGTTCAATGTAGTAATAGATCAATCCCGCTTAGAGCGTAAGTGCATCACTTCAAACGATGTACAGAACCACAATGGACAGAACCACAAAACTATGGATAAATATAAAAAAACACGTCCTCAAAATCAAACCGAGAGGAAGGTAATGGAAAAGTTTCTAAAAGGTTTGCCATTCCTAATATGCTGGGCTGTTGGCAGCATTGAGAACCTTTGCCTCTGAGGCTTGGTTACTATGATCCAATGAGAGGGTTATCCGCTCTTCTGAATGAGGTAGCACTCTGATTTTTGCAAGGCAACTGATGGAGTCGGTTACTATGATCCAGTGTGATGGTGAGTTATTTATGGGGCCTAGCACATATTCTATCGCTTTAATTACTGCGACTACTTCAGCGTTAAAGCTTGATTTTTGGCAATACTCGTATTATACCTGCCAGTTGAAAAGTTCAAAGAATGGCAGAGCCACAACGTCAAGCCGGATAGCAGGTACCTACTTATGTATTCACACCGACGTCAGTACAACCAACTCACTGTTAGGTAAACATTTATGCAACTACAATAAGGTGGGACAGCAAAAAATATTTCCATAAGAGTTTTGCGCTTATAATGTCCATAGGGTTAATACTGAAAATAATTTAATCGCCTGCACAAAAGAACTTCGGTTGTTAAACTCAGTTTTTATTAAAGGTAGTCTTATACTGCTTTGATCAGCAGCATTTATTTGAAATAAAATTCCCTTTTATCTGCACATAAACGTTCATCTAAATATGTACAGACACACAGGATGAAAATACCTATATCAACCACAGCTGTCGCAAATCACATTTCTAAACCTCCGATGGAATGTGTGAAAAACATTGCAGGTGCTGAATAATTTTTTACTGCCAGCTGAGTGGCCTGGCTAGTGTCTGGTCAAACTTTGCTGGTGCCAGTGAGTAGTACTAGGTACCCCTCAAGGCCATATTATACCAATAACTCTGTAGGTATAACTTCTAGTTTAAAACTGCGAGTAGTTATTATGACTAAAATAAACAGAACTTCTTGAGTGACATGATTTTTCAGGAAGAATGGGACGATAACAAGAGAGGCAGCGCTCGAGCGGAGCTTTGAGGAACTAATGCTCCGCTCAGGCCATCCTCTTGTTTCAGTGGGTGCACAAAGTAGCCCATCGAATTTCACGTCATAATATTCAAAGATAATTTTTTCCTTTTAGAATTCCGCGCCGCATCGAGGAGCTATTGTGGCACCATAAACTAAGCAGAAAATTCTGATGGTCTTACGAGTAGACATCTTTCAAATCACAGGATCACTTTCAAGTGTCCAATGTGTTGAAAAGTCAATTCATAGAGAAATGAAAAGAAATGAGAGAAGGAGGGAATGACGTAATGAGCAAGTCTTGTGTGGGTCTTTACCCGAGCCATTCCTGCTCGTCTCATAACGTCGAGCTAAGCGAAACATAGTCGTTCGGCTTAACCGACTGTGTGGCATTCAAGACTTTCCATCAACCCCGTTATTACTCGACCCTCATTGGCCGTTGTAATGCTATCAAGCTAAACGTCAAGCTCATACTGTCAGAGTGTTCTCCACGAGTCGAGCTTTGCTGATTAAACTGAAGAGGCTCGACGCTAATGGCCTTGATGATTCCAGTCGATATAATTACAGTTCATTACCACGGTGCTGGTCCCCTGATAAAATTACAGTTGCACTCGGCAGTTGATGCGAATGTGAAGTTGTTCCCCTCTAATTCGTCGTAGTAAGATTTCGTCGCCATCGTCAGATGTTGCCTGAAAGAGCATATAAATGGTGTATGCTCAACCTAACGGACATTAAACCCCAGACAAGATCTTGAGTGGAAGACGTGAGCATTTGATCCAGCAAATGTTTAACGCTACTACAGATCTAACAGGTCATTTCAAATCTTCCCATTCCCTCTTTCATGGACGTAGGGAAGCCTTGCACTCTGGCAGAACCTAAAAAAGTCTGCCAAGTGGGTGGATTGAACAATCAATACACGAATAAACCTCCGCTCCCCAAACAACATATAAAATTTCGGTGCAATCAGACGAGATATTCACGAAATTTGAGATATCAATGATTCAATTAAATTAAAAACGGTAATTTACAACGTTTTACCGAGCGTAATATTATTGGTTATGACGCAATTATAAACATTCGTCGGCTCTACAATATTGCTTTGCCCCTGAAATCCAAGACCAGTCTAAGGTCTTCTTATCATCCACATTTTTATTTCATACCATAACAACTCAATTTTTTCTAAGGACAGTGAGATTATTCAGTTCGGCTATACATCTCCTACTCTACGTCCATCTAATACGATTTCAACTTTGCCCATGCACAGAGGCTGCTATACTTTTGATCAGTTTGCAATTTATAGGTGACTAACAAGCTTCATGGGATTTTTAAGTCGCGTACCTATACGAAAACACTACTGTTAGTCTGACAACCATGAAATTATTGGGGGACGATTCACGACCGAAGCCCACGAACGTTGACTGTTGGATGTAACCCGCGGTACCTACGAGAACTGAACGGTGTTCGTTATTGGCCGACGCTACTACCCTTTCAATCGCTTCGAAATCCATTTGTGCCTATCAGGGACCCACACAACCTACATGTTCCTCGAAAATTCCATCGGGAGCAGTTTATATCTCCTCACTCTACAGTTTACACCTTACGAACAAGTAACGGTTAAAGTTACTTTACGAGTAAACGGTATACAGTTCACGAGTGTGGAGAGAACTACAACGTTGTGCATATGCAACGAATGTTACTGTTGGATTATGGTGAAATTAATATGGAACCAGCTGGGGTCCAACTCACGTATGCCCTCAATGTTTCATCGCCTTTAGACTTGCTCCTTCGATGAGATTACAAAAACGCTGCAAAGTCCTTGTCACATGGGTTTATTATTCTGCTGGACATACGTACAGAAACGTTGGCTGTTCATTTACTGTTTCTTTCATGTGCAATTATTGAAATGGCTATTTTTCATGGTTTTCATCAATTTCGGCCCCCCAAAACACGAATTAGGCTCTGTTTTTTTTAACATGTTATTTTTGAAAATTGATAGAACCATTTAATTGTCTTTATTCACCTGTTGATACTACTTCTAGTGTTATTATACAAATGTATGGTGATTTCAGTCAATTTCCCATGTTTTTGACTCATAAAAAATGAATTTCGGGAGCATAACCTTCGTTACAACCTCAATTCTTCACTCTTCGGTCAAAATCAACCTAATATTGTTTTCTCGCCCTAAAAAACATGGAAAACGATACCTCACAAGCTCATGTTCACTAAAACCTCAAAAACCCCTATTTTTACACCCACTTTTCTTCCATAACGCCCCTGGGTGTATTCCGATCGGGCTGCCGTGTTTCGGAGTACAGCTAGGACCCAAATGTGTTCCAAAATGGGGACCCAAACTGTGCGCGGAAGAATGACGATTTTAGACCAAAATTTAACGTACATTTAAGGGTGAAACTTCGTTAGAACCTCAATTTTCCACTGTTTGGTCAAAATCGACTTCATATTCTCTCGTCCCAAAAACACGGAAAACAATACCTCAAAAGCTCATGCCATGTTACTAAAACGCAAAAAGTACCTATTTTTATACTCATTTTCACTCATATTATCCCTGGGCATATTCCGATCTGGCTGCAAAGTTTCGGGAGAAAACTAGGGCCCAAATGGAGCCTGTGTGCGAAGGAACGAATTTTTTAGACCAAAAATGAAGCCTGTATACGTGATACGGCGTACGGACATTGCATTTTTGGAATTTGCGTACCTTGAAACGTAAAAGAAATGATTCTGAGGGGGTTTTATTTAAAAAAAAAATAAAAAAATAAAAAAAAAATAAAAAAATAAAAAAAAGGAAAGATAGAAAGAAATTGTGTACAGGCCGACAGGCAAGGGACTTTTAGATGCAAATGTGAGTGGCAATTTTGATTTAGAAGGAGTTTAACGGTTCCTGGGTGAATAAAAGACACCCCTAATTTCGTCAGTGGGCAAACGAAACGTAGGTAGGTACCTACTTGGACATTTCTATTCTCCTCAATTATTTTTCTTACATGAATTTATGATAGATGTGCGCACTGTTGTTTCAAAGATCGAGGAAAAGTTTTATTTCAGTCATTGGTACAAACTTTAGACAAAACTACACCCAACACAAAAAGCACGCAGAACTGACTCGAAAACGTGGGAATGTAGAACGTTGGTAGTGATACCAACGTAAACATTCAAATCTATCTTGGAAGTTAGATTCTTTCCATATTGTTCTTTAAAAACAACAGCACATTATTTGTGTTGTTATTTTTAGATTCAAATAATCTTCTTTTTTTAACCTTCCTTTTTATATTAGTTCATCGGTTGATACCTATCAACCTATGATTAGTTGATACATATCAATATATTATTGGTTGATACCTATCTACATTGGTTGATACTAATCTTACCCACCATCGAGGGTGCCTAGAAATGATGATAAAAATTCTTTATTCGCATGCCACCTTAATAGGTTATACATCGTCATGAGAGGGTGACTGAAATATTGAGCAATCAAGAGTGCTCGTATAAATTCTTCTGCCTGTATGCAATAATAAATATGTATCTCTCGCAACAGAGGCCAGAGGTGGATACAGAACAGCCACAGTCCCAGTGCCACAGAACAGGCTTGTAGGTGGAAGCTTGTGCAGCAGCGCATCAAGCACTTTTGGATAAGATGGAAAAAACGGTATTTGTATCATCTGCAGCTGCGCACTAAGTCGAAAAAGGAGACCTGGTGATTATCAACGAACCCAGCTTCATGCCTCTCCACTGGGTTCTTGGAAGAGTTCAGTCAACTCATCCAAGCAGGGATGGAATAGTTCGAGTGGATACTGTTACTTCCAGCGGCACATATTCTCGTCCATCCACCATACTGATCTCGCTTCGTCCAGCTACTGATCCACAGAATCCTCTTGATCCACTCCATTCAATCCTCTCTTTCCCAATAATGCTTAAATTTGAGTAAATTTTGGTGGGTGGTATGTTAGTTCGCGGTTAGTTCGCTGGTTTTGTTATTGCTGACACCGCAGCTACGAGCTTTCATGTTTTACTGGATCAGCCAAAACTCCCACAATTATCTCATCTCAAGTTCTTTTGTCCGAGTCGGTCGTCGTTGTCGCCCATCTCCTCCCGAACCTCTGACGCTCGCTTTCTCGCCGTTTTCCAAAATTGGACTGCTGAATCTTGGATCCTGTGTATATCCTATACACTTGGCGGCTTCCTGCAGCATCCCACGATGTTCCAGCGGTTTCTGGACGATCAAGTCGCCCATATTCCCACGGTCGCCTCGGATCAGGACCCTCAGCCCCCAACGTACTGGATTCAGGTCAGTCCATTCCATTTTTCTGCCTTTCTGTGGATTTAACAGACGGCCACCATAGGCAGGATATTCTCCCCAAGGCGTCCACCTGGTACTACTCACATAATCGGCAGTACCTATACCACTTGTCCAAGTCACTTCCGTGATCATTTCACTCATTTATCGCCATCCACTTCGACTTATCATTTTAACTCACTTATATTGTACCATGAATAATCTTCTCCATCTTAGAAAAACAATTGCAAATATTTAATTTAATATAATGACTGTAAATATTTAATTTAGGTACCTACTTAATTTCCCATACTTTCCACCAGCTGGTTAGGTTGTTAGTACCTCATTTGAACACGTATTGTATACCTTTTATTTTCAAGTATAATCATCAGTAAAATTGAACCAGCGTTGAGGAGTAAATTATCAAGTAGATACTCCATATCCACTTCATGAGTTTGGGGTTTAAGTGACAACTTTTTTATTGTCAGGTATTTACTATACTAGTAGCAGTGGCACTGGGAACAAACTAGTATAACATAACACCATAAATTCACAACCACCGTTGGAAAGCTGAGATTCTCACACGTGCACGTTCAATCACCCATTATTTCTGAGACGTACAGCCATTTGAGTAAATAGTGATTTTGAAAATTTTACAAAATGTAACCATCGGTGTTTTTTGAATTTACGAGGTAATTTAAGCGAGCTACGGCCATTTTAGGTATAAGTCGAAAACACGAAAAAATATTAAATGTGAAAGAACTCACAAAACCAAGGGGTTAAAAAATTGCAAAGAGGAACTTCTTTTGAAAATGAGTTGAACAATCGACTCTTGAAGTTTTTCACACCTCAAGTGCTAACACCCTGTATCTATAAGGAGAATATTATATTAAATTGTAAAACTGAAGTCATTGCCGTTTTTATTTTTTCCCCATCCGTGCAATGAGGGGAAGTTATTCTGTCCACACCGACCTCAATTCAAAAGAACCCAGCTTTTGATTTAAAACTTGTTTATGACCGGTCCTAATCAGTGCCTACTTCCACCTGGTAGTAGAAGCGGAAAAATTTTGTTGAACTACCATGTGGTATCAGATGCATATTTTTCACCAGTGGCAGAAAATAGAATGGGCGGGTATATCGCTGGTGACAAAAAAGTAGCTGACCATGAAAGGGAAAAGCATTTCGAAGCTTAACCGAAATAACTTACCGCTCGATGGCATTCGAAATTTATTTTCAACTAGGTTTACATTAATGGTTGAATAATTTGACTCCATTTTTCCACGCCATTTAACTTAACGCCTCATCCTTCCAATTCGTTGATAAGCCTCCATAGCACTACTGGAGTCAAGCATGTCAACTACCTGTCCCTGCCCCCACATCCTCCGAGTAGTCGTGAGAGGGTGATTTCGATCATCCCCGTCAGTGTGCGCGGGATACAACTGGCTAATCCATAAACATGAAATCCTAATTTTTGTAATCCGAAAACGACTGAGTTCGAAAACGATTGAGTTAGAAAACGACTGAGTCATGAGAAAATGAGATTTGAATTAAAGTCAATGGGATTCCAAAAATCGTACTGTGAAATACTGGTCACTGGTTTCACACACATGTTGCGTTAATTTATTTATAACACAAGTTAGAGAGGTATGTGGCATGGAACACGATCTCACGAAGGTACATTGCCATCAATTTAACGGAACGGTTCCAGGATCTACTTAGTAACCTATCAATTGTGAAATGGCTGTTTTCTGGTCCTTCTCCGTTCTGTTTCATTCGATTCTAATCTAAGTACTCCATTTTACTTACTTATATTCTACGTCCTCCAAAATCATAATATCCGTTCACATTTGGGGTCTGTTTCATCCGTGTCCGTCTATCAGCAAGTCTGGCGGTAACCAATTCCGGGTAACCATATCTTATTGAAAGATCAATCCGAACGAGCTGAAATTTTTAGGGTACGTGTGGCGTGGTCAACGGATGGTCTCGTAAGAATTTCATCAAAATACTACTGTAATTTTTGTCTGCGCATAGAACGTAACTCACGGTTCTATTCTACGGATTTTGCTGAGACTTCAGGTAGTATGCTGGTCGGATCCCTGATGCAATCAAAATGAGCGTAGTATCTACGCATGCGCGGACCTAGAGAACCTCCTCACGCTCATATTTCTGGTTTAATTTAGTACATTTTGCTGACATATTCAGAGACCTTTCAGGTTCGGTCCCTAATGGTTTCCTACGGATTCAACATTGAGTGTCGGAATTATAGTTCCTAACCCTAATCTAACAGCGGCAACACAAGTCCCAGTAACGACCAAATGTCCCGGGATTGTTGACCAACTTCGATGGGGTTTTCAAGAGCCGTCCAGTTGGATGTTTTTCAGAGCCCTCTAATATTAATTTGCAGGGGGTAACGGGAAATCTGCACGTACGCAGACTTGATCTTTTATTTCAAACGGTCAACTCGTGATACCTCGTCCGATTCTGCTCAATTTGACAGGTAACTTGTAGGTATATCGTTTCTGCATAATATCTAGGTCGGAAGGTAGGCACTGTACACACAGTATCAACTGATGGTATATTAACGAATTTTAAAATACTTCAAATCACTATGAATCAAAGCAACGATGTGAGGATGGTATGCTATTACACTCCCGCCCACTAGGCAAACTTCTTCTTATTGTATTATATTTTATTATACAAACAGAATAATACGAAAACTCCTTCCATTTCAAAACTTCGGCTAATCGAAATCTTACAATTGCACTGCATTTCTTACATTTCGACCCATAGAAAAACCTCATTTAAATCCATCCGCAGACGTAGAAATAAAACATAATTGCCGTAAAATATATACATTCTCTCGTGAAACTTGTTCTTTCTATGAGTCTGGAACCTAAAATAGTGCCGCCACTACTGCTTCTATCTGGGAAGGAACACATTCCAGTTCCATGCCAGTGCAAACTTATAGACTCACGCAGAAAGGTAACCAGGAAGCGCTGACCAAAAAAAGGTGATGGAAGGGAAATCCTTCTCGTTACCAAAGGCTTACCTACTTGGTGTTATGCCGTTCATCTTTGTAAAACGAAGTTTCCTAACAGGGAACTTTTCAATATTTTTATTATGATCGGGAGGGTTCAAGCAATATTTTCAGATTAAAGTTTGCAGATCGCTTCCGGTGGGGGATGGGTGGGGGGGTGTAGATGAACGAGGGTTCAAGTGAGGAGTTCGGACGAGGTGGAATCCTCTTTGATGAGTTCCAGACAACTTTCTATCAAGGAGTTTTATAAGGTTGTGATAGTAGGGGAGGGAGCAGTGGATGTGATGGGGGTGCAAATATCGGGAAAGTTGCTCGATTTACAATTTTTCGGCACTTTCGGTGGTCTTCAATGACCTTTTCACGACGCAATGACGATAAAATGACATTAAGCCACCAATTTCGCATCATACTATACCCTGATCGCTAATTATATGAAGATCGGCGTTCAGGGCAACCTTCAGCCGCCAAAAGACTCTGCTATCTGCACCACCCAGAGGCGGCGCAAGCAACAACCACTGAAGGGGGAGAGCCATCTATTTTGTCAATCCCTCTCCTCCCTTGCTTCTAAAGCCTACGATGCCAATAAAGATAATAGAGGAAAGAAATTAAAATAAAAGATTCAACTAGCATGAACACATGTTACGACTCATAAAATGGAATTAGATGGGGAAAAAATAGTCACAAATTCGGCTCCTCCTCGAAAAACACGATAAAGACCGCAGTCTCGTGCTGTGCGTATGTATTATACAAAATATGATCTACCTACGTCATCTATAAGTCCTAATGGCTGATTTGTTACTTCTTAGTTTAGAATACACTGCCCAATAGTAAAAAATACGATGTCTAGCTTATCAACATTATTTAGTTTACGTATGGTCTCTTATAATATTGGCAGCATAATTTCCGGCCGAGCCAAGGATCCATGGATTACAATGGACTAAATATTTGGATATTTATGGTTCAGTACACTCTACTGATCTCTGGATAGGTACCTACCCTAATTATGTGGTTTTACTTCATTCAACGTCCATTCAGGTGGATATTTATGGTTCAGTATTTATTCAATATTTGGATATTTATGGTTCAGTACAGTCTACTTATCTCTGGATAGGCACCTACCCTAATTATGTTGTTTTACTGCATTCAACGTTCCTTCATATGGAGCTCGAATCGGTGAGCCGACCAGGATTTATTGACTGACCTCACATTTTCGAATTGACTCGGATTTTTCAACTGTACAAAAATTTGTTATTCATCTTGGGATTTTCCATTTCATTTCAAACACGCCAAGTGATAAGGAATCGCCATCCGTTCTCAAATTTTTCTAATGGCTAGTATGACTAGTATTTGCCAACTCAACTCGAAGTTCCCATCTGTCTTGGATTTTCAAATTTAACATCCGCACGCGGTACTCGATGACACAACAACGTTTTATACACTTTTATTAGTGAATTCATGACTCTGTTCAATATATTACCGGCTTTAGAATTTTTTTCCCATTTCTCAAGATTATCTTCTCCACAAAGAAGTTTTGTAACCAAATGATAGCATTTCTTTACCTTTTAAGGAAGCTCCTAAGAAGGGGAGAACCGCGCGCGGAACAGAGTTCAACAACTGATCATTCCTCACACTTCGACCGACAGTAACGCTGAAGACGAACCAGAAAGTTCGGGGAAGGCCTACCGTTCGGGTAGGACGTGGAGAAGGCATATTACTGAGCTTCCTGGAGTTCTGGGTACAAAAATTAGGTCAGTAATAACATGAACATAGTAGTTGTGGAACTGAGTACCACTGCGCGGTCCACGAAGGGTTAACTCGACCTCGCCATTTGTACTAAAATATTTCCACAGTGTATTACCTTAAATCCTGATGCATTATGGTTGCACTCCGAAATTCATGAAACTGTATCCGAAAGCCTGAACACACTAAGCGGCGAAAAATACACTAAAATCGCCAGTTGGTTCAGTTCCCACCCGTTTTGAACACAAAAAGCGGTTGATTGTTCTAACAGCTCAAAACTATAATCGGCATCTACTGCAGTCGCCTAATGAACATAAATTTTCCAAATAAATGGACTCATGTTTTCCCACTGACCAGAATAAGAGTGTTTTCCAACTGTCTTGACTTATCAATGAAACATAGAATTGCAAACTGCTGTTGTTGCTGTTGCAAATGATGTTTAACCGGTCGTTGGAGTAGGGTATTCTATATCTGATGAAATGGTAGGAGTGATGCAAATACTAGAAGAATCAGAGTGGTCTCCTACAAATCTCCTTACCTGGAGAAATATTAGACTCTGCATATGCACTGACGTGCATAATATCCTTGTGACGCCAATATAATATATAATATCCAGATATGGACGACCTATTTGTTTCAAGTCAATTATTGCGATTCAAACAACACGTGATATGCAAATCCACGAACTTGACATCCTATTTAAACACCCCAAATTTAGCAGATCGGGCCTATTTTAGAAAAGTGTCCCATAAACACCAGCCATACTTTTCGGTTGTCAAATATTATTACTTAGCTGAAACTTAGGTAGTGAATTTTTTAGGAAAGAGCGGAAATCATACTCGAGGAAATGTAAATTGAAAACCAATATTTGGTGAGAGCTGCCGAACCCCAACATTCCCAGCTCTAGCAGAAAGTGAAGGAACAAAAAAAAACCCTTGGGTTGCTGAAATGAAAGACTCAATTGGCGAGACATCTTCATCATTTGCATTTTACTGTTATGTTTACTTTCCGTTTTATGCCATTTCAAGACGATCAGCACCAATATCGCAGTTTTTCTCTGCCTGTTGGTATGTTCTGGCACTCATTACGGCTAACCGGCATAACCGAACTGAACGGAGGATGGTGGAATAGGTCAAGGTTAATACAATTGAAATATGCATCCGTTCGAAAATCGGAATCTGGAATTTCGTAAGTTGAAGCACTTGGCCGAATTAAGAACTAAGTTGAATTTTTTCCTACATTGAGTTTTTCGTATTAAACGATTTGATCAAGTCTCCCTCATTCAATTATACAAACTAGAAGTGCTTCAGATCATTAAACAACGGTTCATCGTTTTCCTTTATATATGCCCCTTCAGCGTAGATCACTGTTTTCTGTGCGGAATACCTACCCCAGTGCTTCCCCCGGGAAATCCATAAATCGAGTAGGTACCGGACCTGGACAGGCAAAATTAGAGTTTCATGTATATTCGGTGGATTCAGGAATTCTACAGATAATTACTTACTGTAATGCATGAATGGAGCATAGCGTGTAGTTTAAAAAAGTTGGAAGAAATTGACTCCACCAATTCTGCTGGGGAAAAAAAATCCGCTGTGATTTTTATTTTTATTCCCCAGGAAAGCCCTGGGGTAGGTGTTTCACACAGAAAACAGTGATCTACGCTGAAGGATAAAGGAAAACAATGACCGTTGTTTAATGATCTGAAGTGCTTTCAGTTTGTAGAATTGAATGAGGGAGACTTGATCAAATCGTTTAATACAAAAATTCAGACCGAACGAAGATCCCAGATCTCATTGATTTTTTTTTTTGTTATCAAAGGAGTATCGACCAATTTATCCACGTTGAAGACTATGGAAGTTTAATGTGAGATCGCACAGCGAACTTGTAATTACAATTAGTGACATAATTATATTAAAGGAAGATAACATGCCTAAACAGTCACCCATCTTACTGATTGGGAAATATTTCGGGAAAACATCTCCTCAAATATTATTTATCAGTTCCCCTGGAAACAACTGTTCAGCTCGAAAATTAAGCTGAGTAATCTTATCAAGTGTATTCAACGAGCTGCATGGACCGCCACACCGGCGAAGTGCGAAATGGTAACAAATAATAGCGTCTCATAACCTTGAAGTAAGAGAGCTTATCAGAGAAAAGAGAATAGCGAGAAATCTCTGGCAGAAGAGTAGAGCTTCCTGTAACAAAGCAAAATCGAACAGACTAAAGAACACGATTGGTGTTCTTTCTGAATAATCAAGCAAGAAACCTACGTCAGATTACTCATGGGGTTAACTTCTGAAAAGAATACGGGATATTCCCTATGGAAAGTAACTAACCTACTCAAGCAGAATAAAGAACACGTACCGTCTTCTCTAAGAAATGAATACGGGGAATGGGCGAAAAATCCTGATGAAAAAGCTCAGCTGTTGCCGAACATTTCGAAAACAAATTTGTGCCACTTCCTGGAAGATCTGCTGATAATTGCTCAGGGACTGAAAACTGGCATTCAAGGAAAGGAACTCATACTCACCATCAGTTCGAGTTTCGAGTTTCTTTAGATCAAGTACGTACATCGCATCACTGAAGTAGGTGATAGAAAACAGCATTGAGGAGAAACAAGTTTGTGCTAGTATTTTTCTTGATATATCACAGGGTTTTGGCAAGGTCTGCGCCACTGCTATAATATCTTCTTTATACGAATGATGTCCCAAGCAACAAGGACACAATCATTGATACTTTTGCGGACTATAGTGCCATACTATATCGGTAGGGGAATCCGCCGAAGAAGCAACTTCAAAATTACAGCATACTATTGTTAACGGTATCAGTGAATGGACCAAAAAATGGCGTCTCAAACTGAATGAACTAAAATCTACTCACATCAACTTCACATTCAAACAAGTAACTAGTTTGCCAATAATGTTGAACGAACAAGCGATACCCATAGCTAATACTGCTAAATACTTGGGAATGACTCATGATACAAAATTCAAATGGAAAGAGCACGTTAAAAAGAAAAAATTGAAAATTGCAGATAAAGTTTAGAAAACTGTACTGGTGACTTGGCAGGCATACTGAGCTTTCCCTACACAACTACCTGCTAATATACAAGCAGGTTTTGAACGCTATGTGGACATATGATATTCAGCTCTGGGGCTGTACGAAAAAGTCGAACACCAAGATTACCTATACAAAATTTCTAAAAAAAAGAAGAAAAAAAGACGATATTAAGGAGAATTGCAAATGCCCCGTAAGTGCGCAATGACGACCTCCATGGTGACCTTGGAATAGATACGCTCAGTGAAGTGATCAAGCAACACGGATGCAATCATACACGAACATCGGATTCATGGACATACAAACCCCGGAGTTCTTCGTCTCCTAGACGATACCAATTCCGTCCTGCGACTTGACAGGACAAATCCCTTGGACCTAGTGACATCATGTGTAGTGAGGGTACTCTCTTCTACAGCACGGCCATCGGGCTGCTAACTCTACTAACTGCTAAAATATTGTACGAGAGTAAATAACTTGATGGGCTTAATAAATGATCAGTTGTTATGTTACTGATAGTAAGTAAATAATATCGATGTAAAAAAAGGGAAAGGGTAAGGGGGGAGGGGTTGCAATTTTCAGAAACGCCACAGTGCGCAAACTCAATATAATAGCATGGTTCTTTACGTTTTCAAATGATTGATTCTGAACTTAGGATTTTTTGACACCATCCTCCGCACTGTACGTCCAGCCGTGAACCCAGTCGATTACACATTGACGCGTAATCGACGTAAAACTCAAACGCGTAATTGAATTTGATTGGCTCATCAGGTTTACGCTCTTTACGCGTGATGACTTTTGAACCGTAGATCGGAAAAATGTTCCTGAAAATTTCATCGAAATCGGGCCGTTGGTTTGTAAGATATTGATTACCACGGATTTCCGCGTTTGCGCATGTACAATGGTCGTACCAATGATCCGAGTGTTTTGAAATCTTTGGAACCGTCTAGGAGCTACACACCAATTACCCACTGAATTCACATACAAACCGGAGTCATAAAATTCACTTCATGGTAACTAAAGAAACTGCGATTTACGGCGGACGGACGGAATTTTTTTTTCCATTTTCGGATTCTACGTACACTGAAACTGAAACCATCAAACTCTGAGGAGAGGGTTTTTTTCCATGCTCGATTCCAAAGGTTCTTTATTGAAAACAATAAACCATTAAATATAAATGAATATTGAATTCGGTGAGTTAACCTTACGTTATCTCAATTCCGCATTTCCAGGTTGACTAGCAAATAGTCGAGCGGCTTCAGACACCACCGCTTCAGATTACTCGGTCAGTTTTGGAAGGGAAACCATTTTTGGTCTCCAAAATATAAATTCCTACTTGCAATGTGCGTCGGCCTTTCTGAACACATTAGTTGCGCGTCTGTGCCGTGGTCCTTCAGCATGCACAAACGGAAAATCCTGAGAATCCTTTTACCATAAAAAAGTATGGCCGTAACGAGCTCGGATGAGCTCCAAGCAGGGAGCATGCAGATTTCCAGATAATGTGAGAGTTCGGCTAGGTGGTCCCCAACAAATTTAGTCAAAACTGGACAATCACGTTCGTCTACAGAAGACAAACATGAAATCCTTGCAAAGCCTTTAGGCAGTTATACGAACGAATGATCAAATGAACTGAAAATGAGATTAACAATATTAGTAGACAAACCTGTAAAGGTCCCTAAGTCGCCCTGTTAGAATTTCATCAAAATCAAAACCACAAAATTCGCTTCCGCATGCGCCATGATGGAATCCACCAAAGTTATCCGCGAAGGTTTCAAATTGAGAATTTCATGGAGATTGGGGGTTCAATCACAGAATCATTATTATCACTTAAATTTAATGAATACTGAGTTGAGTTTATGGATCGGTCTGAATTTTAGTTATAGCTATGCAGCATCAAGGTAGCCATTGAGATAATGGAAGTGATAGTTACAAGGGAGCTATGTGGCACAACATGGTATATTTTTGTTTTACTATTTTTTTCATCATGGATACTATCCCCACTCCACGGGAACGAGTGAGCCAAATTCATTTATGTAGTGTTCTCGCGTCGTTTAAATCGCTAGCGGGTTGAATTTTTCTTTTTCGTTTTTGTTTTCTTTTTTAACAGCGCTTTACCGCACAGTTAAGCGCTATGAGAATGTATGGTCTATTATACAATCGGAAATGACATTCCAATATTGTTTGCTCTTACGAGGACCAGCGGAATTCCTGCTATACCGACAATGAAAGAGAATGGGAAGCAAAAAAGTCGCCGGTCTCATTAAATATATAGGTAGATACCCCCACTGCGCTGCATTATTCCTGCTAACCATTGCCAAGACGGGGGAAGGCATTATTTATCGTTCTTCCTTGGCACAGAAAGCGGTGGGAAGGGCTACCTCACGAGAGTTGCCCTTTTGATGTCTGCCCTTTATAAAGCATGCACCGCCGGCTCCGTTGCCGATCATCCAGTTAATTTGTTAGTTGCGACGAACCCCTAATTACTCAAATAGGTTATCTTAATGGGATCATACCAATGGTCATGGTTATTACGACTGAAAACAAAAGGAAGTCCACTGGAATTTATTTACCTATGCCATCAGTCAGTGGCTTAAGTAATTCTTTTTGAAGATATATTTCAATTAATATTCTCTCTCTTGAAGATAAGAAACATGAAGAGACCGTACTGTGTGGAGGATATTATATGTATAATTATAATATGGACATAATATGGACTCGCAAATATATTACTAATATCACATGTTTGAACTGTTCTCTTGGTACTATAATAATTGAAGTAGGCAATTCATTTTTTTATGCTGTAGGCCGAAAAGAACCTTCGTCACGTTTAATACGATTGAATCGTGTTTGTCCAAGGTTGCAAATTACAGTCATTATAATTACAAGGTCGGCACTTGCCCACCGCGTCGAAATGCCTCCCATAATATAAGTACTTAAAATTGGGATCAGACCACTTGAATACTATTGTGTTTGCATCTGACAATACATAACTACCACTATTCTGTATTTCATTAGGCAAGCTGGTTGATGTTATCTTTAATTTTCAGACACGAGCGTCAGCGAGGAGCCAGTATTATTCAGAATAGTGATCTAATCTAACTCAATCACATATCAAAAGTATAATAGTCTTTCGATGAAAATGATGTATGCATGCTATACGAGAATGATATACTAGTGTTGAATTCATACAGGCTTTGAGGCAATCGCTTAATATTGCCTTCGAATAATAATCCTTTAGAACTCGGACTTGGGGCTATAAATAGAAGTGGTTTACGATGTGGTGGCAGGTTAGTTGACTGTGACGACTGCCATATGATATACAGCAATTTATATTGATACACCACGATACCATGAATTTCGGACCCCTAAACCTTAGCCGATAAAAAGACCCAGGTGGGGATTTTCTTCGTCGTTCACAAATTGCCACTTTAGGTACTTGGATTAACGTTCGATCTTGTATTTTCGATATCATGCATCCCACGTATCACCTGCTTCTTCTGGGCTATGTATTCGCTCAGCAAAAAAAATTTATAAGACCCCCTCAAAATTTTTCCTTTTACGTTTCAAGGTGCGTAGATTCCAGAACTGCAATGTCCGTCCGCCGTATCATGCATACAGGCTTCATTTTCGGTCTAAAAAAATTCGTTCTTTCGCACACAGGCTCCATTTGGGCCCTAGTTGAGTCCCGAAACTTTGCAGCCCAATCGGAATATTCCCTGCGGTGTTATGAGTGAAAACAGGTATAAAAATAGGTTTTTTGTTTTGTGTTTTAGTAACATGAGCTTTTGAGGTATTGGATTCCATGTTTTTGGGACGAGAAAACCGAATATGAAGTCGATTTTGACCAAAGAATGGATTTTATACCAACTGAGTTTAATAAGGAATACCCGTATGTTGTAGACATTTTTTTCGGTAAAGATATTGAGTTGTAATGGTATTTTGGTTTTTACACATGCTATTCATAATTATTTAAAAAATTCCCAACATACTGATGAAGCGGTAGATATTCTTAATATACTTCCAATGATATATATTCGTGCTAAATATTATGTGATATCGATGCAGATCGATGCAGGAATATACCGATTAATAAGTTTATCCATGTTACTGGTTCAAGTTTGCAGTTAAATACAATATCTTCTACGTACTTGTAACTTTGGACCATTGTAACAAGGTAAAAAACACGTGGCGACCTTCCAATTCAAGCACCGCCCGGAAAAAACAATAAATAGTTTATGATGCACAAAAGATCGCCAGTAAATGTCATCATAGCGCATTCAGGAAATTTTCGATGAAGAAGACGTGACAAAAGTTTCTGAGTCATCCACAGAAACACTTGTAACTGATAAGAAATCTAACCAAGCTCAACGCATTCGTCACGAGTAAGTTGTCTTTGAAAAAGACGATTCAAGCAATATGAACAAACTAGACAACTGACACGAACCAGCAAGTACCACACCGTCACAAATCCTACCGTTCGATACAGTAGATGAAATGATGAAATATTCAGGTCATCCACACCAATTCAGATAATCGAAATTCCCTCATCAGTTGATTTGAAGACTTTCCATTTCCTTGAATATCATATCATGATCATTTATTTCAGTTATCTTCGTTTCAGATCCACAATGTACTTGTTTCAACTCACTTAACAATTCTCAAGGCCATCCCAGTTGAACAACCCAAAAACCCTACTGTGAACAGTTCACAGATCCCAGCTGTGAACACGGCTATCGATGTATGGACGATTCACACGACATAATTTATTTATTTATAGTACTTCACGTAAGTTGATAACGTATTGTCTTGACGATGTTTTACTGATTAATTTATGAGAATTCATGATAATTATTAACCGCTGTTCAATATACGCAACGCAACGCTTCGATAATCTACCGCATGCCAAATAAACGGTCCGATTACAGATTAGAGATTTGGGTGGATGTGAATTTGATAAAGACGTTAAGCGGACGAAGCCATGATGTCGAATAGCGCTCCCACCCTGGAAGGAACTACGGGAAAGTTCCAAAAGGAACTCGCGGTGCCAATTAAAACTGTCGAACAAAGTTAAAGGACGAGTTAATCAACTTGTTGAAAACGTGAATTAACGAAATATAAGAGGGTTGAAAGAGTCGTGAAAAGAGGGTGGGGAGGAAGGGACGATACAGCCGGACAAAGGGTGGGATCTCGTTTTTCGAAATATTAAATATTGGGGGCTCGAATCACATACAAGCCGTAAACTGGTTTTTATCGTGCGGTTAGTTCAATCGTGGAAGAACATCCTTCACATATGCTTGTTCTGTTTGAATAAAATTCATCATCGGGTTTCAGGTGATCAAACGCAATATTTGAAACTCAAGGGTCAAAAACAATATTCGTAACCAGTGGGTCAAAAACGGAACTCTTTAATCAACCACGGGACAAGCAACCTGGAGTCTGATTAGTAAATTTCATCTTGCATGTAGGCTAATATCCAGACAGCGGCGTTTTTACAATTCAGTTTATGGTCGATTACCAAAGCTGCGATAGCGAGAAACACGATTCGCTTGATTTAGAAAGATTTGCCCAGCACATAGTGATTCAATGATATTAACTCTGACAAGGACTTTGAAAACCACTAAAATGGATCAGAGGACCAATTTTTAATAGGAAGTGCCTCATAGATATTTTTTGAAAGTTGCCTAGTTTTTGAAGCAAGTTTTCTTCACTTTCGGCTCACGTAAATTTTCAAAAGGTTTTAGATGGGATAATAATATTCCCAACAGAAGGAGTTTGGAACAAAAACTTCCCAGAGTTGGTTGCACAATTAGACCTAAAGCAACATGAAAATCGGGCACAAACTATGCTTATCCCCAACCCTGCCATATTCGACTTTCGTTTCTGGAATCAGAGGCGACTGGGATCCGTCGAAAGGTTTAAGTTGCCGAAAATCGTCGGCAAGTGTATCCACGCTTCGCAAAAATGACGTCAGTAACCACTCCTTCGACATAGGCGGTCCGGCGTCCCCACTTATCAAAATAATAAGGATTTGGGGGAAAAAATACGCCCACAATAATACATCATCCGGATAACAACCAATCAACTGGAAGCAAATTGAAGAAAACGCCAACCCCGATCGACAATGGGGATCGAGGTGGAACAATGTTGGCTCCCCAAAAGGGAGCCACCGAAAACGGGAAAGCCCTGTAAAAAGTGCATACAAGACCCAGCAAAGCCCAAAAACAGGGTCATGTCTGGTTGAAAGTCAACCCAAATCTGGAGTCAGTGGCCCAGGACTTTGACGACTCCTCGACTCAGACTTTCCGTGGTAAGAGAGAATCTCCAGGCCTTGCCGGCCAATCACACGCTCCGAGGAAGCTGCTGGAGAACAGGACGCCGGGGTAGCTGCCCGAACCGACCTGACATCTCGTGAGGACCTGACACTCAAGGCTGGCAACAGGTTAGTTATCGACAAAGTGCTCTATTCCCGAAAAAGGAGAAACATAGGTACCCTATCTGCTAATACCACCACGAACCGACCATCGGCCCGAGAGTATCTCACGCGCGGGAAAACCGCGAGTGCGCGACAGTTAGGAGGCGTTAGGTAGGAAATGGGGTAGCTTAAATTTATACCATTGTATCACTATTTTCGCTATTTGTAAACCCGTAATATTTTAACCTCCTTTCTCTCAAACATATCCTCAGTAATAATTATACCAGTACCTCCGATTGGGGGCCCCTCACTTTAACCGTTCTTTTATTCAAAAATTCCTTGCACCCAGCAGGTTGCACCCCACGACAGAGACCACCACCTCATTTTGGTTAAGAGATCATAACGTCCCTCTGTAGACATAGCCCAGTAGGCTGACCGCCCTCTGAGCTTCCTCCTTAGCGGCAGAGTAGCTTGTTCGGAAGCCCCTTCCTAGGAGAGTGGTCGGCACCCTCTCTGCGTGTAGGACTACCGTTTTACAGAGGTTAGACCGAACCCCGAAAAACCGCAAAAGAAGGGCTAACAAGCTGACTTCTGTCTGGTGGTGTTATACGATTATGAGAATAATATTATTGTACCGTCACCTCTGGCCTCCTACTGTGCTCTGTGTAAACAGAGGGTCAGAGGGGGATCACCTCTCCTTTGTACGCACACTATAAAACAGCCGAGGAGCCACAAATTAATAATCATTTCTAATCAGATCGCCTTCTCAATCAGACGCTTCCCGAGAATCCTCTCACTGAGTTGGTGACCCCGCCATTTTGCTAGGCCTTCGGAATAGGCCTTCCTCGGACGGCCTGTCACCCTCGCAACGCCTTTTTGGTGTCACCCCCCGCTTGCCAGGTGATGTTTTTACGCAGCCGCCACCCTCAGCCACGCCACTCCTTTCTAATGATGTCTACCGCCGCTTTGTCAAACCCTATTTACCCGTCTCCATGGCAACGGCGCGAGCTGTCTACGTCAGAGTGGACACCCCGAGGACGTCTCTTGTCCCTCCGTACACTGGACCCTTTACCATCCTTGCTAACGATGGCAAAACGATAACATATCAGACGAACGATGGTGCCACTAAGTGTGTCAGTCGACCGATGCAAGCCTGCTCCTTATTCTCCCGTCGTTGAATCATCTCCGCAGACACCTTGACACCTTCTGTCCACCCCCTTTTTGTCCGTTTTTCCAACCTGCAACTTAACGTAACTTTCCCTCCCATTGGCCTTCAGCTATCTTGTAACTTATGAATATCACACATGTACTTATTCGCAACTGGGGGGGGATTGTAGCGTCACCTCTGACCTCCTACTGTGCTCAGTGTAAACAGTGGGTCAGAGGGGGTTACCCTCTCCTTAGAAGGCACACTATAAAAGAGCCGAGGAGCCACAAATAAATGATTTTTTCTAATCAGATCGCCTTCTTAATCAGAAGCTTCCCGAGTATCCTCTCACTGCAATTATTAACTGAACTGATTTTGTTTTACGAAGCTACTCTTACTCGAAGATTTTTGCCTGTGAGAAAGAAAAACATGGAAAAACCTGACATAGGACAATGACGAGTGCGAAAAAAAGGAAAATTGTAAATTGGAAAATTCATATATCTTATTCCAATTACTCATTACAATGAAGTGCTTACTTATTTTTTCGTGTGCTTAATGGTAGAAAGGGCTGTATGGCCCTATTTATGTACACGTTTCTCAATAAAAATAATCAACTTCAGCTTCAACTTCCCCCTCACCACTAATCCCACTCCCGATACAACTTTTGACAGTCAGAAGCTTGTTGCAAAACTAGACTAACAGCTAAGTCAACTGCAGAGAGAAACATACATGGTGGATGCAAACTGCGGCCTGGACATCACACACGTAGAGACACTACTAGGTTTATCCACTCAAAATAAGTAGTAGTAAAGTAAACAGTCATTTCAGGCTGAGACTTTACGTCCGACTGCCCTGCCAGCGTCTCGGTCATGATCAGCTGTCCTCAGATGAGAGGATCACAATTCGTTCTGATCATTCTGCTCTTGGCTACTCATTGCCTCACACCCTTGAGTGGAGAGGGGTTCACCCAACCGCTGCGTCGGTCATACGTAGACTCGCTACCATTGTGTCAGGGCAGCCACCCGTCGAAGTATGTACTAACCTCGCTCGAGGTATATCTTAACTTCAGTGATCTCATGGGAGTTTATTTCACCTGATAAGGGCTTTTCTACATGAATGTTGAACGGATTTTTTTCCTGTTCTTCAGGTTGTCCCCCTCGCCCGTAAATTAAAATAATAAGGAATACCTCCTATCTAGTTTGACTTTTGAAGAGCGCCGTCCGTCATTCATTGGCTGAGGAGTGTAAAAGTAATTCGTCCAGTAACATGCTATCTAGGGATCCTACGGGCCCAGATGTCTCACCGAGCCCTTCTGAGTTCAAAACGTGGGCCCACCTCGCCGAGTTGGTGCTCAACATGCATAATAATAAGAATGCGTCTGAACTTGAACACCGTCATATTTCCATATTGTTTTTCCACGAGGAATGATAATAATTATATACTTTCCGCCCATAAATTTCGTTTCCTCGCAATCTTCATTGAACACCTCCATACGCTCCAACAGAAGCTCACAGAGCTCTTGGAAGTTTCATATCTATTCACGGAGAAAATGGGGCGCTGTACATGAGACAAAACACCTAGTTGATGTAGCGATAGTCAGATGATGTAATATTTTCAACTTAACGTCTGAAGTTTCCTACGGATACGTTGAACGGGGTAGTTGTAGGGGTGGCGGAAGAGGATAAAAGGGCTTGGTGAATGTTTCGTTGAAGGACCTTTCACCAGGCTTGGGCCCTTTGCGGCATATATAAGGTACCTACAGGACGTGACGTCGGAAAGCGACCGTCGACAAAGGATTCCTCGAACAGCGCTGCACTGCGATCGGTGGTAGGTGACTTCTTCCTCAAACCACTGTGGAACCGTTTCGTTGATGTGCTGAGATAGATTGAACGGGCAATGGCTTTTCCCACGCAATTAATTAAGTGAACCCCTTCGTTATTGGCGAGTTTTTGAACAAAATACGATGAGTCGTTCCAAAATGTTTAGTGCACGAATTTTTGAGAAACTGTTCGAATTCCGTTTCACAGCATTCTGAAACAATTCCTTGATTTTAACCATTTATATCATATATTATTGTAAAGGAGTTTGAGAGCCCACTGAGAATACAGGGCGACTAAAATTTAATGCCGACCGAAATACACGTATCTCCTTAAGACGGGGGCTTTGAGACAATGAAAAAACATAATGTTTTCCTTGCGGTAACGGATTGACATAGAACCTAATTCTTTATCCAAAATCCTACAGACAGATGAATCAAAGTTCACGAACAGTGATTAAACCGCTGGAACTTTAGGATACGTTCAGAAGTAAATCCGCATGTTACCCTCGAAAACCACCACCAGGCAATTATTTCCATCGATGTTTATCAATGACAGTCGACCTTCACTTCTTTGACCATAATTTGAACGGTGACAGATACCTCATGTTCCTGAGAGTGGTTTTACCAGATTTGCTGGAAGAAGTGCCAAAGGCTACGCACATGACGATGTTTTCCAGCAGGATCGATGTCCAGTTCACAACGCTCGGATTGTTCGGCGTTGACTGAGCAGGTAATTTCGTGACGAATCCACCCGAACTCGCACCGTTGGATTTCTCCCATTGGGGATTTTTGCAGAATTAAGTATATGAAGATTTAATCCCAATTCGGAATGTCGACTCCGTCCATACTGCTGATGCTTGCCGCTCCTTGGTTGCAAGTCGATCGACGAAGCTATCATCATCGTGGACAGCACTATGCCGCTGAGCGCCGTTTGCAAAGCCAACTGGCAATGCTAGACGTCCACATTTCTGTTGGCATGCGTGTAGCAATGTTCAATGAGAAGAATGTTTCTCACTTCTGCTGCTTTTCTCTATGTTACAGCATTTCTCTATGAGCCTACTCTTCGTCTCTTTATTCAGTCTCCCTTCTCTTTCTTTTCCTTTTCAGTCTGATGACAGCCCTCCACGATATTCTTGACGTAAACTGCGGGACGAGTGTCGCTGCCAGACACCGTCTCACTGATTTCTTCACTTTCAACCGAATGGCTAATGCTTTCGTCCGTCTCTTCTAATTTGACTTTGGGAAAATCCCGCCTCTATCGCCTCATCCGATTCCGTTTCCATCCCCTCATTCACTTCCACGGGTGGCCGAAGGGGCTTGGCCTTGATGGAAGGTATTTGCGATTGATCAGGTGAAGACATAGAATCAATTCTTTTACTACGACTCTTCAACGGCGATTAACCCTTTGGGTCATAATTTGAGAGTTCATGGACTCTCACAGAACAAACAACGATAGATCACAAAATAATATTTAATACATTTATTTTCTGATCTATCTGTTTTCTTATTTTATCTTCCAAATTACTTCAAAATTTATGAGGTGGCGAACAAAAGATGGGCAATTTTGAATAAGAAAAAGTAGGTACTAGTGGGTACACTAAAACTAACAAAAATAAAAATCTGACAAAAAACACTAGAAGTAGGTAAAAATGGCTGAAATGGATTATAATACCACCAAAAGGGTTATAGAATGGTGAGTCGAGAAAAAAGACAATTTCAAAAGAAGAACATATTTTTCTAAGAAAATGCGGATCAAATTTGTGTTTAGGTGGTCAACAACAGCTGAATTCTGTTAAAATGGCATAAATTACCAAATACTGGAATTATTTCACGAAGACTGAGATACAGTAATGTTGAAGAACTGTTCCAACAGTCAAAAACAAAAACCTATATTTATTTATTTATTTTTCATGAAGAGTTATTAAATTCGAACTAAAAACTGTCAAAAACAACTTACCAACTTATATTCGCCTACAATATGGCCAAGCTGCATGACTGGAACTTCCGATTTTTGACCGAACAACCTAGCCATTTCCCCTCAAAGAACACAAATTAAGAGTTATCTTACATTGACATTCTTTCGTTCAACAATAATAACGTTTCTATCTGATTTTGATTTTTTTCAAATAAAAAGATGAAGTATTTTTCGATTTTTGGGGCAAGGACGGTTGAGTTGGAAAACGGGGAAGTTTTGCCCGGAGTAGCCCAGCCCCTGTGGGAGGTATCCCATGGACGACTTTCGATAAAGTGGTTACCAAGGATAGCATTCATCAAAGTCTATATTGGGTTAGGTAACCCGCAATAATAAAACTGAATATTCTTCAAAATCAAGCAATTATGGAACAGCTTGAAACTGAGTGGAACCCCATCCATATAGGTATCTACCCCATGAAACTGTATTTTCAGTGATTAATTAATGAAAAAACTATTATAGATATTATTCCAAATCAGTACATTGAGACCAACAAAACAGTTTCGTACTAGGGTTTTCGCTACATTTTCCCCCAAGTGGAACCTCAATTGGCAGTTTATGCTGAGATATGAGTTCGGTTCAGGGTTCACGATGTGTTATCGAATTAATTCCGATTTAGTTTGATCACTGAATCACCTTTTTAGTTTGATCACTGAAACCATTTCAAAGCCTGAGCAAAAAAGCCGGTCTTGATTTTTGGGTATTTTGGGTAACCATTTGTGTCAAGTTTTTGAAACGCATTGTCGACGTTAATAGGTTTCACGTCTTTTATTATCTTGGACAATTTAGCATTGATGAATTGAATAATAGGTTCATGTCACGTTTACTGGTATTTTGTTGTCCATATTTGTCAAATAGGTATAATCTATTATATTGTCAAAGCCCTACCATTTGTTCACCTGTTTCTACTCTACATCCTCGATAGGTAGGTACATATTTTAAACACTTAAATGCAGATAAACTGTATCTACAGCGCTTCAGTCAAATGTTAATTCAGAGGTCGACAGAAGAACATCAAACGCCAGAACTTTTTAGGCAGCGGTATGTTCTCGTGGTCCCTTCCCATCACACTTCATTGTGCCTGCTGATGGATTTTCTGTGGTGTCAGATCTTTATTCAAATTTGAATAATCACGATAGATATTTCCTACCTTTTCACCTCTATCTCGAAGCAGATATCTACATTATTATAAAAATTATCTTATTAAGGTATAAATTATTGGGGTCGGTGCGGGTTTTTACTTAAAATGGTCCAGCAGGCGAACTGCATATTTTATGCGCAAACATCCTTTGAAACTTATCTCCGTAAGTTCAGTTTAGGGCTGATGGTACAATATTGGCAACCTACTTAAATCCTTTGACTACGCAAGTCAATGTTGAAATCGCCCTTTCTTCTTGTGCTTATCTCAACATGATTTGATATATAAATTATTGTCCACGCATCGTTATATGTACTTAGGTAAATTAGAAAAAAAAATATATATATAGATAGTGACTTTTATTCAGGCTCTGCGGAAAATAGTTAATATAGCTATTTTCCAACCCTGGAGACAATAGGTAAGTAATATGTAGCTACTTTCAAATCCTGGAGACAATATAAAAATTAATGAAGGATACAATACACCTCCAAACTCACTCAGAGCCTTTGTCCACGGTATATCCATAATGGATGGCATAATTACTGAGCTGCTGTAATAATTATGTAAATTTGATAAGGAATGAAAAGCAAGCTGGGCTGAGAGAAAGAATGCCTAGGTGCTTAAGAGAGGAAAACAATAAATTTATGCAAACTTCACCCCTTTTTGTGATGCTTTATAAGACACCTCCTTCCTTTGTAAATGCGGACCTCGAGCATCACAGATTTATGGTATGTTCTCTGTTCTTATATGTGGTGAGCACACCTGCTTCTCTCTCGGGCTCTCTCACGAGACCACCATCATTCTCTCGACTTGCTAGAAGGTGAAAACCAACTTATCACTCTTACGTTGTACCCATTATCACAAATTACGGAAGTGTTAAAATATCGTTGTTTCGATTTAGGTGCTCCAGATTCTGTATTATTTGAAAGAATCAGTTGCCTTGCCCCATATTATCTACCTACTTTGCCTTTTCGAGAAACCTAAACGGGGAATATCCACTTTTTTTTTCATTTCATACTGATTAAGGCCCAACCAGCACGATTTCTCAAAATCGATTGATTGAAAAATTGATTCGTGAGAAATTCAGTAGTCGGATTTCGCGTTAGCGCAAGGGTTGTGGCCATACTAGTGATCCGACCGTCCTGAAATTCATAGGGGACCATTTAGATCCCTGAAAATTTCAGCAAAATCGGATTTGAATAACTGAGGAAGGAACGCTTATGTCAAGGGTTTGCGGACATACAGACAGACACCGAATGGAATTTGCTCACAAAGATCTAAAACGTAAAACGCTTAAAAAAATGTTTTCCCTCTCAAAAGTGAAAACAAAGCTTCCGCTACCTTGGTAAACTGTGAAACAAAAATACCTACTGAAAAGCCGAAGACGTTCGTGCTTGAGGCTTAATCACCCCTCCCCCTCCAATCTTCATGAAACAGGTTCCGTTTGTATTTATACTTTGTGTAGCATGGAAGATTAGCCAGTTGACTACTGAAGATCACGAGAACCATTACCTACCATAATAGATCTGTTGATAAGGTGAAATTTATTGAATACCGATGCTGAAGGCTTGTCTCTATTAGTCTTCACGTTATTAAAAGGTGAAGAGCTTATCGCTGGTACATTCAACATCGAATGTTGTACCGGTGACCGCTGAAGACCAGAAATAAGAATGCCTAGACTTTCATCCCAAACGGCAATACAAAGATCTAGCCCTAGCCCAAGCATGTTGAAGAACTAGGTATTGCCTACTCTAGTAAAAACAAGAATGATGGCGGGAGGAAGAGGTAGAAAATAATATTACGGATACCGCTGTTTCAAAATCAAAGTGACCACATTGGAGCGTCGAAACATTTAGGTACCAAAAATCGTCTTTCCTTTCCCCTTGCCTTTCATTTTTTTACTGATTATGATGGTAATTCAGTATTTTGGTTCATAATGCAACAGCATTGAATTTATACATGCAAGGATACTGCCGTTGCAACAGGAAAATATTTCAGGAGGTTGGCTGCATGAAATCAGAAGGTTTCAAAATATACTGAGAGTATATGCTAAAAAAGAACGTTTCAAAATATACTGAGAGTTTATGATAAGACAAAAGTGCAAGAAGGGTTTTGAATGGGAACATGATGAAAATGGGTACATCATGGGACTGTATACCATCAGTTTATTTTCCAAGAAACCATGTACAACTTAGTTAATGGCTTTCATGATTTCGCAAATTCGCCATCCACACTCGAAAGTCGTCACAAGCGTTCTGGTACCATGAGACTCAGTATTTTGGAAGCAATAATGATTTTTTTAGGAGTGGAGTGAGCGCTGAACCCCTTACATCAACATGGCCTCAGTCATTTTTTTCATGTATTCAAGTCGATAGTTCAAATTGCGTTGGGAAGAGGCGTAATCTAGGGATGACGGATCCGGAGCCATCACTGCCGGAGCCACTTAAATTGGAGATCCAACGAAGAGAAATAACAAAATACCAGGGCTTGTTAGCTAGCTTATGCATTGAATAGTGCTCGGATTGAGGATGTGTTGAGCAGAGGAGTGAAGAGAGGGATGATGAATGTACGATTCGATTACCAACTATGGAAATTGGATTGATTACCAATGCTGTCATTGCAGCACAATATCAGTCTGCCCCACCTTCAATCGTTACACCCAAGCAAATCCACGAGGCGTAAGACCCTGCATCGTCGTCGTTTTTTTTGCAGGGAATACCAACCTACCTACGCATGCGCCCGCACACACAGGCACGCCAAATATGCCAGCAGAGTAGAAGTATAGGCTCTCTACAAAGTTCGGCAATTAATGTTACACGGATAATATGCATTTTCCACCGCCCCTATCTCCAGTAACCTCGTCATTTCGGCCCTAAGCACCCCCCCCCACTAATTCATTTTTTAAATTCTGGTGGTCACTGAACTTGTGTAGGACCCTCGAAATATTCCCACATTTCAACTAATCTGGATGATTCGTTTGGACGTGATTAATAAACTTGTATCTATAAACAAATTGGTAAGAAAGTACCCACCAAAAAAGTCCGAAACAACCATCTTTCTTCCAATTAAATAACATCACGGAACAACAAACTCGATTCCATAAAGCCATGCATGATTAGAGTCAGCTGATCTCTATCAATGATATCTGGGCTGGAGTATGATTGGGACCGTATGATTCACACTCATTTTGGCGATGCTTTCCGGTACACATTTCTGGGCCTCACTGTAAACAAACGGTTGGACTTACAATGATACCGGTGGATCAAAAAATCCTAAAATTAAGAATCGGTTCGGAAATCTCATAAAAACCATACCATTCATTCTATTCAGTTTTCGAGCTACCGCGTTTTGATGGTTTCAATCCCTATCTTGCGCCCCTTCGGGATGACAGGCAGTAACGCCGAACCTCCAAGACCAATTAGACCCCAAACGGGACCTACAAACCGAATTGCATTAATCCTGGTCATGGCAACTAAGGAACCTAATCATTCGCGAAATCACTCACTTATTGTTTGTTACTGACGACGGTTTGATCACCGAAACTGGTATAACAGTGTATTTTTCGCATTTTTTCGAGTATTAGTGGGTATAGATAACTTTACAGTAGCTCCGTTGAAAGTACAGGAAATTAAAGCGGCGGCGGACACACAGAACTTTTTTATTCCATTTCAGATTCTACGTACCTTGAAAAGCAAACCATAAAAATAAAAAAAGATGAAAAAAATGGTTTTGTATGCTCGATCACAACGGTTTATTACTGAGAAAAATAAACCAAAACCATTTAATCACATACTGATGTAGGTACCATTTCAATCATGGATCCATCAAGAGTACGATCGGGCTGGGTAAAAATATCACGGATCCACCGATGGAAACTGAAAATAGTGATCCCTTATCAGATGTTATTAACATCATTATATGAACATGCATATTTTTTCGAACAGTACAATTCATGTCTCGCATTTAGAAAACTAGTCAGTGTTAATTATGTTATAAATATCACCGCTCCATAGTCTACGTTTAAGAGCTGGTCTACGCATTCGTTTGTATTATGAGATTTTGAATTGGAAATGAGGCATTTCCATGAATGCATTTTTTACCCTCACATGTACATTACAGGAGAGAATTCCTGTCAGGGAGCCTGGAAGGCTGTAGCTCGGTTTGATGCGGTCGCAAATTGCTCTCAGCTCAGAAAAACATTCATATTCAAATGATCAGGACAACTACATAATTATTCCTTGTGACATCATTAGCGTAATTTACATTGGGGTAGTCACAAACGGTCTTTCAAGAAGAGAACTGCTACCAAAACCAGGAGAAAAGAAAGAGAAAAGATGACTACAAAATATGTATAAGCAGTTCATATTTTTTTGACCAAATGAACGCGTGATCCCACGCATTATTGAATGGAGCTCAGTTTATAAATTATGAATATAATGGAAGTATAATTAGAATGATAGCGAGTGGTAATCGAAATGAATGGGTGTACGATTGATCACAACTTTTCAATTTGGCTAGGCATGACTCAAACAGCAAGAAAGTAGGAGTCACCCTTGAATGTTTCATCTTTTCAGTTTAATCATTAGTAAAATCCAGCGTGGTATCTTCATGAGAACACGTTCTTCGTCTTGATTTACCATGAAACCAAACTGATGAAATTCGGTTTGTATGTCCGATTAGGGTCGTCAGTCTTGGAAGCTCGGCGTTACTGTCTGCCATATCTAAGGGGTGAAAAACGGGTGTAGAACTTTTCAGATCGGTGTAGCTCAAAGGCATCTAATGGAATAGTACCTATGATTTTTATGACGTTTTTAAATTGAGGCCGAATTTTAGGACTTTTTGGGACAACCTGAAGCACTTCAAGTCCAGCCGTTCGTTCACAGTACGGCCCAGACATCTGAAGCGAAAAGCTTCGTCAACATGAGTGTGAATCATTCGGTCCCAATCATACTCTAGCCCAGATATCTGGCCCAGAACAGCTGACTTCCATCACGCATGGTATTATGAAATCGAGTTTGATCTTCCATGATATTATTTAATTTGAGGAAAGATGGTTACTTTGGATTTGGCTGACAAGTACGTACTTTTTTGACCCAGGTGGATAGGTAGACGTTTGTTGTTCACGGCACAATATCTTTCAAATAAGGTGAACATTTGCGGAAAAGTAGAGGGTCCAACTTAAGTTCAGCAACCACCAGAATTTCAAAAATGACAGGGGGCGGTGGACAAATGTATATATTTATGTAACTATTATAATTACCGATCTTCGGGCTCTGGTGGCCTTTTTGTCGTGTATGTGTGTATGTGCGCGAGGGTAGATAGGTATCCGCCGCTAAAAACGACCCCAGTAATTTCTTACGCTGATGGGAATCCAGTGAGCTACTTGGAAGGAGTACCTACCTTTACTGGAAAATAATAAATAATAATCTGCAGCGTTTTTAAACATATGAAACAACAAAAATGTAGAAAAAGATTATGGAAATTGAAATAGACGTTCGAAGCTACCTTTTTTTGTTGATAGCCATTGAATTAAATTATTGAATAATTAAGTAAACTTTATAACATGCACTGAAGCATTCTGTTGATGGGTGAGACTTTTTTGATCATAACTGTGGTGACCTAGGTACCATGATGATGTCACGAAGAAGAATAACCATGAAGAATGTTGTAAGAATACAAATAGTAGGTACAGTTTTAAAATAGTAACGTGAAACGCGCTAATATTTTATTAAAATTCCTCTCCCAAATTTAGTGATATACACAGTAACTACGCCTCATAATAGGCAAACATATACCAGTAACCAATCTTGATCATCTCACACTAAGTCACGCACTAATTATCACACATTTGGCAATTATGGTCGTCTAGCAGAAGGGTATCGAAGAAAAGACTAGACGAACGGGATTGTAAGAAAGAAGTGAAATAGAAGTTTGAAATATAATTTACATAGTTATAGAAACAATAATGGCTTTTCTATTATTTCTAATTGCGTTTGATGATCGCATAGGCAAATCGTCAGGATGACGCGTCTTGCGCAATACCCATTCTTTTTTGCTGTCAAATGAAACTTACATACACACGTCCCAACTAGCACAGATAGGTCGGTGCGACGTCGGGAAATGGGACCTGACGTCGAATGATGACATCCCGGCGACCCCTCCACGACCAGATCACAATTAAGGTGGGGAACGATTTTCTGGTTGTACCGACGTCACCTCCCGAACTCAGTTCTGAATAGAGTCTCAAGCTACTAGTGTATAGATCTGTAGTAGTATTATACTACAACATTCCGTAGTAAAACTATTAAGGAAGGTAACTTCTTCTACCTGATCCCGACTTTTTGTGCATATTTCTGTCATTACAATCCCTTTTTGGTATTGATAAATGTAGGAAGCCGTTGTCATTCATTGTCTTCATCAAAATGGAATCCACTCCGGGCGAAATCGCTAAGGTGTTGGATAGGATAATTATGGTGGGTATCGACGTATCAGTGATAGATCCCGCGGATCACCCCCCCCCCCCCCCCCCCTCCGCCCGTGGGTCATAAAATCGACGAGAAGAAAATTTCTACGTACAATTTTCGATTCTACCTCTCGAAAACAAGTGCCCTCCGGTTCTGAGACGTTTTAATTTATTTTTCAACTTGGTAACTAAAACGAAAACAGTATGACGACTTATTATTCGGATGGTTTTACTTTTAAAATGTTGTATTTACTTGTAACCCATTATGGTTATTACTAATTTTGCATTTAAATCGTAAATAATTGTAAAATTATTCAAATAAACATCATTCCTCAACATAACCCAAGTGGGAAAGGGGAAACCAAAGAGGATTATGTTTTAAAATGACGATGTACAGATGTATGTAATCAATTTGTAAACGTGCTGAACTTAAGTCGGAAAATCACACCTGTCGTACTAAAATCTGTAGCGTTTGTACATAACTCTGTAGTACCACCGTCGTGACTATTTACAACAGCTATATTACAGATATCTCACGTCGTGGTGACCTCGTCATTTCGTACTACAGATTAGGTCATAAGTCGTAAAATACGACCAAATCCGACCAATTGTGGTAGTTGGGGGTTCCTTCTATGCAGCAGGACTATACAATGAATTTTCGAAGTGCCATACAATAAAATTGTTAGGGGTCATTCGGAATTTTTGGTGATTTTTAGCTGTTTATTTCAGAAACTTTTTATTAACTACTTTTCAGAAAATGCTTTAATTTATTAATATGGGTAGTTATTTTTCAACTCACCACATTTGGCGATCAACTATGACTTTCTGATGATTCTAGCCAATTTTTGGGATGTTTTGTGATTTCTGACTCCCTAACACTCATGTAGGGATCCCTAAATAAGTGAAAAGATTTTTTTATTATTAAAATATTATGGTTCTGTATGCAGTCACCATGTTTCAGTGAATTTATAATATTTTATGATGATCAGAGCCATTTTTATCAATTCTGATCCAAAGCACTCGAAATTTGACACAAACATTTTCTAAAACGCTGCAAATTATTACACAACTGTTTATAATTTACCTGTATAGATGCCCCTTCTGCGTAGATCACTGTTTTCTGTGGTCAATACCTACCATCCTGCTTCCCACAAGAGAGCCCTAATTCAAGTATTGGAGCCAGCCAGGCAATCACATTTCACAAATATGCGGAGCAGAATCAAGAATTCCATCATTAGTAAATTTCTTGTTTTTATTCATGAAGCAAAACGTTTGTTCAAGTTGAAATCATTGATAAAACCATGGAAAATAATACCTCACAAGCCCAGGTTCACTAAAACCTGAAAAATATCTAATTTTGCACCCATTTGTTACCCATAGCACCACTAGGTGTTTTCCGATCGGGCTGGCGAGATAGGGAACACAACTAGGGCCTAAATGGAGCCTTTGAGCGGAAGAACGGGGTTTTTTATAACGAAAATTAAGGTAAATATCTATGATACGGCGGACGGCGTACGGCGGCCGGACATTGCATTTCTGGATTCTAAACACCTTGAAACGTAAAAGAAATACTTTGAGGGGATGTTCAAACAAATTAAAAATCCGAACTGAATACATAGCTGTATTATTCAGAGAAAATAAACCAAATTAAATGTTTGACTACTGAAATGTTCTTTTCCGTCTCAAGTCACCATTCTGTAACACTCCTGGTGATTTATAATATCTGCTGATTATTACCTTATTTTACAAACCAAGATTTAGCATCCATTGCCCGAAACCTCGAATTTATCGTCTGGAATGATATATGAAGAATATTATTGTCTTATGTCTCTTGATATATGGATCAAAATCGCCGTTGCCGTCGTCAGTCGCTCCTACTCTTTCCCGGTGTTTGTCTCCCTACAAAAAAAGGTCTGCCGGATTGGATGCTGTTAATACACTGCAGTTGGATGTCTTCAGCACGGTGGAACCAACGTATTACCCAGAGCGAGCCCAGGGAGTCCTCGACCTTCTTGATTTCTTCCTAGGAAGGAACGCACACTATTTCAGTTCTACTCCATCAGTTCTTCCTGAAATGAGTTCAGATCACCTACCTGTAATTGCAGATTTGCAAGTGTCAGTATGCAAAGTGAAGCGTAGACCGTCACTAATTAAAACTCCATTCAATTGGGAAGTCTACACAAAAACCCTTGAGGACACTACAGATCTTCGTGTTCCCCTCAAAACAAAACGGGACGTGGACGCAGCTATATCTATACTCAACAGGAACATACAGCAAGCAGCTAATGCAGCTCATATAGCATCGAGTCCCAGTGCCCAAACAAAAAACCAGCATCACGCTCCTTTCCGGTATTCTCCTAAAATTGAACAACTGCACATGATAAAGCGGGAGTGCCAAAAGCGATGGAATCGGACCAAGTATCTCCCAGACAAATACGCATTGAATAGAGCTACAAGTGATCTAAGGTCGGCTCTGAAGGAGGAAGAAGCTGATGCCTCAGCAACCCGGATTAAAACTTTGGACACATCAGATGGTTCGCTCTGGAAAAAAGCAAAATCACTCGTGAAGCATTACGAAAAAGTACCCCCTCTCAAACATAATAATGAATATGTTTCAACAAGTGATAAGAAAGCAGACCTTTTTGCCAATATGCTGGTGCAGCAATTCAGTCCAAACCCATGCACAAATCCTACTCATACCAATATGGTGATGGAATCCATCGATGAACCGCTCCAGCTATCTCCCCTTCAAATGCATGTTACACCAGGGCAAGTGCGAAATGCAGTTAACAGATCGAAAACCAAGAAGTCCCCAGGGAAAGACCTGATTGTGAGTCCACTACCACGAGCGTTTTCCCGTAAAGCCATGGTATACCTCACACAAATATATAATGCCATGATTAGGTTAGCGTATTTTCCCACAACTTGGAAGCACGCCCTCATCGTGATGATCCCAAAACCAGGAAAAATTAAAAGTGAACCATCGAGCTACCGCCCCATCAGTCTGTTGTCACTGTTCTCGAAGATATTCGAAAGACTGCTCCTGCCCCATCTCATGAACCACCTAAGACCTATGATCCCAGATACACAGTTTGGCTTTCGCCATAACCATTCCTGTCCACAACAACTTCATCGTGTTACAGATATGATCATGGATACTTTTGAAGAGTGTGCAGTTTGCCTCGGAGTCTTTTTGGACACGGAAAAAGCCTTTGACAGAGTTTGGCATCCGGGTTTACTGGCTAAGGTCAAAAATGTGCTTCCGGATACGCTATATCGTCTCGTCCAATCGTATCTGTCTGACAGAACTTACTCAGTTGCTCTTGAAAATTCTGTTTCCTCCCCCAGGGTCATGACTGCAGGAGTTCCTCAGGGAAGCGTATGGGGGCCGCTACTTTACCTTGTGTACTCGTCAGACTTCCCTCAACCTAGTTCAAACTCAATTATGGTGGCACAATTCGCTGATGACTCGGCAATTCTCAGCAAGGGCACATGCCAGTCCACTCAAAATGATTTGCAGCTGATGCTCGACGAAGTACACGTATGGTGCAGCAAATGGAGAATTAAAATAAATCCGAGCAAGACCAAGGTTGTTAGATTCACGCTGAAACGAAACGTAGAAAATGTATGCATCACCCTTGGAAACGAAGAAATTCCCCTGGAAAACTCAGTTCGGTACTTAGGTCTGGAGCTGGATTCAAAATTGACATGGAACCTTCATATAACAAGCCTGCAAAAGAAGATTCGTGGCAGAATCAAATTCCTGGCGCAATTGATCGGGCAAAGGTCACCGCTACGACTCCACTCGAAACGTTTGCTGTACCAAACCATGATCCGCCCGATCTGGACATATGCTTGTGGACTCTGGGGATCAGCATCAAACACTCAGGTGAAAAAGCTCCAGGTCCAACAAAATAAATGCCTAAGAATGATGTCAAATGCGCCATGGTTCATCAGAAACGAAGCCCTCCATCGTGACCTGGATATCCTGGGAGTACAGGAAACAATTACATTGTTCTACACCAAGCTCCACCAGACACTCATCACACATGAAAATGCGAATCTCCGGACCATAGCGCTTACTCCACCCCCAGAACGAACCAGGCGGCGATTGAAAAGGAAAAGGCCAAGCGACTTCATCAGCAATTGAACCCTTTTTTGTTACCTGCAGTCCCCTATTGTTATCAACTCTTCCATAAATTGTTACTACTTTGAAATATTCATATATATTTATTTATTTATTTATAGCTAATTAGTGAGGCTTGTTATTGAACAAGAACCTCACGAACAAGTTCCATGTTATTATCATTACACGCATATTTATTAGCAAAACTGATATGTGAAACACAAATAAACAGTTAAATTTAAAAAAAAAAAATACCTCCACGGTCCATCTCAAATACTCAACGGATCTTTGGGCCGAGAATTACGAGGCCGCTCACTCATTTACTGTTAAATCAACCAATCCAACCAATCTGCTCATCTCTCAAGTTGGATGGGGGGTTAGCAGTTCAGGATCTCCCAGTTCTTGAGAAAAATCCTGATTTTCTTGCGAATTTGTTCTCCCTCTATCGGCTACGGTGATTCCGTTGGAGGAATGGCCATTCCTCTCTAGGTTGCGCCACCGCTGCTAAACAGCTAATCCGTGGCTCATTCAGTTAGCGGACCAACTTTTCTCTTACTCGCTCAACCTCAAGATCGGTCACAATATCACAGTTCGTCCGATTTTAATATTTCATGGTTTTTCCCCCCTATTCCACCATCACTGAACTTCTACTTCGATCAATAACATCCTCAATTTTGTTTAGATTGAGATAGTAAAGTGTTTCAGTTTTTGAAATCCTAACGCAAACGCACAATATGTACTAAATGTATACAAATGAAAATATTTAAACCCTAGGGATAGATTCAGAATGCTCCTAAACGGAAAAACTTTCAAAATTACATGTAATCAAATTTTTGGAACACTGCAACTGAGTACTTTCATATCAAATTTGATGAAACGGGAAAACAGCGTAACGTCGGAAAAACGCAAATTATGCATATAATCATACGACTCTTGCGCAGTTGAGTAATCTAACTTCATAGGTACATAAGTTTAATTCTGCAACTGGACGGTCAAGTACCAACCGATGCAAAACAAAAGAGGAAGCATTCTATTCATGACTCTGATGATTCTGCCTTGTCTCGAGGAACTTATACCTATTACTTTTGCATCAAACAAACAATACAGTTTTGTACATATATTTCTAAGCAGTTTACAAATTGCGGTTACGTCTAGATTCCCAGCTATTTACGATTTGGCATAAATAGGTCACAATGACCTGTCCACGCCTCTCAGTATTCGATCTGGTACAGGATAGCCAAAAACGCGCATACTGTGATACTTTACCAATTGCTCTTCACGGTAGGTATTTTATTGTTATTTTTAATTTTTTAATTTTTTTCATATTATATTATAATAATGTGTGTAGTAATTGCGCTGTTAATTTGACTGTTTTCCGGAGACTTTCTTGTTTCATTTTTAAATACTGCAAGTGTTTTAGCAGTTTTGACTGCTTAGGGTAGTTCCTCAAATAGTGATGGCGCCTGCCAGGACAATTGCCTCGTGTATAAATCATTGGACGGCCATGGTTTTACCCAATATAGCTGATTGATTAGCCATCGTATTCCTAGTATTTACATGTTTTTGAAACATGTCGATAGTTTTATAGACACAGATCATCGGTCGATACACTTGAGCTTTTCTTGGGGTCATTACATCAAAATTAGTGTATAGGCTGCTCATAGGCGTGGTATGCACGAGATTCCGTTGCTATTCGGAATAGCGCAGTGATTTATTGAGCAGGTGAGGTATTTTTTTGTTGCCAAATTAATAGTGAGCCTGTTAAGATAGAAACAATCGCATATTTTCTTTATAAGTGTTCGAGCGTGGGAATGTGCCGATCCCCAGGTATTTTCTTTAGCAATTATGGCTAAGTCATCAGCAAAAGCAATAAATTTTCCTATTATATCTATCGAGAATTATCATTAATGTATAAAAGGAACTCCCAGCCGTGGCGGAACACCTTAGTTTACGACCTCTTGGATGCTTTAGACGACTAAAATGTGTAGGTATTGTCGTGAGTTTTAAAGATACGATCTGAACCATCTCTGTGCCACTTGATCTATGCCCAGTCTAGCCAGCTTAAGAAGCAGTCTTGAGGTCTCCGTGGAATCAACTGCTTCAGTAAGGGTATGAAGATACCCGTAACTTTTTCATTAATCTCACTGGAAATATCTGACACCACGTCCACTATCATCAATTCCGATTATTTATAAATTCCGATGTACCATTCATGCCATCTCCTTCTATATTATCTTTGCTTCAACATGATTTTGCGATCCCAATAAATTCCTCTTGCGTATCCCCACTGCCCTCCTTCAGTTGAAAGGTTTGGGCTTCTACCCAACCGTCTTTGCTCGCATAACCTATTATTTTTCCATTTAGAAATAAATGAGTTCTGAAATGGCATGTGATACATACCAGAGCTAAACTAGTCGTAATGTCAACCTCAGCTAGTCGTAATTTTAGTCAAAACTTTGTGAAACGAATAAAATTGAATTAAATAATCTTTTTCCAATAACAAAATGTATGTTTCGCTGCTTACTCTAACCCAGCAATCAGTTTTTAGTGAGAATATTTTCAAATTACCTCTTATTGTGCTGGCTCTTTATAAATCTTGTGTATCACTTACTTGAGAGGTGCGGCTCTGTCCTTACTTTTGATTGGGCTCACTTGTTTTGAATCAAATTAACTGATGCAAAAATATTGGGCCGAAGATTTATGGTTCAGTTTGTATATTAACAACACTGAATAGTCAGATTCAAGGGTACTTGGAAGGTATTAGAGATTGCACTCACTGTGTGAACTGGTGCTGTGCAATGTATGAAGACGGTTGTGAAGCAAAGTTATATCCAATTCACCTGAAACAGCAAAAGAAAGGGAAAGATGAAGTTTGAGGAAATATTGAGCATCGGTGAATAATATCACACCGATATACATGGTAACGGCACCAGTTATCGACATGGCACCAGTTATTGATACTTGTACCTTCACTTCAATAAAATCAGCGTTTGGCGACATCTAGAAATTCAAATATAGCGCCATTTTGAAACCTACCCTGTCAGCAACAGTTTCCCACCAATATCAAGCCACAAATTTACAAAATAACACGTGTGATATGAAGTTTTCATATCGTAGAACTGGAGGTCTTTCCCTGTTGAATCTGCTAAGAAGGTGAGTGATCATTTGGCATACTATGTCACTTTCCTGATGTTTCTTGACCTCAATCTCTTATCAACCATTTTATTATCATTTCTAGATCATGGACACATCATTTCCAAGCTATACATTAGGAAGATAACTTTTTGGAGGGTGTCAATAAGTTTTACCAGTGAAAAAATAAGTTTTACCGGATATTGACAGCAGTGTCAATAACTGGAAAACTGGTTAGTTTTTTTTTTTTTTTTTTAACTGGAAATTGGTGTTTAATTTGTAGCAGAATTGTTAATTTACTTTGCGCAAATGATGACTGGATCCAGTATTTGACGGAGAAGTCAATAACAGGTTCAACTTTGTGTCAACAACTAGAATGATATTCCTAGTTACTGACGAGCCGAACTTTCCAGTTATTGACATGTTTAATGTAGATTTGAAGTTAGTAACAACCCTGAATGGTTCAGGAGGAATGATTCCGTTATAGTGATTTGATGGAAGGGAGGCCTGTACTGCCTGAACTCGGTTTTCATTCTCCAGGTTAATGAAATGGCCCCAGATAAAAAGCTACAACAAAGGAAAAAAACAACAGTAAACGCAGAAGGGTGGTTCCCATACCAAGGAAATATTATGACGAAAAAAGTATGTTAGCTGCCTTGGATGAAGCGAAAAAAGGTGTGCCATGGCAAGAGCAGCACGGAAATATGGAGTGGGTGCCTCGAGTTATTCTACTTTACAAAAAATACAGGCGAATTACCGGTCCATAGAAATTCTGGTCCCGACAGCTTACTGACGAAATATGAAGAAGAACATGCGGCTTCTGTGGATAAATGGCAAAATCATGTTTCCCAGTAACCAGTGAACAAAATTTGTTGCATTTAATACAAGTTAGTGTTCACCATCTGGTTAAAAACTAAGAAGGGAAGCCCCATTCACAAATGACAGACCAGGCAAAAAGTGGCTGGCAAATCACAAGCCACAAATCTTAAAGGCAAAAATGGCATTTAAGAGGTGAAACCCTAGCATATATCACACCGGATCACAGAGAAATTGTCATTGACCAGAGCCTCTGTAACAAAGACATAGGTAAAGCCGTGGTTCACTGAAGTTGAAGAATACTTGAAAGAACAACCTTTGTTCGAAACTTTGGAGGACTCCAGAAGTTTTCAACGGGCATGAAGCGTATTGGCTCCAAAGGGTGAAAATTCCGTTTGCACCCGCCTTTCACTTCACAAGTCAAAAATGAGCGTTACCGTTTGCACCTGATTGGACCCGATTAGAACAAAATAGAGCGAGTATCCATTTTTGTACGTCTGTGGGCCATTTGCGTCACCCAGAGGACACTACGAGGAGGTTGCTCATGGTATCCCCCAAAATCTGTGGCTGGAATTTCTGTGGCCCATTTCACACTGGTCCCAAAATTAGTGGCAACAGCCACGACGTCATCGTACTAAGGTGAAGTCGTCTAAAATAAATAAATACTTACGTACATAACTAACTACTGCTATTCTTGCTGTTCTTCGTATTGAGTTCGCAATTTGGAGGGACGTTTATTTCACAAACTTGTACACTGAAATTTCACCTACTCCGTGCTTCCTTATGTTTCAACGTACAGTGGAATCCGCTTATTGGGGATACCGGTTTAAAGGGTCAACCACTTAGCATGGACGAAATCAGATAGTCCCAAACAAATGCACGAGATGTAATTGTTTTCAGGTCGTATACTGGGGACAGGAAACCGGCTCATAGGTGACAGAAACGGGGGCATCATCATTTACGAGTGAAGAGGAGAATAAAAGATATGATGAAGGATACACTAAACAAACAAGTTACTCATTTGAAGTCACACAATACCACTCTGTATCAATGCTTTGTCGAGTGATTAGTTAATCTCAGAGTAAGTCTTTTCCGCTTACAGTACCGCAAGAGATGGGAAGGATCCGAGCGTCGATGAAGCTATGAACGAGTGGTTTTGCTGTTACTGAGCGTGGCGTACCAGTCAGCGGTCCTATGATGGTGCAGAAGGCTTAAAGCTTAGCACAGAAGAACGGTCATACAGAGGGAGCTGAGGGATAGATCAAGACAATTTTTCTGAATTCCTCCAAAAATCATGTTTTTCCCTTTACGAGCGATTATAGGGACAATCGGTTAAAGCGGACAGAATGGCTACCAAAATGGGTGTCCCCAATAAGCGGATTCACTGTATTTAGTACTGCGTCTTTAGTAAGTCGTTTCTAGGCTCACGAGGGTCTTCGCTGATGGACCGAAGCTTAGATGCATCTCGACTTGTAATTCTTCCAACACTTCGAAAAAAGTATACACGTTTGGGTGGGTACCATTAAAGTCTTCGTTAAAAGAGGAGTGGAAGGACTCACAAGCATTCGTGGTGTACTTGACATCGGCGGATTTATGGGCCCACAAGGAGGGAGGAAACAATTCTCATCATCAATGAATGTTTTGAGAAGGCTCTATAAAATCTTGCGCACCGAGCTGGTTTACTGGCTTACTAAGGATCCTATCACAGAATAAATCACCTACTTCACATGGGTGACATAAAGGCACTTTCCTACTTTTCCCTCTTCCTTATAACACGACGCGCAGTGGGGAAAAAACCCCGATTTTGGGAGAAAAAAAACCTTATTGTGTGAATCTTCGGTTGTTTGATATGATTATATATGCAATTCTTCGTGCTGAATCAAAATACTTGGTCCATTTGGTGATTATGATTGACTGGAATCAGTTACAGGCCAATTCATTCTCAAAATACTGTGCAGTAATATATTTTTGGTTTATTATTCATTAATAAACCACTGTATTTTCCATTGTACAGATTCCCAAGTATTACCGCATGGGTCACTTGGTTCCGAAACAAATTATATAAAAATGGTAATAAAATAACTAAAAAACCAAATGCTTGCCTAATATTTATTCGCAACAATTAGGGTATCTAAGTCGAGATTCGTTTTACCAAGGAATTGAAGCTCAGAGAGAGAGTGAGTGAAGCTCAATGGTTGCTCAAAAAGGTAAGAAGGATGAAAATAGCAGAACTCTCATTTAAAAAAGTTGTAATCTGATTATCAAAAAACGTTTACAACTGAGTTATGAGCAGTTGAATTGCTTAATTAGGTAAGTGTAGATCTGTTGAAAATCAATTGAGCAAGCTAATAACTATAATGAGATCAAACTCAACGCATCATCATTTTTATTTTTTTAAGGAGGACGAAAATGGGCAATAAAAGGATCCGATGACATTCTTTTTATAGCACTGTAAAGGAGCTAGCTACGTAATGCACCGATCAGTAGTCACAAGAAAATTGAAATGAACTCATGATGTAGGTCCCTATATACGTTAAACCAACAAATACCGCGGTGTTTACAACAGATCCCACGGAACCTGTACTGAACGATCCCACTTCTCGGCACGACAAGTTGGAATGTGTGACAGAGTGCGACAGCGGTGGTGGACCCTCGAGAGTCCTCCTCCTAGACCAGCGAGATTATTGCCGGTTAAGAAGGGACCTCGATTAGGCTTCCACCGAGCGACCCCGTCTCGACCGGAAGAAAAAACAACTCGATAACAGCCACACCGTCCCGCTCCTCCCCACATCACATACTTCTGGGTAGCAGAAGTATGAGAGTGAAAAGTAGTATGAAGTTCTGGAACAACTTCAAGGTGACTAACCTCAATCGTAATGGTACCTACCGCCTCAATAATCTTTATTGGAGGAGAACAAAGGTCCTATACGAGTACTGGCGGAGAAAAAACGGTTGTCACAGATTCATGTCACAGTTCACAGTCCAGTGAACTGTGCTCATGTGGGCAACCTCTGGGTGATCATCCTCCATCGTTAGGATGGAACAACTACTGGGACTTGTAAATTGGGACACAGCATTAATCGCCTTCAAATGAACTCAATATATCTTAATTATATTGACACTCTAAAGAGAGGAAAGGGGGTGGGGGAGCCGATGGATGTATGTGTTCATAAAAGGGACAAGATGTCTGTAAAGGAATCCTTCTGGAAATCTTTGGGTTTATCCTTCTGGTAAGCCCACAAAAAGTGGATATAGTATGGTGAATTGCTCAGCGCATACTACCAAACCACGCTCTGCTACCACGTGGCAAAGTGTGCCAGTGGTGGTGGACCCTCGAGAGTCCCCCTCCTAGACCAGCGAATTTATCACCGGTTTAGAAGGGATCTTAATAAGGCATCCACCAAGCGACCCCGTCTCCACCAGAAGAAAAACAGTGTGCCGATTCGAGTAGGCAGCACAGCTTCCTCACTTGAATCACATGAACGTATGGAATAGTTGGGTAGGCTCGTTTTCATACGGAACCATCTGTGATCCAACCCGCGTGCACCCTCAAAATGTCAGCTCGCTACGACTATTTTTCGCGTAGTTAGAAACGTTACAAGGAAACGGTCAATACTTCAGGTACGCATGCGCAGAGGAAAAATAAAGTACGATTCCAATGAAACCCATATAGAATTATCAAAGTATTATTCCTGACCGACCCTCCAAATCTGAACTCATTTCAACGATATATATGGTAGTTATGGGCGTTTCAAGTATTTCACTCTTGCGCATGCGTAGATGGAACAATTTCCATGATTTTGAAACGGGACCATTCGCAATCCAACCCGCGTGTAACTCAGAATTTTGGCTCTCTACGACCGTTTGTTGCGTAGTTTGAAGCGCTACAAGGTAATGGTCAACATTTCATGTTCACGCATGCGCAGACGAAAGTTACAGTACGATTTGAATGAAATTCATAAGGAACTATCAAAGTGTTATTGCTGATCGACCATCCAAGTGTTAACTCATTTCAACGATATTTAAGGTAGTTATGGGCGTTTCAAGTACTTATTTCACGTTTGCCCATGCGCAGAAGAAATTTACAGTACTTTTCAATGAGTTTTGTATGTGACCATCTGTGACCCAACTCGCACCTGCCCTCCAAATTTCAGACGATTGCGACCATTATTTCGGGTAGTTATGGGCGTTATATGGGATTACCACAGACAAGCATACGGAAAGACAGACACGGAACCAAAAATGTTCCACTACCATTCGAATCAGCTAATGCTTATATCCACGGACCCGTAGGTGATGGGGGCATGGGCATGATAGAGCTGCTCACCCAGATACCTGCAATAAGGTCCAGCAGGCTAGGCAACGTCCGCACGCAGCTCTTTGAGGACACTAGTAAGCAACATCAATGGTCAGCCCGACTCGACCTACCCTCCAAATTTCAGCCGATTTCGACCATTATTTCGGGTAGTTATGGGCGTTATATGCAATTACCACGACCGACAGACAGACACGGAACCAAAAATGTTCCTTGATGTCTGAAACGCAAAATGGTAGTGGAAATTTAAATTCTGGAGGATATAAATCATTTTTAATCAATCAGGAATCCAAGGCTTCCCTACCTTCGGTAGTGTGGAAGCAAAACAACTTGAGAACAGCCACACTGTCGCAAACGTGAACGGTGAACACATACGGCCGTAAACGGTGACAAAATTTACAGAACACCTTCTTTAATATGTTAACAATAACGTAAAAATACTACGGGAGTGGCGCTCCGTAGAGCTTTTTTTTGCCGGTGTTCCGGATTTGTGAGAAAACATGATTACTTAGCTTATATTTTAGGAAAACTCTGCAGAAATCACGTAACATTTATTTTTAGTTCAAAATAATTTATCATTTTCAAGGTCGGTTATATTGTTTGAACAAACAAAGCATCAGCCGATTTTTCAAATCGTTATTTTGGAGGAAAAAGAAATCGAGAACTTTTCATTAGAAAAAGCGAGATTTCCTACCGAAATCACGAAAATCCGCGTTTCAATGAGTTCTACATTTACTAAATATTATTTAAAACTAAAAGGGCTTCAGATCTTTAACGCGAAGGTATTTGAGAATGTAAAACAACCAATTTTAGACCAATCGGAGACAAACAATTTTGGGTTTTTTCCCCCTCATCATACCGCTGTGCGGCGTTAGACCTACAGTCCGTATTTTCCGAGACCTGCAGCTGTAAGTTTAAAGGTTTTTTTTTTTTGGAAAATGACACTGCCCCCAAGCTTTGATCCCCGGCAACGGCGTACGGCTCCACTAGGGGCTTTCAGGGCTTTTGCAATACCAGCGAGAACAGGGCTTTTGTAATATCAGAGGGTTAAAACAGGACAAGGGCCTCGCTGAGCGCTCTTCAATTTCTGATCCGCCCGGGTGCATACGGGAAACCTTCCAAAGCCACTTTCACTTACGTCACCTCGATTTTGGTTTATTATTCTGTTGATAAAACAATTCAATTCAATTTTTTTATTCACCAAATACTTTATAGAACAAATATAGTGATTTTTAGAGAGTCTATATACATAATACAAGATCTAAACTTATGTTGGTTTATGAGCCTAAGGTCAATGACCCGTCCAGGCTAGTCTCTTCCACCAGTATTTATTACTGCGTATGTATGTACCAGCAGTTTCCTTGAAAAAACACACCGTAAGTGTTTGGAGAATGAGTTACATTGATCAAGAACCAACAGTATTTACAGGTTATTCCTAAGTAGTTAGTAAATAGGTACACTTGATGCTACGAAGGCTGATTTGTGTTTTTATCCTAATTTAAACTTATTTATAACAACACTTTCGTTATTTTCAAGCTCAAAATATTCTAGAACTAGTTTTTTAAATTTTCCTGTTGTTGTTGAAGTCTTGGTTAGGAGCGGTAACTGTTCAAATAGGGCTGGAGCTAGCCATGGAAATTGTCGAGTGTAGAAATCATTATGTGCCTGTGGTATCTGGAGGACATAGTTGGCATTTGCTCGCGTCGGTCTAATCACCGCTTGCTTAGTAAAAAATGCAGGTGTTTATGCACATATAAAACAGTTCTGTGAATACAAGCCATTCTGGGAGTGAGAACACCGAAGTATTTGTATAGGTAACTAGTTGAAGTACGTTTAGGGGAATTAGTTGCAATTCTCAAAACAGTATTCAATGCTATGTTTATACTATTAAAGGTTGACGCATAAGTACCTCCCCTGACTATGATACCATAACTTAAAATGCTATATACATGAGCATAATACACCATTCTAAGGTTTTCTTTCGTTAGCTATCTTCGTAGCATCAGAAAGTAGTGCATGGATTTCCTGATTTTATTCACTAATTCAGCTACATGATCCTTCCACTTGAGATGCTGATCCACGTGCACTCCTAGGTATTTTATTGTATTCAGCCTTTCTATTTCCATGCAGCTGCACAAATTTCTTACTACGCCACAGTTTTCCTTGTGCACTTTGAGTTTAGAGTCATTAGGAAGACCTTTGTGTTCGCTCGGCTGAAAAATTGTATAACACCCCCTCAAATTTTTGGTTTATTATTTTCAATAATGAACCTTTGGAATCGAGCATGAAAAAAAAAGTTTAACCCCTGTTTAATTGCTAGGAAGCACCTGATTATAATCACGGATGGCTGAATGAAGTCGAGTTAGTCGAGTCCTTGATATTATTTCATTTGAAGAATGGTGGCTCTTTTGGATTTTGTTGATAGTACTTTTGTAACTTGAACAAACGCTATGCTTCATGATAAACAAATAATTAATAGTTAATTATTGAATCCTGCAAATTTTTAAGAAACTCTAATTCCCGGGCGATTTAGGGTTTTCCTGGGTGGAGCACGAGGGTAGGTGTTGGCCGCAGAAAACAGTGATTTACGCAGAAAGGGAATCTATACAGGTAAATAATAAACCGCTGCGTAATAATCTGCAGCGTGTTTCATTACATTATTCAAGGTGCGTAGATTCCAAAAATGCGATGTCCGTCCGCCGTATAACTACTTCATTTTCGGTCTAAAAAATCCGTTCTTTCGCACATGGCCTCCATTTGGGCCCTAGTTGTGTCCCGGATCTTCGCAGCCCGATCGGAACACACTCAGGGATGTTCGCGCGAACATGAGTCACACCGGCGCTCGCGCAGCTGTCAGTTGATCGCCCATGTTTTTTTATGATTACCATGCTGGTTTCTCTACTTTCCATTGCAGTAAATACAAAGGAACTAGGATACAACTTAAAAAAAAACACATTTTCCATCAAAAACTTCTTTATTATTCAAAAATAATATAGCCATTAACATAAAAATAAACTATTGCTTCCGAAAAAAACGTAATTGGCTTCAGAAGGCCACTTGGAAAATAATTATTTTCCTTCAACTTTTGTTTGTTTGTGGAAAAACTAGATTATTCATTTCAATCAAACTAGATACTAAGGAACTAGAATCAAATATATTTAAACTCATGTATGAATGTTACATCCTCAAACAACTCAAAAAAGCGCAATCGGCATCAAAAAGGCCACTCGGACAATAATTCTTCTTCAAATTTTTGTTGTAAAAATGTCATTTTTTTTTCATTCAAACTAGATGGAAACTAGAAAAAAACCTGAGCCATTAGTTCCAAATTACGGAATAGAAAAAAATTATGAAATGATAAGTAATAAAAAAAATTACAAAATACATAATTATCATTTCAGTCTTGCAGGATTGTTCAGTCTGTCTCGCTGTCCTCGTTCTCAAGCAACTGACAATTATTGCACTTTACTGAAGTGGTTGAGTGTTTAACGCAAACTTTTTTGCCACAACCTCCACATTCTCGCCTGGTTTTTATGTTTTTTTTCTTTATCTTTTTTCTTTTATGTTTTATGTTTCGGATCTCCTCCATCTTCTCCATCACTGTCCATTTCTTCCATTTCTGCTAGCACCTGAGCTATCTCCTCAGTCGTTCTGTGAAATTTTTCCCTGAAAAAAATGAAAAAGGATTACTTATTAGTTTTTTTTGGGTGTATGAAGAAGAGGGCGAGAGGTTAATTAGGTATAATATATACTATTAACGAAATTATAGTTTACTCACATTTTACGATGTCGATGAAAATATTTCGTCAGAAGTCGCGCGGCTGTCACCTGACCGCCGTCAGTGAAATCAAAACTACGAAAGCGTTCGCGCGGCTGTCTCCTGACCGCCGCAGTCGACACCATCAACTTTGGAACTGTACTGAGCGTAAACAAAGAGGCGGGTCACTGATTTCAGGTGCTGAACGTGCGGTGAGAAGTGTATCTAGAGAATACATGCGAACGCATGAAGGTTAAAGATGAAAAATGGGCGTACAAATGGGATTTTTGGTGTTTTAGCAAAATGAACTTGTGAGGTACCTATCTGTTTCCATGTTTTTTAGGGCGAGAAGGCCGAATATGAAGTCGATTTTGACGAAAGAGTGAAGAATTGAGTTTGTAACGCTGGTTCAGCTCCCAAAATTCATTTTTTAGGAGTAAAAAACCTGGGAAATTGTCTGAAATCACCATACATTTGTATATTATCACTATAAAAGTGTCAACAGGTGAATCAAGACAATTAAATGGCACTATCAATGATCAAAGATAATTATTTAAAAAAAATATGAGCCTAATTCGTGATTCTGGGGACCAAAATCTAGCTGTACCAGTGAAAATAGCTACCTGTCAGATTCGCTCAAAACTACAGCTTCACACTTGATTTACTCACCCCACTAATCTATATTTTCACTTAAGGACCGATATAGGATATTTTTTATACAGAAGGCTTGATCTGCTCTCCCCACTAATCTTATTGGTTCAGTATTCTGTGAACCCCCTAAATTGTTGTTTCTTTTACGTTTCCCGGTGCGTAGATTCAAAGGGTTAGATGGAAGGTGCGTAGAATTTCGGTTTACAGAATAATAAACCAAAATGCAATGCCGTATCATGCACATCTACCTTTATTTTCCATCTAAAAAAATTCGTTCGTTCGCACACGTTGTGTCCCGAAACTTTGCAGCCTGATCGGAATATACCCAAGCAGTAGCGGTGTGTGGGGTCTGAAAACGGTGGGGCACCAGACCAGAACACAAAACTAACAGGTATGTCTACAAAATACCTCAAGGCAACAACACTTCCCTTATTTACTGATTGAGTGATAGTCAGCAAAAGCTTATCTCTTTTAATCAACACTCTATCGCCGACAATTTATACTGCAAATTAGCCAAAAAATGCATGTGTTACAAAAATATAGTAAACTAAAATACAACAAAACAATGGCCCGTCGGCCGGTACCTACTTGAATGGAGAAGGTGTTTACTAGAAGCTAGATAGTTATCTGTGTGTTGACGCCGATCAATCCACAAACAGCAAGCAGGACAAAACGCACTTAGGTATGACAAATACATATCTGTCATCGGAACCGGACCGAACGCAAAACGCGCAAAATTTGACGCAAAAAAAAAAAATTGAAAACGGACAGACAGAGAAAGCGAATGTGATTCAGTGGAGTGAGGTTCTCAGCTTAGTTGTCATCTGTAGATGTCGGACATGTGATTCAGAGGCAACAAAAAACAAATCAGAAGAAGAAGCATCTGGTATCGAGATGACAAATTGAATCGAAAGGATCGAATCGATTGTGAAATGAATGATTTTGGAGTTGAAATTAGATTATCGAGCTGGGGCCCAAAGTAGGCGTGGCGTACAACATTTTTACTCGACTGAGCATGCGCGGATGGGCCACTTTTCTCGGTTGCCATGGCGACACTAGGTACCTTCCAGTTTTAGGAGCCTAGGTTTCGATTGCAGAACGTCGATTACTGTCGCTTTATTCTGATAACATGCTTGGTGTATGGAGCTAACACCACTGTTGGTTTCTCTTCCTTTTCTTGTGCGGTTGTACCCTACTTTGGTCTATTAAATCGACTACTTTAAACTCTAGATTATTCAAAGTTAGAAAACGAGTTTTTCCTTGAAAGGTTTGAACGCAACTGTTTTTATTCGTAACTACCAAATTAAATAAAGTATCAACAAATTAACTGGAGGTGGTTCCATTTTCCACACACTCCGGGGCCTATTGGTGGACGAAGTCTTGCGGCTCTTGCTCCTCCAGGTTGGACCTTGCCACCATTTACTCTCGTATAGGCTCTTGGGTGAACATCCATCGACTCGGTAGGTCTGCTGGGTTGTAAAGTCCAGGAATATGTCTCCACTCTTCTTTCCTAGTCAAACTACGAATTTCTTTGACTCGATTGTGAAGATAAACTCCCCAATTTTCATCCCGATTTATCCAAGTAACAACTGTAGATGAGTCGCTCCAATAGGTATAATCCACACCTTCTCCTAGAATAATATCTTTCACTGAATTGGTAAGCCTTGCCCCAATTAACGCTGCCAATAATTATAATCTCGGAATAGTAATTTCATCTGAGGGAGCAACCCTGGACTTAGCCTGAATTTGCACATTTGCACTTCTAGTCCTTCCGACGTCACTGTACGGAGATACACCACAGCGCTGTACGCAACTTTGCTTGCGTCACAAAAAGTGTGAACCGAACGCTCGATGACTTTTCCTTCACCAGAAATACAACGCGGGATTTTAATCTTTTCAAGATAGTCCAATTCGTGATACCATTTCAAAAATTCTACTTGGAGAGGTTCAGGAATCTCTTGTAGCCATCCTCCTTCCTCATTCCAACATTGTTTCAACAGTAACTTGGGACATAGCGTGGCTGGGCAACAGAACCCTACTGGATCGAAGACTCGATGGGCGATTGACATTAACGTCTACGCCCCCCAGCCCCCCAGCCTATCCGCCTTACGCTCCCAAATAAGCCCAAGCACATGTGTCGTTGATTCAGTTGCTAGTGAGGAGTCGGAGAACTCCCAACACCTCAAATCCATCTTGGCTTCTGCAAAAATATCTATCGAATCTTTCTGAAAGCGTTCCAACTCTTCTACTGAGTGTACACTTGTAACACAATTATCAACGTAGAAACTCTTTCTCAATAGACGGAGTAGTTCCGAATCAAATCTACCAGCCTCTAGTAAACGAACTAAATTATGCTCAATCACAGCTCCCAAAAGATAAGGACTACTGGTGACGCCGAACACTACTCTCACATGCCGAAAAATTTGCAGTGAACCATCTTCATTAACCCACAGAAACCTCAAATAGTCACGATCGTCAATCGCCAAACTAATCTGCAAAAAGGCTTTTCGAATATCGGAAATTACACCTATTCTGTTCATTCGGAACAATAGCAGCAACTTCGGAATGTTTTCTATCAAGTTTATTCCTTTTTGTAGACATTGATTGATAGAAGGGAATCCTTTCTCCTGCGCGGATGCGTCAAAGACTGGACGAACTGGGGTTGTCTTACTAAAAAACAGGGCGATGTGGCAGATAGTGTCCCTTATCCCATGTTTCAAAGTCAACCTTCTCTATTATGTGTTCATCCAACCACTCCGCAAATACAGAATCATAAACAGACATCATTTTTGATTCCTTCAACTTACTTATCGTACGGTCTAATCTACGCTTTGCCAATAAAAAATTTCGAGGTATGGGCACATGCTCTTCGGTCCATGGCAATCTTACTTCGTAACGCCCTTCCTCATTAATTCTTATTGTATCACGGAAGAACTGATGTGTTTCCTGGTCCCGCTTCTCTTTACTTTTCTTCTGATAGGGGTCTTCAATTCCAAGCACATCCAGTTCCCATAAGTTACAAATGGAATCAGGATTCGCCATGGAAAACATCGTTATCGCACTCATTGTGTTGGTCCCATGCTCTCTAATGTGACCTGTATCCAAACTTTTAAATTTCCCTGAAACAATCCATCCAAGATGAGTCTCAAAGGCAACTAAACCACATTTCAAAATTTCCCTTCGGCCCGTCAGCAGTTTTCCATAAACGTTCGAAACGATCAGTAAATATATTGGGGTATCTGTATCTGGAGCAATCTTTATACCTAATTCATCGAGCTCTTTCATAACACTTCTAGCTTTATTGAATTTCGGGACGCTGGGACATATGAGCTTTTGGTCTAGCACATCAAAGTTACACAAATAACTCCCATTAAGGCTTCTTAATCGCGCTTTATACATTTTGTGCTTCTGTAGACCCGTCTGACTCCCCCCAAAAAGGTTATGAAGTAGTTGTACTTCTCCTTGTGATCTGTAGCCCAAAACACCAATTAGCTCCGTACGAAGATAGGAATGCTGCGATCCTGAATCGAAAAGGACTCGAATACACTGTTCTTTACCTGATTCCCCTCGCGCCATAACTTGTAAAGTCTGCAAGAACACAAGATCAGTCGTTGTACTAACAAGGTTATTCTCAACTTGTTGCTCCGCTTCTATAACTATTGCACTTGTTCCTGGCTCTACTATCTGCGCTGCTTTAAAACACATTAACGTCGCATGACGTCCCTCAAATTGCTCACAATAGACATTGGTGCGACATTCTAGAATTCGGTGGCCAAATTTCATGCATCGAAAACAACACCTCTTCGCCCTTAGAATGGACTTACGCTCTCCAAGTGTCATTTTTTTGGCTTTGTCACAAGATGAGTTCAGATGGGAGCCCTGGCAAAACACACAGGAAGAAACAGAACTAGTCTGAGTACATGAACGGGATTTTGAACTTGCTACTCCAACTAACTCCGCTGCGGTTGGAACTGGCTTCTCTGATCTTCCAATAGCCTCTCTGTCTTCTATACTTCCAAATCCTTCCTCCGCAACCCTGATCCATTCGTCACTTTCGGCTTCCCTCTTCAAAAATCGCAGTAAACTGTCAAGTCGTGCTTCGGCAGTCTCGGCGCTCTGTTGTCCTGATCGCTGCCATGCTCTTAGTAAATCTGCACCTAAACATGATTCGACAAGCGGACAGAGAGCCGTAGCAAATGTAGAAGAAGCTACTCCTAGAGTTTCAAGGGCATTCAATTGCGTCTCTATCTTATCATATATAGAGGAAGCAGAATTTACTTGCCCCGACTTATTCATTGCTAATGTCAATTTCAATAATTCTCTAAAGTAGTATTCAGTCAATCTACTTTCCTGCCCAAATCTAGACTTCAGAGCGTCAATCGCTTTCTTATAGTTTTCTGCAGTAGGTGGTAGGCTCTCAAGTACTTCTCGTGCCCTAGTGCCGGGAACTACCGCTTGAAGTAAATACTGGAATTTTTCCTCCTCTGGAAGCTGTCTATCCTGATCTATTTTCTGAAACAAGCTCCAGAACGGGAGCCAATCCTTGATTTCCCCTCCAAACTTAACTAACTCTATCTTAGGGAGCTTCCTATTATTACTATATGTAGCCTTGTCTGCGCAGAGAGCCTGATTTTTCTTTACATCCAACCTAGATTGTGCAATTTGCGTAATACTATTATCTGTAAGACAGAATTCATAATCGGCGGTATCCTCTAATAGTAATTCCTGCTCGGTGAAATCGTCCCTCTGGATGATTTCTTCAATTACCTCGTTGTGGAGGGTTTGATATTCACCTCTTTGCCTTTCCAACTCCTGCATCTTACTTTTTATCGAGGTAATATCTGCTGCTTCTTCCCTTAGCTCCGCATCTAGCTCTGCAACTATTCTTTCTGCTAATACCTTTTTAGCGGACCTTCGTCTCATGTTCACTGTGGTCGTCATCTTACGTGAGGTATCAAACCGCCGGTCCTGTCACGGTCGCCACTTTTTGTTGGTTTCTCTTCCTTTTCTTGTGCGGTTTGTACCTACTTTGGTCTATTAAATCGACTACTTTAAACTCTAGATTATTCAAAGTTAGAAAACGAGTTTTTCCTTGAAAGGTTTGAACGCAACTGTTTTTATTCGTAACTACCAAATTAAATAAAGTATCAACAAATTAACTGGAGACGGTTCCATTTTTCACAACCACCATGGATGCTCTACTGGAATATTGAATATCCATAGCCAGAGAACTCTGGCGTGTGGCTGTTGAACTTGTGAAAATTGCTAGGTAGGTACAGTGTGCGGAGGGAAATTCTGATGCCAACTAAACAATGTTTGGTCTTTTATACTCCAGCGTCTTTGGGTGCCAGGGTAGTGGCCCAAGTGGCCTTATGGACGCAACGCCCCTAACCTAAGGGCGTTATGGGTGACTGATGGGTGGAAAATGGGTGTAAAAATAGGGGTTTTTGGTGTTTTACTGACTGTTTTTCATGAGCTTGTGAGGTACCGTTTTCCATTTCTTTTTTTTAGGACGAGGAGAGTGAATATGGAGTCGATTTTGTGCTCCAAAGTTGGGCAGCCCGATCGGAATACAACAAGGGGTGTTATGGGGGAAAAATGGGTGTAGAAATAGGTATTTTTTGAAGTTGGTTTTGACCAAAGATTAAATTATTGAGGTTGTAACGAAGGTGCAGCTCCGGAAATTGATTTTTCATGAGTCAGAATTGGAATATCTGGGAGAGGGAGGCGGAATACGGCGGATAATGATCAAGTGTTTAATGTAAGTGGATGACATCGCTCTGACTGCGGACGGCCCAGCATCACTTCAGGGAACGCTCTGTACCTACTTATCTACAAATGTGGAACGTGACCCTGAACCGAGAGAAGTCTCAAATCACGATATTCGGAAAGGGAGGGGGAAGACTGGCAGAAACGAAAAGTGGAGTTACCAGAGTAGCCCACTGGATGTTGCGGGCGAGAAGAACCTACGCCTGATACATACCTCAAGACTGGATCCAGGTGACCAAATCGAAAAAAAAGGTATAGAGAACGCAAGACATGGGATGTGGTTTGGGGAACAACGATAAAAAAATTGAGAAAAAAAAATGACGAGTACAACTGGAAGTGAAACACCATGGGGACACTCCAGAGAGGCATTGCAGAAACATTACCTATCTTAAAATATTACTTGCCTTACACCAAAACACCTCCAATTACGCTCTATAGTCGGAAAGCGGGTTCGAACCTCTTTATAACAGGCCGACTAAATAAGAAAAGTAATTAAATACTCCAACATAGATATCCACGTATAATTGATAAATAAATACCTAATTAAAGGGAATGTTGCCTTTTACGTGGAATATGACAAATTAGTACTAACATTTGCATGAATCTGGAAGGTGAGGATTGGGAAAAAAATGTATACATCAACTCAATGACGAAAGAGTAGCTAGTGGCGTAAATTGAACAGACCTGGAAAATGAAACAAATAACTCGGAACAACACAATTTGCAAAGTTAGATAGGAAACCAGACGGGGGACTGACTAGCTTATCTTGAGTTGAAGGGAGTTATACATATTGTACAAGTTATTAGATTCGTAGTACGAGCTAGGACGGAAATAAAAACTATAGGTGACGGAGAGAAGGGCTTGTTAACATGCTCTCGATGTGCAGTCTGTTTGAAGTCGAGACTTCGTTCTACTTCCTGGCAATATGCCCTGTATTGAAATAATTCCTAATGACTTGTCTAGAAAAGGCTACGCCCATAGAAAGCGAAATCGTAGGTATTTTCAATGGAAACTGTATAAATAATTTGGCCAAAAAGATATGCGTGGCAGGTAAATACAGGAAATTTTTCATTTGCTAATTCAGTTAGGAATAATATGTACGTAGGTAGGTATATATAGGTACGTAAGTTACCTATAGCAGTAACCTAATGATCCAAGCAGCTTTTTCCTATCTTATATCCTTACTTCAGTTCTCTGTTAGCGTCCATCGCTATAGGTTCGTGTCTCGTGTAATAAAGTGCATTAACTCCTTTTAAATTGGCCCGAAAAAACCCAATAAACAGCGAGGTTTCTGATAACAGCGAAGCGTGTGAGGCTTCTGGTCAACGAATCTCCACCAATTCTGTAGTGTGTACCTATGTAGAACAAGCCATCTATGTATCAAATAGAGTATTCGGCATTGATAAAGCGGCCGCGCGTGATAGTTCCGAACTTCACACGATCAACTGATCATGGGGAGGCTGAGCAAGTCCTATTGGAGTAATACGAGCGACAAGGGCCACACTGCAAAATGTTATTTACAGATTGACCGAAAATGGAGGGTAATTCTGGTTGCGCAATATACGATTGGAATGAGGGGGTTACTGAGTCATACAAGATCTGTAATATGGCATCGGTGTACACAACGGAACTGACCGCCATTGATAAAGCCTTAGAGTATGTTGAGCAGATGGTAGTCCCACCGAAAACCGTATTAATGTCTCGGATTCCAGCTGTGTGATGCAGAACCTGCAAAACCCCAAAGCCGCATCCCAGTGATCCCTACTGATCCAGTGGTTGCGACGCTTCTTCGAACTGTCCATCATAGGAGTAGCTGACAAATTTGCTTGGATGAAGGCATACATTGGAGTCATCGGTAATGAGGAAGTATATGAGGCAGCGAAACGAAGTTGCCACTGCGACAATTTTGAAAAAAAATATATAATTGCATTTATTCAGAGAAAAAAAAGTGAGAGAAAAGTTTCAAAAAATTTGAGAGAAATTTGAGAAGCTTCATGGAATGGCTTAATGAATCCAAAAGTGTACGCCGAAGTGACCAATTATTTACATGAAATAGAATATATAATGTATAACTTCATTTATTAATTTACTTTCATCAGATTATAATTTACTTTCATTTCATAAACCACTGTTAATAGTTTAAAATTGTATGGTTGTATGGAGAAACCCAATGCCAAAATAAAACTTTTAAAAAACTGGATATTTAAATACATGGCCAATCCTGCCCTAATAATAAATTACATCATTGGTATCCACGTAGAACTGTCTCAATTACTTGAAAGAAACAGGAAGGTCGAAGTGAGAGAACGCGGACGCGGGTTTGGTAAGGCACGACGTTATCGGCATCTTGCCAGCTCCTGCTTGACTCCCTTTTGGGGTGCTGCTCCTTCACAATCCCGATCCTAACGCAATCGGCCGACTCCGTCACTCCCGTTCATTCCTGAAAAATCTCCCTCCCTGGATAAAACTTGCTTCCTTAAATCACCGACCCTCTCTCCCAGTTTCTTGTGACAGCCCCCTTTCTCTACTCTCCTTCATCTGAATTTCGTTCCATCCTCAAAACCTGCTTTTCTTGTATTCTGGGCGATTATTTTTTTCCTTTCTACAAAGATTTCATTTCTAGCCCTGCCGCTGTGACCTAAACGATGGCTGGTCCAGAAAGAAGACCGAAAGTTAAATTGAAATGCATAAAAACAAACGTTTTCAGTCCCGGCATTGAAGTAGTAGGAGGAAAACAAAGATAAATCGAAGCCTGAGATTATTCATTATAAAGAAGTTACTATGGTTATTTGAAATTACGGAAAACCAATCAAATAATATCATGATGTCTAAAGGTTATTTTCCAACTTCGTTCCCATAATACGTTGTGCGCAGTTTCATTAAGTACTACTTACATCATTGTTAAATTCATATTTTTTCCAAATTAAAGATTCAACGAGTGCTTTCCTCTAAAATCAAAATTTCCACTCACATTTTTTTATTCAGATATCAGGGGCAAATTAGGTTCCGTATGTCTTCTGTTCTGAATGTCTATCGGTGTGCCTGTCTCTGTCCATTTTCTTGTGATCACAATTATACATCTTATCGAAAGAACAATCCGTAAGAGCTGAAATTTGTAAAGTCGATAATAACGGGTCTTGGCAACCCTCTTGTTCTCAGTTCCTTGTCGAAAGTGGAACTAAACTTTCCTCTGAAACTGGAGATGACTCAACTGGACAACCAAAAAGGAACATATTCTACTGCGACTCTTGTATGTTACCGTAACATTGACCACTCCTATCGGTAGTGTAATGGAACCATTGTACGACTTCAACTTAATATTAGTCGGTTCTTGTCTTCGCGACATCACCGAAGGTAAGTACTGAGCCTCTTGTTTCGAGCGTCCTGCCGTAGGATTAAGCACCGACGACCGACGGGATTTGCCGTCTCGGGAAGAGCCTTTCTTCGCCTATAGTCGGTGAAACTCCGAAGTATTGGTGGGAGCAGCGCCTTGCTGATCCGTGAGGGTTCCCTCCTTCTTGAGTGCCACTGAACAGAGGTCCTCCATTGAACGTTTTCGTCCTCTTCACAGAGCCGGTCCAGTACCGGGCCCCTACGAAGTCCTGCAACAAATCGTTGTCTTAGCTCATTGAGATTCGTACCAAAATTGCAATTCACTTGCTTCTTTACACCTACGTACCAGTCGCAAACTGCTCACCTTGGTCTTGTGTAAGTTGCTCGTAGGCGATTCTGCTTCTCCAAACGGGTGATGTCGGTGCACACTGCGTGCTCAGAAGCTCCTATAGTGCTCTGTAGGTTTTCGTTTTCGGAAGATCCGGGTGTGTGAGCTCCCGTATGACTTCATACACTTGAGTGCTGATTGAGGTTAGCAGAAGGGACACCTGGCGCATGTCCAGCATCGCGTTCGTTTCGAAGTATTGTTCTAATCGTTCGTTGAGGCTGCCCATCGATCTCCAATATCAAATTTAGGTAGCTCTCCAAGAGCTGTCTGGATTATTAAACGCTGAAATCCTTCAGGCTTGGCCGGAGGAGGCTGACTAGGCATGGTAGTGCCACGAGGTCGGCAAGATGATCCTGATACGGTAGGTAGGTTGAACAGTGGACCAAGGAACACTTTTCGATCTGATCACCAATATCACCTCGCAATTTCCTCGCAATTTTCCGCCGTGGAAAAAAAATTATGTTCTCCGTGAAAAAAAAAAAACACTTGAAATTGAGGAAAAAAAATGAATACTGAGGTGAGCCAGACAGAAGAATGATTTATTCAATCATAAGCGGGTGGGTAGGGGTAGTGGCAGCAACGCCAATACAACAATTGAAATACCCCTGTGTGACATGTACCAAATATTCTTTCCAACGTCTCTATTCCCAAATATGTTCCAAATTACGAAAAATTTTCCACATGATAAATACCATCAAAAGGATAAATTTATTGGGTATTCCATTCAAATATTTTTACTGGTGGGTGGACCTTTCTACTTGATAATGTCGACAAAGGATACAACTCAAACAATTGTCGACAAAGGATAAAACTCAAATAAACCTGAAGAAACAACAGCTACCTACCTGGAGTACCCTCCCTGATTATTATTAATAACTTTCAGGACAAGAGGAAAAATTAATTTCGAAATTTGAATCATTATTGTGGACTATATTTTTAAAATGTACTAACTTTATGTTAGGTACGTTAATTTTAATATTCTGCCTGTAGCTATGGTCATGAAATCACTCTTTTTGAAACGAACTGAACATAATCTGACGTGATCTCCGATGTGTTCATGTACAGTTCTATCGTTCACGACTGGAATACCGATGAACAGCAGCCAGCGTTTCCGTCTGAAAAGGAATAAACCCAATGGTAATTAATGTACTTCCAGATTTCCTGTATGCGACTAGACCGTACCGACATTTTTGACATCAGAATCTGCTTCAACACCGTCCAAGACGAACAACCAAGGGCAACTTTCAGGTAGGAAATCTGAGGACGTACCTCTATTATTATGTTTAGAAGGGAAACGTGAACAACGTCTGCCAATAAGTCTACCGCTTAGCTTTCTTGCATGCATCCATTGCATAATTAGTGTACATAAGTGAATATTATGATAAGTAACACATCGTGTAATTGTTTATCTCAATGCTTCCACTACGTCAGTTGACAGAATCTAACTACTAAGGTAAAACTAAGGTAGCACGAGATCTCAGCTGTTTTCTGTGTCTGCCCCCTCCAGCGGAACAGTGAGATCCTACGAGTGTGAAATGGCGATGGAAATCAGACTGACGACACCACCCACTTTGTTCTTTCCTTTCTACAAATTTATAAAAAACACGTACACGTACATTACTTTCTTATACTACCCAATTCACGTGGAAACCCTAAGTCAATAGGTACCTAGTGTAGATGATGAGATCAGGAGTTACAATTGAATAAAAACTACTTACCTAGCGTCATCTGCGGATGGACAGTGCAGGGAAATGCGCTCTTGAAGTGACCGAAGCCTGCGGCACCATGGAACTGTACACTTTAGCTTCGTGGTGCTTGCCTCGAAGGCCCATGAAACCACGAATAAGTTTAAATTAATGATAAAAGGAACCGTATCTATCAGAATGAATAACGAAAATCAGAAAAATGAAGTGAGGAAGAGAATGGAGGTAAAGAAAATTACGCATATTAGCATAGGTAGAAACTTTGATGAATTGGAGAAAGAGATAATTCTCGAATGACAAACCTACATGGCATCGGATGAAACTTCTAGAACAGGTGAGAACGTGGAGACGATAGTGGTGTCCTGCAGATCTGAGGATGACTAGAGAGTTTTAGTATATTATTCTGTGAATAATACTTCTATGTATTCAATCAGCAAACAAATGTCATAACACCCCCTCGTAATTTTTGGTTCCTCACTAACGAAGGCAGGGAAGCCTTGGATTGGTGAAGGAGTAAAAAAAAAAAAAAAAAAAAATGCCCTCCAAAATGAAAATTTTGCGTTTCCGACATCGAGGAACATTTTTGGTTCTGTCCGTCCGTCTGCTTGTGATAATTCCTTGTGACGCCCACAACTACCCGAAATAATGGTCGAAATGGACTGAAATTTAGAGAGTAGCTGCGAGTTGGCTCACAGACTTTCGCCTGCGCATGTGCAAACGTGAAATAATTGAAATGCCCATAACTACCTTAAATACCATTGAAATAAATTCAAACTTGGAGGGTCGATCAGGAATAGTACTTTGATAGTTCCATATGAACTTCACTGGAATCTTACAGTAACTTTCGTCTAGCATGCACGAACATGAATTGTTGAAAAAATGTTGAAACGTTTCATCCTATTACGCATGTCAGGTAGTTTATTAGTACTCTATTTACTTATTGCTACTCGATCATTTTAACTCATCATTTTTTTACCAACTGATTCTATAAGTCCATGTAACAATATGTGAGGAAGCTATACTGCCTACCCAACTTGGGAGACGTTTGCTTTTACGTTTCAAGGTGCGCAGATTCCAAAAATGCAATGTCCGTCCGCCGTACGCCATCCGCCGTACCATCCATAGCTACTTTATTTTCGGTCCTTAAATATTCGTTCTATTGCACACAGGCTCCATTTGGGCCCTAGTTGTGTCCAGAAACTTTGCAGCCCGATAGGAATGTACCCAAGAGTGTCATGGATGAAAAACGCTGCAAAGTCCTTGTCACATGGGTTTATTATTCTATTATTTTATTGGTCTACAGAAATGCCGGCTGTTTATTTATTGTTTCTTTCATGTAAATTAATTGAAATGGCTATTTCTGGTGGTTTCCACAAATTTTGGCCCCCAGAACTTGAATTAGGTACTACGCTCCTTTTTTTTCTTCAAATTACTCTTGATCATTGATTGTACCATTTAATCCTCTTGATCGACGTGTTGACACTTTTTCTAGTGTTATTATACAAATTGATGGTGATTTCAGACGATTTCGCAGGTTTTTGACTCATAAAAAATCGATTTTGGGAGCTGAACATCTGGTACAACCTCAATTTTCCACTCCTTGGTCAAAATCGACTTCATATTCGGTCTTCTCGTCCCCAAAAACATGGAATACTATACCTCAAAAGCTCATTTTACTAACATGTTACTAAAACACAAAAAGTACCTATTTTTATACACATATTCACTCATAACTCCCCTGGATATATTCCGATCGGGCTGAAAAGTTTCGGGACACAACTAGGGCCCAAATGGAGCATGTGTGCGAAAGAACGATTTTTTTAGACCGAAAATGAAGCCTGTAGACGTGATACGGCGTACGGCGGACGGCGTACGGCGGACGGCGGACGGACATTGCATTTTTGGAATCTACACACCTTGAAACAGAAAAGGAAAAATTTTGAGGGGGTGTTATAAAAATTTTTTGCTGAGCGAATACATAGGTGTATTATTCACAGAATAATAAACCAAAATGGGTGTAAAAATACGGTTTTTTGGTGTTTGAGTAATATGAGCTCGTGAGGTATCGTTTTCCATGTTTTTTTTAGGATGAGGAGACTGAATATGAAGTCGAATTTGAACAGAGAGTGGACAGTTGAGGTCCCAACGGAGTCTCAGCCTTAAATTTACGTTAACTTTTGGTCTAAAGCCGTCGTTCTTCCGCAGGGACACAGTTTGGGTCCCCATTTTGGAACACATTTGGGTCCTAGTTGAGCTCCGAAGCTCGGCAACCCGATCGGACTACACCCAGGGGTCGTTTGGGTGGTGGGGGGGGGGGGGGGGGTAAAAATAAGGTTTTTCGAGGTTTTAGTGAACACGAGCTTCTGACGTGTCGTTTTCCATATTTTCTAGGCCGAGAAGACTGAAAATGAAGTTGATTTTAACCAAAGAGTGGAGAATAGAGGTTGTAATGAAGATTCAGCTCCCAAAATTCATTTTTTTTTTTGGTCAAAAACCTGGGGTATTGTCTGAAATCTCCATAAATTTGTATGATAACACTAGAAGTAGTATCAACAGGTGAATCAATGAAATTAAATGGCACTATCAATGATAGAAGATAATTCGTAAAAAATAGGAGCCTAATTCGTGTATTTGGGGGCCAAAAGTTGTGGAAACCATCCAAAATACATATTTCAAGTATTTCACATGAAAGAAACAATAAATGAACAGCCAGCATGTTTGTAGGTATGTCTAATAGAATACTAACTCCTTTTGACAAGGACTTTGCAGCGTTTTGGTTTATTATTCTCTGAATAATACACCTATGTAATCGCTCAGCAAAAAATTTTTATAACACCCCCTCAAACTTTTTTCTTTTCCGTTTCAAGGTGCGTAGATTCAAAAATGCAATGTCCGTCCGCCGTCCGCCGTACGCCGTACGCCGTACGCCGTCCGCCGTATCACGTGTACAGGCTTCATTTTCGGTCTAAAAAAGTCGTTCTTTCGCACACATGCTCCATTTGGGCCCTAGTTGTGTCCCGAAACTTTTCAGCCCGATCGGAATATTCCCATGGGTGTTGTGAGTGAAAATGTGTGTAAAATTGGTACTTTTTGCGTTTTAGCAACATGTTGGTAACATGAGCTTTTGAGGTATCGTTTTCCATGTTTTTGGGGACGAGAAGATCGAATATGAGGTCGATTTTGGCCAAGGAGTGGAAAATTGAGGTTGTACCAGATGTTCAGCTCCCAAAATTGATTTTTTATGAGTCAAATACCTGCGAAATCACCATCAATTTGTAGAATAACACTAGAAAAAGTGTCAACACGTGGATCAAGACGATTAAATGGCACTACCAATGATCAAAGTTAATTTGAAAAAAAAAAAAAAAAAAAAAGATCGTACCTACCTACCTAATTTGTGTTTTGGGGGCCAAAATTGTTGGAAACCATCAGAAATAGCTATTTCAATTATTTCACATGAAACAAACAATAAATGTACAGCCAACATTTCTGTTGAATAATAAACCCCATGTGACAAGGACTTTGCAGCGTTTTTGGTTTATTATTCTCTGAATAATACACCTATGTAATCGCTCAGCAAAAAAATTTTATAACACCCCCTCAAACTTTTTTCTTTTCCGTTTCAAGGTGCGTAGATTCAAAAAATGCAATGTCCGTCCGCCGTCCGCCGTACGCCGTACGCCGTCCGCCGTATCACGTGTACAGGCTTCATTTTCGGTCTAAAAAAGTCGTTCTTTCGCACACATGCTCCATTTGGGCCCTAGTTGTGTCCCGAAACTTTTCAGCCCGATCGGAATATTCCCAGGGGTGTTGTGAGTGAAAATGTGTGTAAAAATAGGTACTTTTTGCGTTTTAGCAACATGTTTGTAACATGAGCTTTTGAGGTATCGTTTTCCATGTTTTTGGGGACGAGAAGATCGAATATGAGGTCGATTTTGGCCAAGGAGTGGAAAATTGAGGTTGTACCAGATGTTCAGCTCCCAAAATTGATTTTGTATGAGTCAAAAACCTGCGAAATCGTCTAAAATCACCATCAGTTTGTAGAATAGCACTAGAAAAAGGGTCAACACGTGGATCAAGACGATTAAATGGCACTACCAATGATCAATGTTAATTTGAAAAAAAAAAAAAAGATCGTACCTACCTACCTAATTTGTGTTTTGGGGGCCAAAATTGTTGGAAACCATCAGAAATAGCTATTTCAATTATTTCACATGAAACAAACAATAAATGTACAGCCAACATTTCTGTAGAATAATAAACCCCATGTGACAAGGACTTTGCAGCGTTTTTTGAGTTTGTTATTTAGATAGCGTGACAGTATAGGTCTACTCAAAAACTCAGGCCTACTGCACCTTCCTCACCCTTTCTTCCATGGCCTGGGATCGATACTGCTAGGCAAATGGAGATCACAGATCTGAAACGTTTTTATACCCCTGTTTCAGTTTGGGTTTATAATCACCCAAATGAAGAGACCCGTGGCTACGAAAGCAAGGCGGGCTGATGTGATGGGGTTTGCAATGAACCGATTAACTCGGAGTTTATTAACGTGTCACACCCTGTTAAATGGCCCACGAATATAGCAGGAACTCATCAAACCCTTCACCCCCAACCGCTTCAGCGGGGTGCCGTCCAGGAGTGCCTTTGGAAATCTAATCAACCGAACGGAGTCAGGGAAGGGAGATGATCCTCGGAGCCCCAGCAGGAATCCCTCGCTGACGTCACTGACATCAATGGGGAAGCCTAAACGGGGAAGACTAGCTGGATGAGCCGTGCGTTGCAGAATACGTATAGCCAAAAAACATACAGCCTAAAGTTGTATGTTCAAGACCTATTAGGTGTTGTGTTGCGTTTGGGTTAACATATGATTCTTTGCCATGCACTAAACTGCAACATCTAGGAAGGTAGTACTGGCACCATCTCCTTACGCCCACTCCCACTCTCTGTCAAATTTCCTCGATTATCATAATCTGACTGTGAGAGAATGGAATGAATCTGGTAATTTCCAGAAAAATACAAATTACAAGAAAGTAATTGGTTATATAATCGTTAACGCCCTTATTCCACGTATGTCATTGACGACATATTCTCCAAACTGATTTGTTTTATTATTCTGTGAATAATACACCTATATTTTCGCTCTGCAAAACATTTTTATAACACTCCCTCAAAATTTTTTCTTTTACGTTTCAAGATGCGTAGATTGCAAAAATGCAATGTCTGTCCGCCGTAAGCGTTCCGCCGTATCATGCATACCTACTTCAGTTCCGGTCGGAATATACCCAAGGGTCTATTGGGGGGGGGGGGGTGGGGGGGGATGGGTGTAAGAACAGGTTTTTTCGGTGTTTTAGTAACATGAGCTTGTGAAGCATCGTTTTCCATGTTTTTAGGAAGAGGAGCTCCCAAAATTCATTTTTTATAGGTCAAAAACATGGGGAATTGTCTGAAATCACCATAAATTTGTATGATATAACTAGATGTAGTATCAACCAGTGAAGCAATAAAATTAAATGGCACTAACACTGATCGAAGATAATTCGTAAAAAATAGGAGCCTAATTCGTGTTTTTGAGAAACATTAAATGAACAGCCAATATTTCTGTAGGAATGTCTAATAGAATAATAAACCCATGTGACTTTGCAGGGGTTTCGGTTTATTATTCCGTGAATAATACACCTATGTAGCTCAGCAGAAAATTCTTATAACACCCCCTCAAAGTTTTTTCTTTTCCGTTTCAAGGTGCGTAGATTCCAAAAATGCAATGTCCGTCCGCCGTACGCCGTATCACGCATACCGGCTTCATTTTCGGTCTAAAAAATTCATTCCTTCGCACACATGCTCCATTTGTTGTGTCCCGAAACATTGCAGCCCCATCGGAATATACCCAGCGGTGATATGAGTGAAATTGTGTATAAAAATAGGTACTTTTGTGTTTTAGTAACCTGTAAGCAACATGAGCTTTTGAGGTATCGTTTTTCATGTTTTGGAGACGAGAAGACCGAAGATGAAGTCGATTTTGACCGAAAAGTGGAAAATGGAGGTTCTACCAAATGTTCAGCTCCCAAAATTGATTTTTTATGAGTCAAGAACCTGGGAAGTCGTCTGAAATCACCATCAATTCCTATAATAACACTAGAAAAACGCTGCAAAGTCCTTGTCACATGGGATTATTATTCTCCTGGACATACCTTCAGACATTTTGGCTGTTCATTTATTGTTTCTTTCATGCGTAATAATCGAAATAGCTATTTCTGATGGTTTCCATTAATTTTGGCCCTAAAACACAAATTAGATACGCTCTTTTTTTTTTAATAACTACCTTTGATCATTGGTAGTGCCATTTAATCGTCTTGATCCACGTGCTGACACTTATTCCAGTGTTATTATACAAACTGCTGGTGATTTCAGACGATTTCCCAGGTTTTTCACTCATAAAAAGGCAATTTTGGGAGCTGAACATTTGGTAGAACTCAATTTTCCACTCTTTGGTCAAAATCGACTTCATATTCGGTCTTCTCGTCCCCAAAAACATGGAAAATTATATCTCAGAAGCTCATGTTACCAACATGTTGCTAAAACGCAAAAAGTACCTATTTTTACACACATTTTAACTCATAACAACCCTGGGTGTATTCCGATCGGGCTGAAAAGTTTCGGGGCACAACTAACGAATTTTTTAGACCGAAAATGAAGCCTGTAGACGTGATATGGCCTACGGCGGACGGCGGACGGACATTGCATTTTTGGAATCTACGCACCTTGAAACGGAAAAGAAAAAAGTTTGAGGGGGTGTTATAAAAACTTTTTGCTGAGGGAATACATAGGTGTATTATTCACAGAATAATTAATCGTCTTGATCCACTTTTGGTTTAATGGCACTACCAATGATCAAAGATAATTTTAAAAAACGCTGCAAAGTCCTTGTCACATGGGTTTATTATTCTATTGGACATACCTACAGAAATGTTGGCTGTTCATTTATTGCTTCTTTTGTGTGCAATAATTGAAATAGCTATTTCTGATTGTTTCCACCAATTTTGGCCCCCAAAAAACAAATTAGGTACGCTCCCCTTTTTTTTTTTTTTTCAAATTATCTTTGATCATTGATAGTGCCATTTAATTGTCTTGATTCACCTGTTGACACTTTTTCTAGTGTCATTATACTAATTTATGGTGATTTCAGACAATTTCCCAGTTTTTTGACTCATAAAAAATTGATTCTGGAAGCAGAACCATGGTACAACCTCAGTTTTCTACTCTTTGGTCAAAATTGACTTCGTATTCGGTCTTCTTGTCCCAAAAAACATGGAAAAAGATACCTCAAACGCTCATGTTACTAGCATGTTAGTAAACCGAAAAAGTACCTATTTTTATATACCATTTTCAATCATAACACCCCTCGGTATATTCCGATCCAAAAAATGATTTCAAAGAATTTCGTGAAGAAATGAAGAATGAAATAATGAGCCTACGTAATGAAAATGAGAAGTTGCGTGGGGAGGTTGAACGGCTGAGGGTCGAGGGCACAAGGAGGGACCAACGTTTAGATTTCTTGGAATCGCAGTGGAGAAGAAATAATTTGATTGTGCGCGGTATTAAATGTGGCCCAACGGAGGATTTTTACGCGGTGGTGGGAAGATTTTTTGCACAGGTACTGAAGATGGAGACAAATGTTCAGATAGGCTCCGTTCAGCGCCTTGGCCCTAGGTCTTCGGGGAATGGGCTTTTAATGGTAACATTATTGAGCGCCAGCGACAAATGGAACATAATTAAAAGGGCCGTAATTTTGAAGGGAACTGGGTACAGTATATCGCAAGATTTCCCTCATCACGTGAGAATCAAGAGGAACAAATTGCTCCGTGTGCGGTATGAACTCAGGAAGAAGAATCCAGACGTAATATGCTCGTTGCGTGCGGAAGAATTGGCGGTTAATGGTAAAACCTACTCCTGGGATGAGTCTCTGGGGCTTGTGATGGAACAGTCGGGCAATAGGAACCCGGTGAGTGCTGTGGAAGGATTGGAGCTCTCAGCAGTCATACAGAAGCTTCTCTCCGAGGGGAAAGGAGCAGGAGGGGCCGGTGGGACGCAGAAATGAGGAGCAGCCGTCTGTTGGGAGGAACCGAAGAATAATGTGTCTAGTTTTCTTATTTATAATGTTTCGGGTCTCAGTAATAAGAGAAATGATGTAGTTTTTTTGAAATTTTTGGAATCTTATAATATTTTTGTGTTTTTAGAATCGCATGTATTGGAGCAGGGAATACCATTATTCGATAACATGTTTGTGGGGTACGATGTGAAATGGTTGGGGGCCAAAAAGTCATCAGGCTTCGGGAGAGCCAGTGGGGGTATGGTGATGGGTATTAGGAAGGGGCTTAAGCATGTTAGCTTTGTGAGGATTGGAGGTCTGGACGTGATAGCTATTCGCACTTGTGGGCATATTTTGCACCTTCTACCAGTCTATCTCAACTGTAACCATTGGGAGGAGGATTTCAACGAGGTTAACGACTTTATTGCTGCTAATGCCGACCTGAGCTGGATAGTAGCCGGGGATTGTAATGTCAGAATCGCAGATGGTCAGGATCTGGGCGACTTGGAGGAAACCGATTTGGGACATTTTAGACCTTCGCGTTCATCGAGAGATTTGGTTTTGAATTCAAAAGGCTCTAGATTCCTCGATTTCTGTGCTGATAATGGGTTGGTTATCCTGAATGGCCGCACGGAGGGCGATCCGGCTGGAGATTTCACGTTTGTCTCCCATCAGGGTTCTTCTGTGATCGATCTTGTGTGTGTATCATTGTCCGCAGTGCCATGTGTAGCCGACTTTGCTGTTATGAATGAGACCTTTTCGGATCACCTCCCGATCTCCTTTGGGGTGTACGTGGCTGCTGCTGGGGACTCTGCCCAATTGTTACCAAGGCTTCGGTGGAGGCAGGAGCGCAGACATGGGTACAACCGGGGGCTCAGGGTACTGGCTGGCGAACTGAGTAATTTGGATGATCTGGAGGTGGTGGTGGACAGAATGGCTGGTGGGATCAGGGACTTGGCGGCGTCATTTGGCGGAGAGCCGGTGGTGAAGAAGCAGCCCTGGTATGACTGGTCCTGTGAACGGGCAAGAAGAAGATCAATGCGCTTGTTGGGTCTATATAGGGAGACAGAATCGGAGGAGGTGAGACGAAAATATCTTGAGGAAAATATGCGCTATAAGAATCTTACTCGCAAGAAGGCGAATGAATACTATGTAGGTCTGGCGGAAAAGTTTCAAGAGGTTCACGACAGCGGACAGTTTTGGAGTCTTGTCAAGGCTTTCAAGAACCATGGCCATCGCATTCATGCGGCGATTTCTCCTGATGAGTGGGTGGAACATTTTAGGGTGCTACTAAACCCTGACCTCCCCTGTGATCCTGTTCTTTTTGCTGAGCCCCTCCTCGCTTCACCAATTCTGGATGACCCCTTTTCTCTGGGTGAGCTCCAGGCGGTCCTCCATGCGTCAAAAGATCGTAAAGCCCCAGGGAGCGATGGCATACCTTTCGAATTTTATAAGTACTCCTGTATTGAATTTCAGGAGGTCCTTCTGGGGCTGTTCAACAGTATTTTGGGAAGGGGCGAGATTCCCGGATCATTCAAGGAGTCTCTTATATTTCCTCTCTTCAAGAAGGGTGATCCCTCAAATGCTGAGCACTATAGAGGTCTTTCCTTTATAAACTGTCTTGGGAAACTGTTCTCTGGTATGCTGGCGAAGCGCTTAACCTTGTTCCTCGAAACGTTCGATTTGATAACAGAATTTCAATCAGGGTTCCGTCGGGGTTACTCTACCATTGACTCGATTTTTGCACTGACCGGCATTATAAGCCTAAAACTGAACCAGCCTGGTGGCAAGGTGTACGGTTTTTTTGTCGATTTTAAATCCGCATTCGACACGGTGAATCGTCCTCACCTCTTTTTCAAGCTTTTAGCTCTGGGTCTCTCAAATAAGTTCGTGTCAATTCTGCGGAGTCTCTACACTGACGTGGCTTCGGCGGTGTGGACTGGGAAGGGCAGAACCGAATATTTTGGCGTGGTGGCTGGAGTGAGGCAGGGTTGTCCCCTCTCCCCGGTGCTGTTTTCGGTATTCCTGAACGATTTGGCGGATGAGTTACGTCACGGTATAAAGGTTGGAAATCTGGATGTGAGGGTTCTCATGTATGCAGATGACTTAGTGATGATAGCAGATGACCCTGGAGATCTGCAAGATAATATCGATATTCTGGAGGGCTACTGCAGCAAATGGGGACTTCAGTTGAATCTGCTGAAGTCGAAAATTATGATTTTCCAGAACGGAGGAAGACGACGCGCGACGGAGCACTGGAGTTTTGGAGGTAGAGAGATTGAGATTGTGAATGAGTATACGTATCTGGGGGTGGTTCTCACTCCCCGTCTCTCTTACACCAAACACATCAAGCAGAAGGCCCACTCAGCAAAGTTTGCCCTCAATAACGTATGGGGAAGGCTGTTCGCCGATTCGAATGTCCCTCTGAAGGCAAAGATGGATGTGTACCATGCGGCAGTCCGTTCAGTCTTGTGCTACGCAGCGCCATGCTGGGGATCTCAGGAGTATGAGCAGGCGGAGGGGGTTCAGCGGATGTTTATTAGGAAACTGTTCCATTTGCCTAGGTTTGCTCCAGGCTACATACTGCATCTGGAAACTGGATTGGACGCGGTCTCGGCCTTCACTCTCAAGGCCCTTTTCGGGTACCTGCAGAGGGTGGCTCATCTTCCGGATATGCGTCTCCCGAGGATCGTTGCGAAGGAGGTTATACGGAGGAGAGTCTCGTGGGCCCAACACTTGGATCGTCTCCCTGTTGAGCTTCAAGTACAAAACGAATTGGCTTCATTGAGGGGAGACTTGGTTAAGGCGCAGGCTGATAACCTCCTAGGGAAGTTCAATGAACATAAGCGCAAGCAGTTCTGGCAGAGAGCCCTAGATTCTGGAGGATTCACGCTCTACAGAGAACTGGATCCCTTAGTGAAGGCGTCTAGCTTGATCGAGGATCCGAAAATAGATCTTGTGTCGAGTAGATGGCTGTTCAAGCTTAGAGGTGAGCTGCTGCATCTCAACGGGAAACCGTATGCTTCCAACCGATGCGAGGAGTGTTCCTTGTGCAACACGCACCAGAGAGAGGACGTGTTTCACTTTCTTTGCATCTGCCCAGTGCTGGCTGAATTTAGAAGGACAGCATTCGGAGAGCCACTGCTTGGGCGTGATAGGGCATTGGTTCTGCTGAATGGCGAGGGGTGGGGAGACCTGGTTATTTTTTGTAAATTGGCGTGGCGGTATAGGGCAATGTTAGTGAATGAGTTTAATTTTTGATTTTGTACAGTCTATAATTCTCTGCCAGTTCCAGTTCATTTTCTAATTCTTTTATGTAATTCCATTTCCATTTCATAATTATTATACGAGGCCGACACTACCGACAGACGGTTTAATACCATGTTGTATTGTTTATTTTATAGGAATAAGAGTAATCATATGTGATTTATTTAATAAACGTTTTTCTTCTTCTTCTTCTATATTACGATCGGGTTGCAAAGTTTCGGGACACAACTAGGGCCTAAATTGAGCATGTGTGCGAAACAACGAATTTTTTGGACTGAAAATGAAGCCGGTACACGTGATACGGCGGGCGGACATAGGATTTTTGTAATCTACTCACCTTGAAACGTAAAAGAACAAATTTTGAAGGAGTGTTACAAAAATGTTTTGCTGAGCGATTACACAGGTGTATTTATTCACAGAATAATAAACCAAAAACGCTGCAAAGTCCTGGTCACGCGGGTTTATTATTCCAACTGGCACACCTACAGAAATGATGGCTGTCCATTTATTGTTTCCTTCATGTGAAATAATTGAAATAGCTATTTTTGATGGTTTCCACCGATTTTGGCCCACGAAACACGGATAAGGTACGCTCCTTTTTTTTTTCAAATTATCTTTGATCACTGGTAGTGCCACTTAATCGTCTTGATCCCCGTGTTTACACTTTTACTAGTGTGACTATACAAACTGATGGTGATTTTAGACTATGTCCCAGGTGTTTGACTCATAAAAAATCAATTTTGGGAGCTGAACATTTGGTAGAACCTCAATTTTTGGCTGTGGTCATCATCGACTTAATAATCGGCCATCTGGCCCCCAAAAACATGGAAAACGATATCTCAAAAGCTCATTGTTGTGGTTTGATGATGAGAAAGGAAGTTAAGGCATGGGAGATGCCCAGTGGATATACCAGTCTGGGTTCTTTTACGACGTGCCCCGTGGATATACCAGCCTAGGATCTTTTAGGAGGTGCCCAGTGGATATACCAGTCTGGGATCTTTTGGTGCCACAGTGGATATACCAGTCTGGGGATCTTTTAGGTGAGGAGGAGGGAAGCAAGGAGAGAGAGAGATAAGTCGGCGACGGGCCTCTAGTGTGATTCTGTGATAAGAGATGGCGTTGTCGTCGCGTCAAAAGTTTTCCTAACTTTTCTCAGCTTCCAAAAAAGATTTTTTCAATCTGAAAACGGGGATTTACTCAGAATAATTAGATGAAGGGAACCAACATTGAGTTTTGAGTTTCCATTTTTTTTTAAATGTTGAAACCATGGAATTTTGAATTATTTATAGTGTTGGGGGAAAAAACGGCAAGCTTGCATGATCAGTATGTATAACAATTAACAAATCAATCAGCAGAATTTTGATAAAAATGCATAATTAGCAACAGAAAGCGTCAACAAATAAAACCAGCTCATTACTGTTGTTTGGTACGCAACCTTTCCCTCCCGCTCTTCTGAACCCTCTAGGTAGCATTCCGTCAACCCGTCAAAGAGAAAACCAGCTTCCTAAACAAAGTGACAGGGGAAGCAAAGTGGGTGGCAAATTACCTAAACGTTGGCAATGAACAACTTAGGTACCTAGGTACTACCTAAATGTTCGCGTATCAAGATTTTCTTCCTACTTCCATGGATTGCACTGAAGCTCAAAATTTGTGACATGTAGTTCAAAAGAGTAATACTAGTAATGAGACATTCTCATTATAAACGTGATCCAATCATTTTTCCAATTTTTCAGGAGTATATGTAATGAATAACAATAATATTACTGTATATGAAAACCGTATACTCAGAACAGCGCGGATAGTGATGACTCACAGAATAACTGAAAAATTTGTAGTTCAAAATCGCTAATAGATTCCAAAAAATCGAAAAATAGTTGAAATTGGTTCTTGGAAAATTCGCCCATTAAGTTAGACTGCGTCACTGGAAGTTTACAAACGTATTCATTCATTTTTCTAATGTTTTATGCCTATATAATGTATAATATTGAATATGAAAATAGCAGGTGAATATTAGGAAAGTGCACCAACACCTGTGGATTTTCACCCACTTGCTGATAACAGTTGGGATCTAGGTACCCATTTATAAACTAGACATCTAAGCAACAACATTAAAGTAGCTTTTTGACTATAATTGTTCATGGATAACCAAGGAAATCCGCTATGGCGACTTGTTACGGTTAGTAGATGCTTCAATTTTTACGCAACAGTTTGACTACCAAACTTCTCCCTTCATTTATACTTAGCGAACAAAATTTAATGTAATTATGCATAGAATATATAATTGTAAATTGCTCAATAATTTTGGTATTATTTTTTCAAAATTTGATGCAATTAATTTTTTGATCTTCATACTTTTGACCTTCATACTTCATAGTCATAGGATAAACATACATGATATAATGTTTGAAAATGTAATTGGGCTTGCCCGTTTAATAAATAAATGAATAAATAAACCAGATTGCCACTCTCATTTGGCCAGTTGAGCTGTAAGGAATGAAATTATAAGAAGTGAATGATAATGAATGAATCAGGTTTATTTATAGACCATCTCGGTTAGGTACTTTTCTCCTTTTCTTCTCGGCTATCCCTCAACGGTATAGATCGGCATTTCTTTGGATCGACAAGTTCTGGCAATACAAATGCATCAAAGAACACGCGCAGCTTTGGCAGCATGGTTTCAGTCCAAAAATGTCGGTCGCTTCTAATAGTCAAACCTTTTTTGAATTTAGGTCCCCACACAATGAAATCACAGTATTCGCGATCTGCGATTTCAAGCTGGCCCTATATTTGGAAGAAGTAATCGTTTTTTCTTGACAAATTGCCCTCTTTGTCCAAGCAACAATTTTTGCTTCGAGGATGCCATCATCATCAACAAGTGAATCAGGCGACGCCCCAAGAAAGCCGAATAGCATTGGCTTCATTTAGACAGCCATACAGTAACGACTCGCTGGAACATCTCTTTGGGTATAACAAGCTGTATACCAGTCTTGCAGAAGGGGTAGTTTGCCGTCCCTTGCAGATCTCACCAAAATGGGAGGCAGTGAGCGGGCTCCTACGTTCCATGAACCACAGTTCATTTTATCTTTGTCCACGGGTCAAGATTTCCAATTCGATTCTTCCTGCCTCACAAACATTCAATTTGTTTACAAGTTGGAAATCACGAGGGGGTTTCTATGGTTACACCTTCAGTGACTGTCACTCGTCTAGCGTGGTTGCGCCCCAAATTCCTGCGCGCGTTATTCCCGTTCAGTTGTCTGTTTCCGTCGCTGCTTCTCATTATTTCTGAATTCTGATGGATTCCACATTTATAGGACATCTGTTAAAATATGCCTTGTATCCGTTATAGGCAAAAAATATTCAAATCAGCTGGTAGTTTGTCTATTTGAAATTCACCCCAATTATGTATTTTATGTTTTAGGTAAAAATAAACAGCATATGACACAACTGCAATGGTAGTGACCTGAGAGACACTGAAATAATACCAAATAATTTTACAGATTGAAAATCACCCGATTGGTTGCTGAGATAATCTAGGAAAACTAACACTGTTTCTGTCTCTCTCTCTTTTCTCGACCTATCTGTCTCTCTCGCACACTTGTCGTCCCCTTTAGCCATAAGGAGAGCGTAGAATGACTTGGAAGGCGAAGGAGGCGAGTTTTTATAGTCTGGGGACTATCCTCCCTCCATCCTCCACTCTCATGGAGGATGGTGGGGATCCCTTCCCACTCGACCCTTCCAGCTCTGTCGAGCTGCCTGCCCACGTCTACCAGTCCATTCGTATGTTTTATTTGGGAAATCTTTATATTACAAGGAGTGAGATCACGACATAGGTCCCCCCAGACTGAGCAAAGGGGGCGATGGATAGAGCTGAGGGCGCAGAGTTACATGGCTGAAGGCCAGGGGAAACAGTTCAGGGCTGATGGCACACAAACACATGACTGAAGGCGGAGGCAAACAGAGTGAGGCTGAAGGCACATATAAGAACATGTAGTAGACGGGGTGTGGCGTCGAGTTTCGTGATGTTTGGTAGTGGCGAAGATATTCGCAGCGGGGCAGTATGGGGTGGACAACTGAAGCGAGTAATGATGTATTCAGACGTGCACCCTCCCAAGGCCCCACTGTGATGCGGCGGAGCGGGGCAATAGGCTGGGGCCGCCAGGAACGTCACTTGGTTGTTGCGCTGGTGTTTCCCGGGCCTTCTTGCTTCTCCTGGTGGCAACTATGGGGGATATCCCCGGCAGTGGAGTAGTCGTGGCGAGCGGAGGCGGAGAAGTCGTGGCGAGAGGTAGTGGTGGTGCCATGGCGGGTGGTTGCGGAGGAACCGTGGTGGGCGGCGGAGGAGCCCCGGCTTTGGGTGGCGCAGGTGGCGGGGGCATTCCGGGGTGTTCCGGAATCTAGGGGACTTATACCCCGGTGGCTTTGGTGATGTAGTAATCGCGAATTATCGCCCACCTGGGTATGTTCCACTGCCGGGGCCGGGAAGGTAGTCCGGTAGTCCGGTAATCCGCGGTGGGGGATGCCATGGTGGCGGCGATGGCGGCCCGGGAGAGCGATGTAGGGGGGGAGATAGAGGTGCGGGGACTGTGTGACCCAGTTGTTCAGGAAGGCGAAGGCGACGGCGTCCGCGGAAATGTGCGCTAGGGGAGTGCACTCAACCCAGTTGGTGGCACGGTCGATCATGGTCAGGCAGTACTTCTTACCTTCCGAGGGGGGAAGGGGGCCAAGGATGTCGATGTGTTTATGTTCAAAGGGAAGGACTTAGTCGAAGGTTTGAGGGGGGACTCTCGTGGATGATGGGGGGGATCCCTTCCCCCTCGACCATTCCAGCTCTCTCCAGCTGCCTGCCCACGTCTGCCAGTTCATTCGTATGTTTTATTTGCGAAATCTTTATATTACAAGGGGTGATATCACGACACTCATGTTACTAACATATCACTAAAAACACAAAAAGTACCTATTTTTACACACCTTTTCACTCATAACACCCCTGGGTTTATTCCGTTCGGGCTGCAACGTTTCGGGACACAACTAGGGCCCAAATGTAGCATGTGTGCGAAAGAACGAATTTTTTAGACCGAAAATGAAGCCAGTACGCGTGATATGGCAGACGGCGGACGGCGGACGGCGATTGCATTTTTGGAATCTAAGCACCTTGAAATGGAAAAAAATAAATTTTGAGAGGTAGTTATATAAAACTTTTTTGCTGAGCGAATACATAGGTGTACTATTCACAGAATAATAAACCAAAAGGAGCGTACCTAATTTGCGTTCTGGGGGCCAAAATTGGTGGAAACCATCAGAAATAGCTATTTCAATTAGTTCACATGAACGAAACAATAAATGAACAGCCAACATTTATCTAGGTGAGTCCAATAGAATAATAAACCCATGTGAAAAGGACTTTGCAGCGTTTTTCAAATGGAATAATATCACAGAAGAACCAACTCGACTTTAGACAGCCATCCGTGATTATTACCAGGTGCTCCCTAGTGATGATATCTGGGCCGGATTTATACCGTTTGATTCACGATCATGTTGACGAACTTTTTCGGTGAAAACGAATGGCTGGTCGTACTATGCTGCGCGTCGTATCAAAAAATACTTTAGTTCAAGATCAGGTTAAAAACGTAAAAAAAACATACCCTGCTATTCAGAGTTTTCGCGTGTTCTGAAAATTCCAACCCCTATTCTTCACCCTTTAGAGATGACTGACACTAACGCCGAGCTTCGCGGACCAACTAGACCCCAAACGGGACCTACAAGCAAATATCATTAATTTCGGTTCATGGCAACAAAGAAAATTGCGAAGTACAAATGTATGATTGAATGGAATTTGGGCCGTAATCTTCTGGAGCACCCTTTAATTTTTAAGAAAATTGCTTTTTATTCTTATTTTTCCCACCAATAGAAAGAGCTCGCCTACTCACTGCATTCCCACGTTTTCCTCTGTGCGATGTTCTTCATTGTACTTGCTGGGCTTTTTCCCGTTATATAGGTATCTAATAGTTTTAGCTTGCCCTTCGGGACCAATTTGGTATCTAGAGCAGCCCCTCTAACTACTCTAATTACCCCCAGTAAACTGTTGGCCACTAATGCCATGTAACTTTCTGCCAAGTTACTAGTGTCATTATGACTAATAGTGACTTTTTCAGTACCTACAGGGGCAAGTGCCAATTGCATATTAGAAAGTAAAATAACATTTACCTCATCAAACGTCTTCCCGTTTCGGGGGTTTGAACAGTAGGTAATACTCTTTACACTGTCTATTATTCCAAAAATGTGATTTTGCCCATTAGTTAAATCTATCTTCAAATCTTCGACTAGACTGGCGGATTTCTAATTATGCGCGAATGCACCTCTCCCACACGCTCGAGATATTTTTGTTATCGTCAGTCGTTGTCACTGATATTTCCGTAGGCGTCAGTTGTGAATCTTCAACCTAATAATAGCGTTGTGACAGTATAATATATTATGGAGTACAATTTTGCCTGAAGCTTTTATTGATCTTCCTTCATTTTGTGGTGAGTTTATTTACTTCATACGGTTTGGTAGGTTATGAGAATGCTGTAAATCATTAGGTATTGAATGGCTTGTTATGGAAATTACAGTCGCAAAGCTTAGAAAATAGTAATTTAGCAATGAAACCATACAAGAAAACTAGATACCAGTCAGAAGCTAACAACCAACCTTGATACCCTGACAGGATTGTAGTTGAAGAAATAGATGTAGAAGGAAAAATACACCCTTAGATGTGAACTCAGTCGGCCTGCTGGCTCACATCAACAGGAAAGGGAAGTCAACGATGCAAGGTGGGCCCAGGTCGAGGATTAGGGACTAACAATAGGCCCCCATTGTTACAGTAATTTTCCCAAACGCCGTTAGATCTAATGGTCCGATCTTCAATCTGAAAACGGATTTGGGTTCTTCGATTTTTTCCCTATAAAAGCACTAGTTGCTTTCTTTTAAAAAAAGTTTACATTCAGTAAAATAATGTCGAAAACTCCATAAAAAAAAATTTTAAAATTTTTATTTTATCGCCACTTGAGATTGCTCATAACGATTACAGAACACTTTACAGATTGAAAATTGGTCGACCCATTCAAGAGATAAATCGAATATTGGATTGGCTCATTTCGAAACACAACTAACAATAGGCCCCCATTGTTACAGTAATTTTCCCAAACGCCGTTAGATCTAATGGTCCGATCTTCAATCTGAAAACGGATTTGGGTTCTTCGATTTTTTCCCTATAAAAGCACTAGTTGCTTTCTTTTAAAAAAAAGTTTACATTCAGTAAAATAATGTCGAAAACTCCATGAAAAAAAATTTTAAAATTTTTATTTTATCGCCACTTGAGATTGCTCATAAAGATTACAGAACACTTTACAGATTGAAAATCGGTCGACCCATTCAAGAGATAAATCGAATATTGGATTGGCTCATTTCGAAACACAACGTGGTGGCGGTTCTTGGAACTAAACTCGTGACATTGACCCTTAACACGACTCGCTTCAGTTTGGACAGTTATCAGTTATCACCCTATGGATACTGTGAACCCAGTACAATGTCGAGGGTTCACAAGCTCGCTGCAGAAATTCATAGGTCTCGGGAACTGCTGCGCCAGGAATTCATACTCCCAGAAACTCGTAGGTCAGAAGCGTCAGAAATTATAGCGTATTTTTTTCAAACATCTCAGTTTTACCTTATAAAAAAATTTAAAAAAATCAAGAATGCAATTTTTGTTCATCCCCACACAACACTTGAAGCTGTTCTCTATAAATAAAAACGCTGCAAATTATTATAGAACGGTTTAATACTTCGACGGTGATCACTGTTTTCTGTGTAAAATACCGACCCTCGTGCTCCCCCCAGGGAAGCCCTATATCGAGTACTGGAGCCGGCCCAGGAATTACAGTTTCATAAAAATGAGCGAGATTCAATAATTCAATCATTAATTATTTTTTGTTATTCATGAATCATAAAGTTTATTCATGTTACAAAAGTACCTATCAACAAGATTCAAAAGATAAAAAGAAAAAAATATATATAAAAAGAAGAATTTTTTCATCAAATGAAATAATATCAAGGAACAAATAACTCGACTTCATTCAGCCATCCGTGATTATAACCAAGTGTACCCTAGCAACGATATCTGGGCCGGATTTATACCGTTTCTTTCACGAACATGTTGACGAAGCTTTTTGGTGCAAACGAACGGCTGGTTGTACAGTGCTCCGGGTGGCCTCAAAAAATGCCTTAGCTTGCGCTCAATTTAAAAACGGAAGAAAAACCATAGCCTTCCATCGAAAGTTTTCGAGCTAAGGAGTTCTGAAAATTACAACCCCTATTTTTCACCCATTTGAGATGAGTGCGCTGACCAAAAATCAAATTTCACTAATTTCTGTTCATGGTAACTAAGAAAAGTGCAAAGTACGGCATAAGGCGTGACACAATTATTTTATCCCGTTTTCGGATTCTACATACGTTGAAACGGAAATAATTGAATTTTGAACGGTTTTTTTTTCCATGCTCGATTCCAAAGGTTCACTACTGAAAATAATAAACTAAAATACCACTTAAAAACATCCAAATAGCCCATTTCATGGCACCGCAAGTAGGATAAAAAGGAGAGTTCGGCCAAAATTTTCAGGTAGGACTGAGTGGCCACAGTTTTCAGGATTAAGGTTAGGCAAAGCCCTCAACACGCCTAGAGGTGTCCCCCCCTGCCCCTGGCACAGCCACCCCCAACAGCACCACCAGCACCACCACACCCGCAACATTGAATGAGGCAAAGAAGATCCCAACGCTCGTTCTTCTGATTATGAGTCAACGATGTTAACCAATAGGCTGTGGGAGCCAGTTGAGAAGAGTGGTGTAAAAACATGATTATACGCGGCTAGGCTGGTGGCCCCGGAACGAGGCTGTTAGCTGTGGTTATCGTAAAGCAATAATACGCGTACGTAGGATTGTTCTATAAGGATAAAGACCGCACCCACAACCCTTACCCCCCTCCACAAAATTGACAGATTTGTCACCGGGACTGGAGTTGTACAAATTTTGTTACAATTAAACCCCGACGTTTATCTACCCAGCCTGGTGGAAGTAGGGTCGAGAAGGAGTGGGAGCTGACAGTGTTGTGATTAGCATTTCAGTGTAACCACATCCTTCTAACCATTTCACCTTGTGCGGATCGCCAAAGCTGAAAAGGTTCCCAAGATGATGTCCCACCAGGCTGGGTAGGTAAACGTCGTTCGTTTTAATTGTTACGAAATTCGTACAACTCCAGTCTTCCTGGTGACAAATCTGTCAATGTTACGATAACCACAGCTATCAGCCTCGTTCCAGGGCCACCAGCCGAGCCGCGTATAATCATGTTTTTACACCACTCTTCTCAACATCGTTGACTCATAATCAGAAGATCGAATGTTCGGATCTTCCTGAAGACAACAATTTTTCTTGCCCTGCCACTATCAATTTTGTGGAGGAGGGTGGTGCATGGTGGGAGGGGTGAGGGGCTTGGGAAGGGGCAATGGCAGGGGGGGGGACGCCCCTAGGCGTGTTGAGGGCTTTGCCTAACCTTACGTTCGAAAACTGTGACCGCTCTGTCCTACCTGAAAATTGTGGACAAACTTTCCTTTTTATCCTACTACTGCACGTCAAGAATTGCTGACTCAACATGGAAGAAGTTGCACAGAAGATAGAAGGATGTTCTCTGACCACTGAACTCGAGCCAAGTCCAAAGTGGGTGGGGTCTTTAAATTATGCGGTTGATTTGGCATCCACGCCCCGAACGCCAAATCATGCGAATAATTTTAAGCTTCAGCTCTGGTAGTACTAAATTATAATCGGGTGTGGTGGGAGGGGGGGGGGGGAGCCACCACCAGTCTCTGCCCCATCACGGAGGATTTAACATTATTTGGTCTAGTATAATCCATTGATCGGAAAGTATCATTATAATAATCATGAAATTATACAAATTATCTGTTAAAATAAATAGGCTGTTTCTTACTTGAGAAATTTCAGGTCGAATTGTCATCAATTTCATGTGTAGGCACGAAACGCGACGCCGTGGTACCCACACTATGGCCCTCATGTATATATAACGAATATTATTCACCTATTACCTACCTATTCATTGAACAGACTCGCTCTACCCTGTCAGACGGGCAAAAGACGACGGAAGACGGTATGAATACGACTTTGATTATACATTTAACTTAGTCACTGATAGGTATATTGTTACTTAAATATAAATGTATTATAATAGTCTAATCGTTTCGCTTAAAGCTTTTATTGTACACACTAACTCAGAATGTAAGATGTTCTTTATTGAATAAATTAATGTGTTTTCGAATTTTCATAGAAAATAAAGCTATTGCAAATGGGTCTAAAATGTTCAGAACACGAATTTTCGAAAATTCATTATAGGCAAATCCGTTTCACATCATCCTGAGGTCATCCCTAGATTTTAACAAAAAAAAATATATAGTTATTTATGTGTCACTCCAGACGATATCTGACCTTGGGTATATGATGGAAATTCCTAATTTCGCCAAAATGGTCGCACTGCCAAACAAAAAGACGAGTTTGAAGATGAGCAATTTGTTGTGATCGGCTGCTCCTCCACAACTCTTGTTATGCAGTAACATGAAGTATCTCAGAGTGGGGACCCCCCGACCCCCCTCTGATCATGCCAGGGGAGTATAAAAGAGCCAGGGGCCACTAATAAAATAACCATTCTCAATCAAGCGATCGACTCGTCTATTGAACTCCTCAATCACTACACTGGTGACATCCGACGTGTGAACTACACCGCCAGCGCCCGCCGTTTGACAGCGTCGCAGCCCCGCCTCCGCTTCAACGAGCCCCACCACGCGCGGCCCCCACCGACGCCACAGCGGCGCCCCACTCCGACGCCCGCCTCGACGGCTATCGCAGCGCCTCCCGCTACTTCGCCCCACCATCACTGATCCTTATATAAGGAAACGGACGCCGGCGCCGAGCACACTTCCAGCTGACACCTCACCGGACTGGAACCGAAGAGAAAACCGAAGATGACGGAGCAGAAACCGCAAAAGACACCCGAAGCGAGCGCTCCTTCGATTCTCAAGCTTCAGCCGTTCGACCCCGCATTCCCGCACATCTGGTTCGCCCAACTCGAGCTCATCCTCGCACACGAAGGCCTCACGACGCCACATGCGAAATTCGCCCGAGCCTTCCTCGCCCTCGAACCTCGACAAGCAGATCTATGCGCCGACATCAACCCCTCGAACACCAGTAGTTACCAGACGCTCAAAACTCGCCTTCTAGCGACACACGCACCTTCCGATGGTTCACGGCTCACCGCCCTCCTCCAGCCGACATCCGACGACGAACTTCCGTCGATCCTCGCTCGCCGACTCACCCGAGCACTTCCGGCTGGCACACCCGCACCGCTCGTCCGACAGCTCTTCCTCCGCGCCCTACCCGAGAGCATACGTCTACACATAGCGGCCCGTGACGAACCCGACATAGTGAAACTCGCCGATCGCCTCCTACCATTCGCCCCGCCTCCTCGGGTGGCTACCCTCTCCGAAGAGGTCGAAGTGATCAACAATAGACGACAACGGCGCTCCCCGACGCAGCCGGCGACGAACACACGCCGCCCGACGAACACCCTATGTTTCTACCACATCACATGGGGCCCACGAGCACAGAAATGCCGCAGCCCCTGCACGGGCAACGACAACGCACGACAACGCACGACCCGACCAGCCGTAACGGCCGTGCGCAACCCGCCAACATCTCGGCTCTTCATCTGCTGTAAGAAAACCTCCCTACACTTCCTCGTGGACACCGGCTCTGACGTCTCGATCGTCCCGAACACCCTGCTCAACCGGAAAACGACACGTCCAAGCGCTCTACGTGCCGCGAACGGCACCGAGATCAAGATGTACGGCACACACTCCGCATCAGTACACCTCCCAGATCTCCCTCCGTATGAGTGGACCTTCACAGTCGCCGACGTATCAACTCCGATCCTCGGCTCCGACTTCTTGACGTACCACACGGCGTACTCGTTGACCTACCCAACGCCCGACTCATCAACGCGGCCACGCAGCGGTACATCACCGGGACAGTAGTCCTCGTACCTCCGAGCCAGTCCATCTGTACGACGACAGTGAACGAGCCCCGATTTCAAGCCCTCCTCGACGCCTACAAACCTTCCCAGACACCATGCGATGCTCCTGTCGAACATCACATCGTCACGAAGGGACCCCCGTGTCACGCGAAACTTCGCCGATTTTCCCCGGACCTATACGCGAAAGCGAAGGCCCATTTCGGCGAATTACTAGCGGCGGGGGTCATCGAACCTTCGGAGGCGCCGTGGTCCAGCCCGCTCCACATCGTTCCGAAACCCGACGGTGACATTCGCCCCGTCGGTGACTACAGAGCGCTGAACCGACTCACTGTGCCCGATCGCTACACTGTCCCACACCTACACGACTTCACAACGGCCCTGTACGGGACTACAGTGTACAGCACATTCGACCTCGCACGCGCATTCTTCCACTGCAAGATCAGCGAACGCGACGTACCTAAGACAACAATCCTCACACCTTTCGGCGCCTATCAATTCAAGCGAATGAATTTCGGCTTACGAAACGCAGCGCAGACGTGGCAGCGCTACATGGACCACGTCCTACGAAACCTGCCCTTCGTGTATTGTTACCTAGATGACATACTGGTCGCTTCCGCCACCCCGTCAGAACACTACACCCACGTACGCACGCTCCTCGAGACCCTCGCTAAATACGGCCTCCAAATCAACAAAGCAAAATGCCAGCTCGCACGGCCCTCAGTCAAATTTCTCGGCCACAACGTTTCAGCCGACGGGATAACACCCCTACCGGAACGCACGGACCTAATTAAGAAATTCCCGCGACCCACTACCGTGCACGAGCTTCGAACATTCCTCGGCCTCATCAACTTCTATCACCGAGCGATACCACGAGCCGCACCTACGCTCCGCCCCCTAGTGGAAATGATTCCACCCGACGCGAAGAAAAAGGACAAACGCACGCTCACGTGGACCACCGACGCAGCTGACGCATTCGACCGCGCAAAACGCTTACTCGAAACCTCCGTCACACTCGCCCATCCGGCCCCGACCCAACCTCTCGTCCTACACACGGACTCGTCGGATTTCGCCGTCGGCGCAGCGCTGCATTTCATCGACAATACGCACTTACGCCCGCTAGGTTTCTTCTCACGCACCCTCAACCCGGCTCAACGTAACTACAGCGCATTTGACCGCGAACTACTGGCTATCTACCTCGCCATCGTACATTTTCGCCAGCAAATCGAAGGGCGCCCACTCACCGTATATACCGACCATAAGCCCCTAAAGACCTCACTAGCGACTCAGTCCAACACGGCCCCACCAACACGGCTCCGGCACCTTCGATTTATCTCAGAATTCACAACTGACATCAGGTACGCCGAGGGCCCAACAAACATCGTCGCCGACTACCTCTCGCGACTCCCACCAACAGCCAACACGGCCCACGCAGTCACGGATTACGGCGCCCCCTTCACGCTACAACAACTAGCAGAGGCACAGGCCGCCGATGATCACATTGCCACTATGAATCTCACACCGCACCGAATACAAGGCCACGAAATCATGTGCGAAAACACCGACGCCTCGCCTCGCCCCTACATCCCTACGCCGCTACGCCTCGCGGTTTTCAAACACATACACGGGATGACACATCCGGGGATTAAGGCCACCACAGCCCTCATCCGCGCTCGATACTATTGGCCCGTCATGACCTCATCGATACGGCTGTTCACCCGCGCCTGCCCGAGCTGCAACCGAGCCAAAACAACTCGACACATCAGGGCTCCCCTCGGCGAATATCCCGACGCAGCGCCACTCGAACACCTACATATCGACCTATTCGGCCCGCTACCACCATCGGCTACAAAAAAATACATATTATCGATGATTGACCGCGCCACTGGCTGGTTCGAATGCGCACCCCTCTCGACCATTTCCGCCGACGCAGTGATCACGTTCCTACACAACCACTGGATCGCCCGCTACGGCTCCCCGGCACACGTAACCACCGACCAGGGCACCCAGTTCACCTCAGCCGAATTTCACAAATACTGCACGTCCATGGGCACGGAGGTACATCATACAAATACCTACCACCCACAAGCCAACGGCCTCGTCGAACGACTACACAGGGTCCTCAAAGACGCAATACTCGCTACAGCCACGTCCCGCACATGGGCCACCCAACTTAGCGGCCTCCTCCTCGGCCTACGAAACCGCCCGGGCCCTGACGGCTACTCACCGGCCCAACGCCTCTTCTCGGCCACACCACGCCTACCAGGGGATCTGTTCACTCAACCGCCACCAACAACAATACCCCTACGCACCAACGAATCGTACCGCCACTACACACAGTCCTACATGCCAGCAACTATGCGCACAGCGACCCATGTGTACGTCCGCGTAGACACACCGAGGGGTAAACTCGAGCCACCTTACACCGGCCCCCATCAAGTACTGACAAACGACGGAAAAACAGTCACGTACCTCACCGACGACCGCCGAACCCCCTCGGTGTCCATCGACAGATGCAAGCCGGCACCCCCACCTACGCACAACACGGGACCCACTTCAACGCCGCAAATCGCCCCCAACCACACAGCGATGGCCGTAACTTCGCCACCACAGCACCCCCGGCGACCACCGTCCCCGCAGAACCACGCCCGGAGCCCGAGCCTCGCCCGCCAACGCTAAGCGCTCTATACCGCCGCCCCACGACAACGACCACTGCAACCACCCGGACAGCCCACTCGGACCACCACAACCAACACACGCACCTCCCACGCCCGGCAACAGCCACAGCGACAAAAAGAAAATTTAAATAATACCATACTTAAATTCTGGGGGGAGCAGTGTTGTGATCGGCTGCTCCTCCACAACTCTTGTTATGCAGTAACATGAAGTATCTCAGAGTGGGGACCCCCCGAACCCCCTCTGATCATGTCAGGGGAGTATAAAAGAGCCAGTGGCCACTAATAAAATAACCATTCTCAATCAAGCGATCGACTCGTCTATTGAACTCCTCAATCACTACACAATTTTTTTTCAAATTCTAAAGGGGTCAAATTTGAGTTTTTAGGGAAGTCAAAATAGATAAGAACGGCTAAAATCGCGAAAAATTTATATAAAATCAGTGAAAGTGGTATGGAAGGGTGAGCAAAGACGAAAAAATGCCATTTCATTTGTTTTTCATACAGAACAGGGGGGTAAAATTTCGATTTCTGGAGGGTTAACATTGGTATTAAGGGCTAAAATCCATATTAACTCTGTGGAGCTCCATGAGTTTCTGTGACAGAAACAGGGACTATTTCGACGATAACAATATTTTTCCCAAAAAATAGTGGGTTAAATTCTTTACAAGGGTCAAAAATACGTAAAACTTGCTGAAATCATGGAAAACTGATGTAATATTACGAAAAGTGATACAGTTTCGCGCTATATCATCTTTTTATACAACAGACGCATATTTCTTCGAAGAGTCGCTCTTATAGCCATTCTGCATGACTGGTTTCTCTTCTTATTGGACTGAAATTAATCAAATAAAACGTTCTCGCCATAAATCAATACCTACTATTCAAAGTTGCTATTTCCGAATTCCAAAATTTGAGTGAAAGAATCCCTGTCTTACTACAGAAATTTACAATAAAACTCTCACCGGTTCAATGTGTAGGTAAGTTGCTCTTAGCGCGAAATAGTAGGTACTTCTACAATAATGTTCAAGGCTGCGTAGTCTGAATTAACTGCCGATTAAATATTTTAGTGCCATTCAGTCTTGATGAGTACCTAATTATTGTCGATAAAAATTGTTTGGGATTTTCTTCAAAATCATAACTCTACAAAGTTTTTATCACATACCAAAGACTGAGCGGCGCGGAGTTGGCTTGTCAGGGCCCCTTGTGTTGGCTCTAACCACTCCAACGACCCTGGAATTTTCTTCTAACCATCCTTTCTGAAAAGATTCGCAAGACCTTCGATAAATTGGTTCCCGCAATAATCTCTATCTACCGATGAGCAAAAAAAAAAACTAGTGGAGCGACGCGATGGCGAAGAATCCTATGAACGAACGAGGAACTGCAAAAACACGAGAAATCCTGTGTGACACCCACCGGCATTGCAGTGGTACGTTACAAGTTTGCTAGTTGATACTTTGCTGGTGGAACCAACCCTGTCGGAGGTCATATTCTTCACAACTTGAGCAAATGTAGCTTGAAGACGAGCAAACATTGGAAGCCAACTCGCGTGAAAAGTTTTTGGGTATGATCTTGGGAGACTAACCGGTCCCTAAACACAATGTAAGACAAGGCGAGGGTGAACTTCAACAAAAAATTGATCAACATGACACCCCCCTCCTACCACCCCACCAGTTTTTCTCCCGGGTGGGTCATGTTCAACGGTAAGAAAATGGAGTTGAAAGGAAAGGAGTTTATTTGTCCTGCAGTCGGGAAGACGGGAGGGGGGGGGGGGGCTTCCGGGTTATACATGGTGAAAGTTAAATGAGCTCTGCTTCCCTCATCGCTCGGGATTCAGCACATGGAATTGTTGCAACGAAAAAAATCTGAGGAGATTGTGATAGGAATAGGATACCTCGCCACACCCCACTGGCCAACCATGTATACCAGGTATTCAACATTACTTTCCCATTGTAGCGCCCCAGCATTTTTGTATTAGAAAAAGGGAAAAATAAAGCTGAATAAAGGAAAGCTGTTGGTTTTTATGTTTAACAGAATAGATGCGAGGGTATTATATACCTCCAGTTGGTACAAGCTGACAAAATTGGTTTGTTTAATGAACTTTAAAAACAGAGAAATTTATCTTCTCCCATTCTTATTTTAAACCGGTACTAATTATTTCGAAGTGCGATTCTGGATTTGGGTTAAGTGAATGTTACGGTGAGATCTTCCAAGCAGTGCTCAGGAGCATTAGAAATAATAGGAAATCGATCTCACGGTTATGGTAAGTTAAGAAAAGTGCTGAAATATTGCTCCTCCTGTATTTTCTCACTAATAAACCTTAGAAGTAGCCTATCTTGTGAAAATGGGAGTTCTAATCATGAAAATTAGGTTGGTTAGGAACAGGCACTGTTGCTCTAGATTCACGTCAACTGTTCAAAATCTTGAGAAGTTGCCGGGGACAATAACTACAACAGGAGAAGTGTTCAAAGCTATTAAATCAATCAGGGGTGGGACAGGTCCAGGCTGGGACGGAATATCATCCAACGTGATTAAAAACATGGCACTATTTTTAACGTCCCCTCTTACTCACTTGATTAACCTGAGCTTATTACAGGGTGAATTTCCAAATTGCCTCAAAATAGCTATAGTGCGGCCTCTGTATAAAAAAGGACCAAGAACACTAGAAAGTAATGACCGCCCTATTTCGCTGCTATCAAACTTTGCGAAAATATTTGAAAAAATAGCCAAGTCGCAACTAATAGAATATCTCGAATCCAATAATCTCTTATCCCCTGTCCAGTTTGGATTTCGACAGCACATGGGAACAGAGGATGCGCTAGTTAATCTAGTAACGGAAATAACAAAGGGGCTCCACGAAGGAGGCAAAATAATATCAATATTCATTGACCTTACCAAAGCGTTTGACTCTATAGAAACATCGAGATTAGTCCTTAAGCTTGAAAGAATTGGGCTTGATAAATCTGCAGTTAGATGGTTCGAATCATACCTCACAGATAGACAGCAATATGTGCAAATTCAGGATATTGATAGCAATCTACATAAAATCTGCTTTGGGGTACCGCAAGGATCTGTCCTTGGCCCAATTTTGTTTCTGATACATATAAATGACCTTTTTAATATGAACTTGAGATGTAAATTTGTAGCTTTTGCTGATGATATAGCTATTGTGATAAATGAGAATACCTGGGAGCTAGCGCATTCTATCGCAGAAAGGACTGTCTATGAAGTAGCCAAATGGTTTAGCACAAATAGTCTCACCATGAACCTTTCGAAAACCAAGTACATTACATTCTCAATAAACAAAACAGGACTTCCAAATGACTCTAAAATCAAAGTGCACAAGGAAAACTGTGGCGTAGTAAGAAATTTGTGCAGCTGCATGGAAATAGAAAGGCTGAATACAATAAAATACCTAGGAGTGCACGTGGATCAGCATCTCAAGTGGAAGGATCATGTAGCTGAATTAGTGAATAAAATCAGGAAATCCATGCACTACTTTCTGATACTACGAAGATGGCTAACGAAAGAAAACCTTAAAATGGTGTATTATGCTCATGTATACAGCATTTTAACTTATGGTATCATTGTCTGGGGAGGTACTTATGCGTCAACCTTTAATAGTATAAACATAGCAATGAATACAGTTTTAAGAATTGCAACTAATTCCCATAAACGTACTTCAACTAGTTACCTATACAAATACTTCGGTGTTCTCACTCCCAGAATGGCTTGTATTCACAGAACTGTTTTATATGTGCATAAACACCTGCATTTATTTACTAAACAAGCGATGGTTAGACCGACGCGAACAAATGTCAACTATGTCCTCCAGATACCACAGGCGCATAATGATTTCTACACTCGACAATTTCCATGGCTAGCTCCAGCCCTATTTGAACAGTTACCGCTCCTAACCAAGACTTCAACATCAACAGGAAAATTTAAAAAACTAGTTCTAGAATATTTTGAGCTTGAAAATAACGAAAGTGTTGTTATAAATAAGTTTAAATTAGAATAAAAATACAAATCAGCCTTCGTAGCATTAAGTGTATTTTACTAACTACTCTGTAAATACTGTTGGTTCTTGATCAATGTAACTCATTCTCCAAATACTTACGGTGTGTTTTTTCAAGGAAACTGCTGGTACATACATACGCAGTAATAAATAGTGGTGGAAGAGACGAGCCTGGACGGGTCATTGACCTTAGGCTCAGAAACCAACATAAGTTTAGATCTTGTATTATGTATATAGACTCTCTAAAAATCATTATATTTGTTGTATAAAGTATTTGCTGAATAAAAAAATTGAAAATTGAAATAATTGTAGGTTGATATTCATCAGGTAATTATTACTATTCTCCACTCCGGTCATGCAGCACAGTTACACCCAGCTACCCTACAGTTGAGGACGAAAAATAGGGAAAGCGGTGTGTGGAGAATCAAAGCCGAGGTTTTCAAAAGAGGTTTTTTCAGAAGCACTTACAAAGACACCGGTGATAAAGATGGTCGGGAGAAAAAAGGAGGGAATAATAGGGCATGGAGCGGTATTGTCACGGAGTTGATATGGTGAAGGAGACCGGACCTCCATTAATTACCTTGGAAGAATCCCACTGTTCAGCGAGAATGGTTGGCCATTGCTAGATCCCTAGTTTCAAAGACCTCAATAGGATTGCTTTGATAAATTGAATGAACGTCGAGGGACAAGCAGTTTGTTTATTTTGATATTTACGGGCAGTGCCTAATATGCAATATAAAGAAATGAAATTACATACATGCCAGCTGGCCTACAAATGATGGTTAGATACAACCGGCAGATATTATTTGGACACCGCTTTGGTATAGGTTTATACGAGTATTAGGTATTATATTTTAACAGTTACAATAAGTGTGCCTCTATACACTTCTAACAGAAGTTTTTAATATTTGCAGTGAATCATGGAAATAATCAAAGTTGGGGGAACGATGGAGTAAGAGATTTGCTTGCAGTGGGACTCTATAAAGGGGTTTGTTGTTTGGCAATGAACGCCAGTAGACGTGAAGCGTGAACTGGAGTACAAGAGCGTGTTAGAAAGGGTTTCGGGCAGTGAAAGAAGTGCACGGACTCGACAAGTTACCAACGAAGGATCATGTATTAATAATAGAAACATGAGAGAAGCAGTCATGTGAATGGTCTCACCCAATATTATACAATGTGGAGCGTGGCCTGACCAGAAAACAAATATCGATGTCAAAAATGAGACAAGACTTACTACCTAGTATAAAATATATTGATTAAATGTCCGAATAAAAATCTGATAAAACAAGGTAAAAAGGGATCGAACATGATTCGTGGCTGAAGGCGAGGTAGCTTTGCATGTTACTGACTTTAAGCACAACCTAGCTACTGGCCAATAGACTCACGATCGTGGCAGACTACCCGATGCGTGGTAGAGATACTACCCTGGCATGGACCAACGCGACTAGAGGCGCTGTTCACGTGACTCAACTTCACTAACAACTGATGGAGGTTGTAAACTCCCACCGGGGCACTTATTTTCTGGAAGAGTGCCACCCGTTACCGTTTGTAAAGTGCCACCCTCTTAGTAATCGTAAAGTGCCACTGCAAATTGGCATGGCAGCCACAGTGCACAAAGTGATATGGTTGTACATTTTATTATGCAATTCAACAACAGAAGTCATCAAAATTTAGGGAACTATGATGGGTAGAGAACAATCAAGTTGTTATTCACTCCAACTTCCTTGATGTTCGGTTGTTCTTGGGTTAACAACTACAGGTGGCACTTTACCACCAGTATGCATCACCTAGTGTCACTTTACAACCGGTTTTCGACTTTTTCCTCCACCGGGTGGCATTGTGCCGTCGCCCCAACTGTCTGACCATAACTCTGACCGTGGTGGCGCGTTTCTACAACCGAACTGTACGGCAGGAGGTTGGTACATCAAAAGAACTGTTCTCAACGAGAGCTCATAGTCACATGGGAATGGGACTTGATTGCTGGACAGGCATTTGGCCGGCGCGCTCTCCTTTAAGTTCCTCTCAGGTCCGCCAACTCTCCTAAGCGCTCGTGAAGTTACTTGACAACAAAACGGACTACACGGATCAGCTGACGTGGTGTTTAGAATGAGTTTGGAAGTGTTGCGATAATTTTGGTCATTAAATTATAATCAATGAATTTATTATTGGTGAGTACCATAGAAAACTTGTACCATCACGTCTTGTACGTTTTTAAACACACATGTATCCTTGTGAACGTTTTTAAACGCTTCTGGGCGAAATGGTACAGGAATCAAAGCGTTTCCATGCTAAATATGATACTTGGTTACAAGGTACCCTTAAACATTTTAGTCCGAGTAATTCAAGATCTGGTACCAGTAATTATTGCTCACGGGGGAGGCCGTCCAAAAACGTCAGCACCTGCACCGAAGTAACAAAAGGGCGAAAAATTAGGAATATCGTTGAACCCCTTTTATTAGAGAACCTGTGCTGCGGTATAATGGAAAACAAGACGCACCATACTTGTTGGCTTCACCGACCACAGCAACAAACGTTAAAAATTACCCTACCTGATTTTTTTTGCAATTTACCATGGTGTGCCTTTATTTTTATTTAGAAGTGTTTTCTATTACAATAGTTCCTATCCACCATTTAGATGTTCCTCTCTTTCATTCAAAGTTTACTGTTCAAATTAATAAAATTAATTTTTAGCAAAGCAGTTCTATAAACTTCTCTTTTTACGGAATAACCTACTTATCTTTTCAAAGAAATAACCTAGCTCAAATGTGGTTTCACCATCGGGTTGTTATTTAAAAATCTATAAGAAAACATACAGATTGTATAGATTGTAAGTTGGGACATCAACATAAATAGTTGTAAGAGTTATCAGCTAGATTCGTGATTCGGACCACTGTGCGACGGTTTAGGGCAGTAAATGGAGAAGTGGTGTATCACGGAGGGGATTTACCCTGGTCCTTCTCCCTAGCGCTCGGTTCTCTGGTCAGGAGAGGCAGCAGCTATCCACCCTCACCACGTATAAAACTTCCTCCACTTCCTCGCCCATCGCCTGGTTTGTTTCCCAAGCCGAAGGGGGGCTATCCCTTGGCTTAAAAACGCAACAAGAACCAACGGACGAATGTTCAAAATAGTTAGTGGTGGTGGCATTAGACGGTGGCACGAGACTCACCCAGTGACCTTTACTTTTGACTTTGAATGTGAATGGTGAGCTCAATTATACCGTATGTAACAGAGTGTGAGGCGAGTGATGGTGGGCCCTCAAGATTCCCTCTTCTAGACCAGCGAGATTATCACCAGTTAAGAAGGGATATCGATTAGGCTTCAGCCGACCGACCCCTTCTTCACTGGAAAAACAAACGACTCGAGAACTGTCACACTCCTCCCCACATGGCATACTTCAGGTTAGCAGAAGTATGAGAGGGAAAAGGGTGGTTGAAAAGCAGTATGAAGTTCTGGTTCAGGAGGGACATCTGAACAACTTGAAGGTGACTAAACTCCATCGTAATGGTAGTACCTCAATAATTTTTACTGGTGGAGAACAAAGCTCCTACACACGAGTATTGGCGGAGAAAAAAAAATTGTCAGAGGTTGTTGTCCAGTGAATTGTAATCATCTCGGCAACCTCTAGGTGATCAGCTTCCATTGTTAGGATGGAACAACTATTGGGACTTGTAAGTTTGGACACGGCATTAGTCGCCTTCAAATGAGCTCGATTTATTTTAATTATACTGAGCTCTAAAGGGGGAATGGGGGTGCGGAAGCCAATAGATGTATGTGTTATAAAAGGGACAGGATGTCTGTAAAGGAATCCTTCTGGAAACCTTTGGGCTTATCCTTCTGGTAAGCCCTCAAAAAGTGGATGGAATATGGTGAGTTACTCAGTGCATACTACCAAACCACGCTCTGCTACCATGTGACAGAGTGTGAGGAGAGTGACGGTGGACCCTCGAGACTAGAGGTATCATCACCAGCTAACAAGAGATATCGATTAGGATTCAGGCACCGATCCCGTATTCACTGGAAATACAAACGACTCAAGAACTGCCACTGTCACAGGTAGCAAGCTTATAATATTATGTTACGGGTTCCTGAAGAAAGCGTTTTTCCATCAGTCTTTCCAAGGACGAATGATTTATTACTCAGATGATTCTAGTTATATCAACGAATTTTCAGGTGAATATACTCTTATTTAATTCATTTCGTTGTGAACTGTTTCCTGGCGGTTATATAACGTTATGTTTGAGGTAAATGTTGAGATGTCGGTTACTGATGCCCAAATAAGTGCACTTTTCCAGGAGTGTGCCTTGCCTTTATGGCTCTCGAAGCGTATTTTTTCCTCACTCCCGAAGGGAGGGAAGCTTTATATTCGTGCAAGAAGTTAAAAAAAAGTCCTCCAAAATCAAATCGTACTTGCTTTTCGCATTTTGAAACTTTTGAAGCTGCCTGTCGGTCTGTCTGTGGTCAGTTCCTTGCCCCGGACAAAGCTAGTCGAAATTAGGGTCCGATTTGCATGAAATTTTCAGGTATTGTGTAGATTAGCCGTTAAAGAGCCCCTTATAAGTTTCATAGCCGTCGGTCCAATCGTGGCGCGTGAGCATGCGCAAACGTGAACTTTATGAAATACAATTTCTCAATTCCTAATGGACCGATTTCGCTCAAATTCAGAGGGGTATTTGGTGCTGGATTCAAGACGATTTTCTACGAATTTCTTCGTGATTGGATCAGTAATAGCCACTGCGCATGCGCAAACTTGAAATTGTTTGTCACATGCAAAACGATAGTTGTTCTACTTGACCAATTTTTGTGAAACATTCAAAGCCGGATTTATCTCTACCCGGTCCCCGATTTGACCCATTTTCGGATGGTAGTTGGAGGCTGACTGCCTATGAGTTTCGTCACGGTTGTATCAGTAATAATCACTGTGCATGCGCACATATGAATTTTGTTGCTGCATGCAAAACTCCAGAACTATTAGACTAACTGTAGTAGAATGTTCATGGATTGTGTGAGTAGGCCCCCTATGATTTTCATTGCCGTCGGACCAACGGTAGCATTAAAATAGAGATAATCGATACGTCCATGCTACAACAAGTGAGGAAGCTACACTGCCCATACAACTTGGCAGACTTTTTTTCTTAAGGTGTGTAACAACTCCGTTGTTACACGTTACGTTTTATAAGGTTACTGTCAAAGTTCTGGAGGATTTAAGAACTAAGAATTAAAACAATCTTTAGGGACAGCCCTGGTGTCGATTACTGGTTCGAGTTCAGGCGAACTCATTGTGCTGTGTCTCTATGTTACTTCGAAAACTCACTCATTCAATCAAGGTGCATGACTGGAACTTAACCTCTCAATTCACCATTTTCGATAATCCAGACGCAACAATTTTTATTAATTTTAACCATTGTCGTGATCCCCTTATTCAAATCACTCCTGTAATATTGAAGATAGTTGTAGACTTGACCAAATAAACAAAGGCAATGTTGAGCTGGGCGACACCGAGGGAGAGTAGGCGAAGGGACCCTTCCAGACAAACAACCGCCAACGTCGCAATGACTAACGGCCGATTGAGGACGGGGACGGGTGGAAAGGTCCCTTTATAAACGCCACTCCCGGGCTCCCGGCCCAGCTCTTCATTCGACCAATCTCGCTCTTACCCTCGGACTTCTCTCTCTAACCCACTCGCTCAACCCTTCCTTACACCAGCTGCTGGTGAAAACCGCTCCCTCGTTCCCAGAGTCTTCTGTTGGTGAAAACAGCGGGACACTTCCTTTTTCCTTGGTACCTGCTGTTGGCGAAAGCCGCGGGGTACTATCCCAGACTCCTGCTGTTGGCGAAAACCGCGGTGAGTCACTCCTTATAGCGCCTGCAGTGGTGAAAACCGCGGGGAGCTACCTTTCTTTCCAACTAACTCCTGCTGTTGGTGAAATCGGCAGGGCTGACCTAAAATTTCGGGCATCAGAAATTTAAAAGGATCCACCCAGGTTCGCTAGTCTGTCACATGCTCTCGTTTTCTCAGTTTCGGTATTTAATTTCATTAATGATTGATTTGTTACCTATTTATATATCGGGAAATGTGTATTGCATCGAGTGTCGCCATGAGGGCTCGAACATCCGAGTACCTTCCAGACCCTTCTCCAGAGGTGGTGAGGGTGAAGTATTCGTATGATCCCCCACCCCTTCTCTTCTATCGAGGAACGAGTCGTACAGTTTGGGCTAAACCAGTCTCTACTAAGAGAACGCGCAAGGTGCATCTAATATTGAACAATCGAATAAACCTCACCTTTTAACTTTACCACAAATCCTGACGTTTTATTTCTTACCTCCGATATTATTTACGATATCAGAAGTGGGATTGTTTACTTAACGCTCATATTAATTTATTCATTTCATTGATTATTTATTTTTCGTTATTTATTCGTTTTAAACTTTTCATTGATTTTTGTTTGAAGTTTGTAGTAATTGTTAAATTCATTATAATTGTTATCTAGTTTTATCGGAGTGCTTTATCGGACGTTTTTCAAGACTTTTCGTTTATCACGAGTGCGTTTCCAAGTGCATCACGGGTTCGTTATTCTTCCGTCAAGACATGGCGAGTCGGAGAAACGCATGGATAGTTGAGGAAGATCATCGGGAAACCTCGCAACCTGAAGAACAACAGGAGAGAGAATCGTCACCCCCAACTCAGGACACACATCAAATGAACCAGCTGCTACAACAAGTTGGTAATCTGATTGAAAGGATTCAAATGCCACAATCTATGTCCACATTTCAGCAACCTAGACTTTCATTTCCGGATTTCAACCCATCTAGATCAGATCCAAAATAATGGATAAATACAGCTGGAATGATCGAGGCACATAGACCGTATGACGTCCCTGAGCTCACTATATGGCGTTGACTAGCTGTTTGTTTGAAGGAGCAAACGTGGATCTCTGGCGTCACTGATCGTTCGTTGACATGGGCGATGTTTCAAGAGAAATTTTCCTGAAAATATTGCCAGCTAGAGACGGCACCGGCGCTACTCCATTCGGTGGTTACGACTCATGTCAACAATGGTTATGTCGGTTCAATGGCAAGCGAAAATTGAAAGTTTAAACATACGCAGAGTAATCAGACTTTCTTGACTTCTGGTTGGATTTTGGCCTGGAAAAATCCGACCTTCCACAGGAGTTGACTATGGTGTCTGAGGAGCTTGGTCTTGTCAGGTGTCCCCGCATATGACTCGGTCTCTGGTGTTCTCGCACCTTAGTCTGGCCTTGGAAAGCTACTCCGACGTCGTCCCCATACTCTCCAGGTGTGGGGCGATGCCTATAGTGGCCATGTTCCGAATTTGATGAATACTGCGATCCAACCTTCGCCAAAAACGAGGCGGATACGGGGATATTATCAAATTCCTGATTGGTGGTGATCATGTGTGTTTTCAAGACTTAGGCTCTTGGGGCGTCCAGAACCATGTGAAAAACTTGAAGGAGGGGGACCTCACTCTTTTTATGAGTATCTATCCAATATCTAACTCTACTCATGAGCATTTACCAATTTAGAGGGACGCCTCGCCTCACCTTTGGGGCGACCCCGCTGTTCAAGCATTTATCGATCCCCAGTCGGTCTCTGACGAATGACGTACACATGCATACTTGAATAAAAAAAATCACAAACTTGGTTCCAATAATCCAAACAAACTTTCGACCTAAAATGGTCCATTTCAGGTAGGTCTCACGTTCTATCAAATGTGACGGATCTACTGAATTCTCCTTATTTTCCCCCCAAAACTTCATTGGAAAATTGTATGCTCGCATATCTAAAGAATATTATTTCTTGGTCCAATCAGTCATTATTTGCTTATCCGACTTCCATGAACTTGATCATAATAATAATTACGCCTGTATCTCTCGACATTCTTTCATTCGAAAATCGTATACCTCAATTCCTTGTTCTACAAACCAAAAACACGCCGAACGTATCGTCTAACTTGTGGGCTGAAGGGTCAAAAGGAATATTCCGGACTCGGAAGCTTTGGGTTTACTCGAAACCAATTAGTGTTTTTTTCCACAAGACTTGACAGGTGGCCAGGAAGTAAATCAACCATACTCTCCCAAGAGGTCGGTTGAGGGGGCCTGGAGACCTGAAACTACGAATATTATCTAGTCAACAACGAAACCCTTTCTCCCACCCCAAAGGAGCCCCTTTGGAATGACAACTTCGTAACAAATCATGTTTCCTAACAGACATCCTATAACGCATATTATTTCAGATATGGTACAGACTTGGGAAACTCAAAAATACTTTCGAAACTACTGTCTTGATTTTTCGTCTGAATCGGAAAACATTGTCCTATCAACCTGAGCGACCATATTTTTATTCTTGCATTTAGTACCGCCATTAAATTTGGTATTATGTTGCAGGAAGCATTCCCGACACCAAATAATTATGAGTATCGTTCCAGATACCACCGATCATAATGAACGTAAGCACGACCCTGACTTCTGAGAACCTCCTACATTACATAGCCTTTCTAATTTCTAGGTCTACCTAATTTATTTGCTTTGACTATATTAAGGTATATTTCACATGATAACAGCTTTTCATGGTTCCGTGGAGATTCCCTGTGGGTCTACTTCTTAATCAAAATGCGGAATATCGTGAGTGATTGGTATCATGTCTTTTTTTACTTGATCAAACTAAGTGTAAAATTAAATTCGCAAAAACTGTTTCTAGGGAAACGACTCCTTTTAGCTAGGACGACAGATAGCCTTATTAGGATTCCTGACAGAATGTACCCAACTCAACTTGGGGTATGTAAACCCAAGTTCTCTTTTTCTATTTTACGTGGGACCGTAAAACTTAAGCATACCAGTATTGGGAAATGTGTATTGCATCGCCATGAGGGCTCGATTTCCGACTACCTTCCAGACCCTTCTCCAGAGGTGGCGAGGGTGAAGTATTCGCATGATCCCCCACCCCTTCTCTTCTATCGAGGAAGGAGTCGTAGGTACTAAGATAACGCGCAAGGTGAATCTAATATTGTAAAATCGAATAAACCTCACCTTTTGGTTTATTATTCTGTGAATAATACACCTATGTATTCGGTCAGCAAAAAATTTTTATAACACCACCTCAAAATTTTTTCTTTTCCGTTTCAAGGTGCGTAGATTCCAAAAACGCTGCAAAGTCCTTGTCACATGGGTTTATTATTCTATTGGACATACCTACAGAAACATTGGCTGTTTATTTATTGTTTATTTCATATAAAATAATTTAAATAGCTATTTCTGGTGGTTTCCACCAATTTTGGCCCCCAAAACACGAATTAGGTACGCTCCTTTTTTTTTTTCAAATTATCTTTGATCATTGATAGTACCATTTAATCGTCTTGATCCACCTCTTGATACTTTTTCTAGTGTTATTCTACAAATTGATGGTGATTTCAGACGATTTTCCAGGTTTTTGACTTATAAAAAATCAATTTTGGGAGCTGAACATCTGGTACAACCTCAATGTTCCACTCTTTGGTCAAAATCGACTTCATATTCGGTCTTCTCGTCCCCAAAAACATGAAAAACGATACCTCAAAAGCTCATTTTACTAACATGTTGCTAAAACGCAAAAAGTATCTATTTTTACACAAATTTTCACTCATAACACCCCTGGGTATATTCCGATCTGGCTGAAAAGTTTCGGAACACAAATAGGGCCCAAATGGAGCATGTGTGCGAAAGAGCGAATTTTTTAGACCAAAAATGAAGCCTGTACACGTGATACGGCGGACAGCGTACGGCGGACGGCGTACGGCGGACGGACATTGCATTTTTTGAATCTACGCACCTTGAAACGGAAAAGAAAAAATTTTGAGGGGGTGTTATAAAATTTTTTTGCTGAGCGAATACATAGGTGTATCATTCACAGAATAATAAACCAAAATGCAATGTCCGTCCGCCGTATCACGTGTACCGGCTTCATTTTTGGTCTAAAAAAGTCGTTCTTTCGCACACATACTCCATTTGGGCCCTAGTTGTGTCCCGAAACTTTTCAGCCCGATCGGAATATACCCAGGGGTGTTATGAGTGAAAATGTGGATAAAAATAGGTACTTTTTGTGTTTTAGTAACATGTTAGTAACATGAGCATTTGAGGTATCTTTTTCCATGTGTTTAGGGACGAGAAGGCCGAATATGAAGTCGATTTTGACCAGAGAGTGGAAAATTGAGGTTCTACCAAAGGTTCAGCTGCCAAAATTGATTTTTTATGAGTCAAAATCCTGAGAAATCGTCTGAAATCACCATCAGTTTGTATAATAACACTGGAAAAAGTGTCAACACGTGGATCAAGACGATTAAATGGCACTACCAATCATCAAAGATAAATTGAAAAAAAAAAAAAATTAAAAGGAGCGTACCTACCTAATTTGTGTTTTGGGGGCGAAAATTGGTGGAAACCACCAGAAATAACTATTTCAATTATTCCACATGAAAGAAACAATAAATGAACAGCCAGAATTTCTGTACTTATGTCTAATAGAATAATAAACCCGTGTGACAAGGACTTTGCAGCGTTTTAACTTTACCACAAATCCTGACGTTTTATTTAAAGAAAACTTACCTTCTGATATTATTTACGATACATATTTTTCTAGAGAAAGGTCGAAAGTACTAAAGCATAATTATGCCAAGTGAACCATCAAGAAAATCATTTATGCCTTGTCGTGAGTCCCTCCAGGAATCACTCCTCTAGTAAACTTAAGTTCTCGCCAATATTCAACCACGAAAGTTAGGCTCCGCTAATAAACGGTACGAGTGGGGAGACAAGCCACAGGACCCAGGGTACACAACCTGGAGCCCCACCATCAACCCCCAACAGGGGGTTGGAGGGAGAGGACTCACTTTCCTATACTACCCCGGATCCTGCGACTTTAGCTTCATTCGACACTTCCTCTAACCAGCTCTCTCTTCTCTCCTCCTACCTTGCTCTCTCCTCCTCTAAAAGATTCCAGATGTCGGTGGTGATCCGCTCATAACCGCCTAGGCAAACCTCCTCTCAAAAGATTCCAGATGTCGGTGGTGATTCGCTCATAACCGCCTGGACACCTCCTCTCTCTAAAAGACCCTAGATGTCGGTGGTGATTCGCTCATAACCGCCTAGGCAAATGCACCTAAAACCTCTTCCAAAAAGATCCCAGACGTCGGTGGTGATTCGCTCATAACCGCCTGGGCAATTTCCCTCACACCACCGTGATGCCAATTTTAAATTCATCACATGCCTATTAACTACATTGCGACCAGTTTTGACAGAGGTTCTGGAACGTTGTCCCGACTTTTTCATAAAGCTCTTTGCCCGGAATCGGAAAGGACACCCCTCAAAACCTGAGATATATTTATCAGCTTTTTTCCCAGATATGAACACAGTAGAATAAATAAAAATTAAGGCTTCAGAAAGGAATAAATAATCCAATTTGGAAGTTTACTTGTGCTAAAAATGTACCAAACGCTGAAAGAAATTTAGGTTCCTTCAATTGTGCTGAATTAATCTCCCCTTGCTCGTATCAGTGCCTGACCCTTCCATTCCCGGTCCTGTGGTGAGAGGTGTTTTTTATGTAACCTCCCGGTGGCGGCCAAGTCATTACAAACTTTCTCGATTTTCGGTAGAAAAACAAGATTGGGGTCTGCTGAAGGTTTCAACGTAGAACTGAGTAAGAAGGGGATGGGGCTCTTGAACACCTGAGCCAAGTAGTAAAGCATCTCTCCCGAAAATTCACTTCAGATTTTTCCGACTAACAGCTCATTCATTTTCCCCTGGAGCGTGAACGGTTCATTCTCCCGCGTACGTTTTAATTATTTGATAAGAACTTTTCACTTTTTTCATCTAGAAGAGAACCGCTATCCACGAATTCGGGTCGAGCAGTGTGTGATGTAAAGGATGGGACTAGGTTCTAGGTGCAGAAAAAGAGTTATGCAGCATGGTCATGAGAGAATTTTTTAAGTAACTATCCAACGGAACTGCTCTTGGCGATCCTCCTCCAGCCCCCACGTTTTTTGAATGTTCTCCACGTCCCATTTTCGGCGACGAATTGCTACTACGCCGCTCCCTTATCAGGCTTCCCCGCATGGCTAACTTGCTGCTCTGCGCCCATCCAGACTTCGATTTTTTTCTTCGACTCCCTGGCCTCTGTAAGACGTTTAATTTTTTCTTGATCGTTCGTTTTCTCGTTGGTAATTATCTCAAGGAGTCATGAAGGAACTCTGTATAGGAGCGACCTTAACTAACCGCAAAAATTGTCATAATCCGCTGAAATTTTGAAGAGGGTGCGGGTTGGTGTCCAGGCAGGCCCATATAAATCTCATCAAATTCCAACAGTAACTTTTATCTGCATATGCGCAAACGTGAAATCCATGATACGCCCATAACTGTCCAAACAAATGTTCAGGATGTGCTGAAATTTCTAGTATAGAGGTGAGCAAGTTCGTGTGTCCAGAAGGTGTCATATAGGCTCTGCTCACACGGGGATACTCAAATCTCGAATACCCGGCGAGAGGATACGGAGACTTGGGGACTCGAGATCGTAGTGACCCACCATTTCCACACGGCCACAACTGAAGTCACGAGTTTCCTCAGGTCCTGGTTTGGACTAGAGTGAGAGTAATTATATGAACTATCTAATTCTAACAATATAAAAAAACCTTAACCTTTTCTGGAATAGCTCCTAACTTGTAGTTGTATAATTCTGGAAATTGTTCTACTTCCGCCACAAACTTTATAGGTATAGGTATTAAATTCATGTTCACTCATATATCAGCAGCTCTTTCTCGGTGAAGGAAACCAACTGAGCGATCGGAGACTAGCATATCGAGTCTCCGAGGCTCTGGTTGCGCAGTCGCCGAGTGTCCGCGACTGGAGTATCCCCGCATGAGTGCCGCCGCCTCATTACACATTCGCCGATTATCCCTTCTCCGATTATCGTTTATCCCTCCGATTATCCCTTCGCCGATTATCGTTCGGAAATTTGAGTATCCCCCGTGTAAGCAAAGCCTTATTTTATCATATTCCGATTTTAACTTTTGCCTGTGCATGCGCAAATGTGAAATCCATAAAATGCCCATAACCACCCGAGAAAAAGGTCAAATTAATGAGCTGCAATTTGGAAGAAGGATGTGATTGAACCCACATGGTCTCAAATGAGTTTCATCAAAATTGGACCGTAACCTTCGTTTGGTTGGCAACCTACTTCCAGGCTGAGCCAAGTAATCCAAGTCCTCGCTGGACTGAATGTTTTCCACCTAAATAGGCGTTTGGACACGGTGAGGAGACATTCTTATGTGGCAGAGACATTCTTGATGAAAAGGTACATGATAATGTTATTCGTTCTCATGTAGCCCTTTATTTCTCTCATAACGACTCATTGAACTGGATTCCCATGGAGCGCGATGATAATTTCATCACCCGTAAAACGCCCTAAGCGGACGTAGCCTGCCTCCACCGTTCAGGCACTAACTCTGTGGACCGTAATGCGTCTCTGTTTTAGAATACGGAGGGGGCTAGGGAGCTTAAGCAGCCTAACAATTTTAAAGCGACGAGAGTGATATATAAATGGGATTACCCCGTGAAAAAGGGAGGCGGCATAGATCGCACGACGGAAGTTGGAACTCTGCTAACTACTCACTGGGACTGAAGTCGTAAACTTTCTGACAGGCCTGGACAGGGCTTTCCGGTCGATAACGATAGAATAAGGCCGGTCCTACATTGGAAGCGGAATTTCTCCAGACCAGACGGTCTGGTCGGGTCTGGTCTGGTCTGGAGAAAACAAACGCACGCCGCGCCGTGTCCCCTCCTACACTGGCGCCAGTTATCGTTCCGGAAGGTCGGACCGAGTCTGGACTGGTCTGACAAGAACCAAACAGGTTTGTTTTCCTCCAGACCAGACCAGTTGAACGAAAGCTTTTGTGAGTGAAACATCGTACGTTTGGCTTTGTTTTTGTTTTATTAATTTGTTTAAAATGGTAGACAAAGGTTTATTGACTGAGTTAGTGCGTGAGCGAGTAGCGCTGTGGGATCAGCAAGTCGTATAATATTCACTTTGACGGTGGTCTGTATTAAACTCATGGACCCATTTTCTTTTACGTCCACTTAACAATAAGTTCCTGTCCAATAGCATAAAATCAAAAAGTTCGTCGTCCATTTTTTAACTTGTCATACATATTAATTAGAAAATAAAAAATAAAAACTATAGGCGTATATTAATTGGAAGCTAAAAAACTGGCACTTTCCACAATATACACAAACACCTTTCCTCGTTGAGAGATCACACAGAAGTGACTCTTGACTGGTTCGTCTGCTCCGTTGAAAACTAGCTGCAGTGTAGGAGTACAGAGTCTGGACTGGTCTGGTCTGGTCTGGTCTGGCCATCTGGCCAGACAACTCCGCTTCCAATGTAGGACCAGCCTAAAGCATTGGAAATTATGAATATGACTAGGAAATTGAAATAATATGGTGAATGGTGTCACCCATTGCACATACGTCAATCTGCACTTGATGTGAATGTGACGACACGACAAATGGTATGCTCGTTTGAACATATGCGTCGCGCCAGGTGTGGGTAGGTAGGTATTTAGTGAAATTATTTTTTGTACATAGTTCAGGTATCTTTTTTTCTTCTAGGAACTATCATTTTAAAAACTGATCTATTTTCAAACAGAAAAACCCGCCCGAGATGCGGGTGGACTAGCTAAATCAGAACAAAAAAGTTGCCTAACCACCACTCAATTTTGTTGTTAAGGCAACTAGATTGATAGATACGTATCTACTCCAATTTCTTTGATGCCAGAATACGGCACTGAACAATATTTAATAATATATAAACACGCATATGTATTGTCGTGAGTCCCTCCCGGGAACACTCCTCTAGTAAACTTAAGTCTTCACCAATATTCTAACGCAAAACTTAGTTCCGTAAATAAACGAAACGAGTGGGGAGACAAGCCACAGAACCCAGGGTACACAACCTGGGGCCCCACCACCAACCCCTAACAGGGGGTTGGAGGGAGAGGCCTCACTTCTCTATAAAACCCTGGATCCTGCAGCTTTAGCTTCATTCGACACTTCCTCTAACCAGCTCTCTCTTCTCTCCTCTACCTTGCTCTCTCTCCTCCTCTCTTAAAAGATCCTAGATGTCGGTGGTGGTCAGCCCATAACCGCCTAGGCAAAACCTCCTCCTCCAAAAGATTCCAGATGTCGGTGGTGATTCGCTCATAACCGCCTGGACACCTCTCCTCTAAAAGATCCTAGATGTCGGTGGTGATTCGCTCATAACCGCCTAGGCAAACTAGTAGGAGGAGGAGGTGGGCCCTGGAACACAATAGGTAATTAATTATCTTTAATCGTTTTCGGCCTCAGCGTGAGAATGATTGCATGTCGGCTTGAGCTCGGAAATAATTGCATATTCGATTATTAAATGGAAATGCACTGCTGCACCTCATCGGATAGGTGTTTTTTAAAAGTAATCGCGGAGCCTGCAGTGACTAATGGCTCGAACTTCACTTAAAGCGAGTATTATTAAATGGGGATGGGATACCTACCTATCAGATCTTTGAGACAGTGTATTGCATCCAATTAGTTCAAAAATATTCTTCGAGTTACCTACGTCAAACATGTACCTCTCTCGGATGCAAATTATTATTTTCTCATATGCAGTTAGTTGTTTTGCCGACATTTCAGTCCGATGGCTGCGGGAATAGAGCGCCAGAGTCATCCTGTCTACCTTCAGGCATGTACTTGCGCGCATAAGAATTATTATAAAATGGAAATGCACTCACTCCCCTCATCGGATAGGATCACATCTTCGAGACGTTGTACTGGATGCAATTAATTTTAAAACTGGGTACGTCAAACGTGTAATATAATTATATCTCTCTTATATTGGTGATGCAAATTACGATTTTCTCACATGCAATTAGAGGAAGGAACGTGGATATATATTATCCTGCCTAGTTCACTGATTCTGCAGTCGCTGACCTCAGTCAATTCCACTCTTCCGATACACGCAGTTGCCCCCCACCTTCTCGAGCAATGTGGAGGGGAATGCTACAGTTTAAAAACTCTTCCAGGAGGAGGGTAAATTCACTCGACACGGTCTTCTCTTACAGCAAGCTTTCGAGGTGAGTACCACGATTTTTACTTAAAACAAATGGAAAATTCATCCCAAAAGACTCTGCTCTATTCCGCTTTGAAAATATGTTTACAAAATTCGTTGAAAATGCGCTATATTTCATTCAAGTCTTACATTACATCTGATAAAGTGAAAAATAAAGCCCTGATGGGATATGTACGCAATGGAGATGGTACGATTGTTAACGTACTAGATGATAAACTAATTCCGAACGAGGATATACTTTCAGAGGAGAATGCAATAATAAACCGCAACTTAATTCTCGAAATTTTGGAAAAGGTCAATTTATCGCCATCACCACCACCTTCAATAAAAAAATTTAAAAAACAGAAGGTTGTTGGGATGAATTTTTTCCCGTGATTAGTTATAGGTAAGGTAGATCCCACTTTCTAATTGTAATTTATATTGTTTGTGATCTTAACAGTAATTTAGACTACGACAATAACCAATGTAGCATACCGTGATTAGTTATAGGTAAAGTATGTTACATCCCACTTTCCTATTTAGGCTCTTTGACATTTTCTCACTAATTCACATTTTACCTAACTGTTTATTTAGAATAATTGTAATTTATATTGTTTGTGATCCTAACAATAATTTAGACTACGACAATAACCAATGTAGCATACCGTGATTAGTTATAGGTAAAGTATGTTACATCCCACTTTCCTATTTAGGCTCTTTGACATTTTCTCACTAATTCACATTTTACCTAACTGTTTATTTAGAATAATTGTAATTTATATTGTTTGTGATCCTAACAATAATTTAGACTACGACAATAACCAATGTAGCATACATTGTTAAACTTTAACTGATTACACCTCAAACACATAGAGAATTGGCAGTAATCCATTTTTATTTTGTTCAAGGAAACAACAAGTAGAAAATGGACAAACTTAGCGCACGTTTGAATTCCGTAGGAGCTTCTACCAGCTCCAATACGACCTACACAACGGTGTCAGTGGGAACCCTCCCCCTAGCGGAAGAGTTCCGCATAAGAAACCTTAAAACCACCAAGACGCGGTTCGGAGATGCGATGGTCGCAACGATAACGTCCCTCGCAACGATGAAAACGCAGGACGTTTGGATACCGAAAAGGTATTCCAACTTACTGAGGGATGTAGCAGACACGTACGAAGGTGGCTTTCAGAGACTGACAATCTTACGCTTGTTGTGCGAAACATCATTGATCTCATAATATTGATATATGAATATGTTCTTCTATTACAGATAGTTCCCTAATCATGAAATTTAACGGAAAGGGTTTAGAAGGGACATTCAACCTAGAATTTCGGGAGGCCGACGATATTGATGATAACGACAGTGATGATGGTGGGAAGAAACAACAGGCTACGTCGAAACGGCGTAGGAAAGAAGACAGCGACGACAACCAACACTCCACACCAAGACGGTACAGGAAAACTGAAGTTGGTAAAACTCCAAAAAACTAATAATTTGTTCAGTTTGTACTGATATGTTTAGCTCTAGGTTTTTATATTTAAGACATAGCTGTATAAGTTCCATATTCACTCCAATGCCATCAACAAGCCCGAGTACATTAGTTCATGATGGAAACTCGCGAAAGCGTTCATCCTCAGAATGGGGTCCTGAGAAATCAAAAAGGTTGCATGCAGTGCCATTGGAAGAGGGGAAAATTAACGTTAAAGTGGGTAACACTGCAATAGATGTATATTTTCAAAATATCAACAGGTTCAATTTACCTGAAAGTTTTTTAATTGAATCAGAACATAAATTGACTCGAATTGTAACTGACTACCTGTCAGACTGGAAAAATATTAAAGTGAATTTTGTCTTGGAATGTACATTTTCAAAAATTATGGTTTATGGTGAAGTGAGGGAAGGTGATGTAAACGAAGAAATAATTGACGCAAATTTTAAAACTAAAAATGAGGAGTTATCGCAAACATCCGACATAAAAAACTACATGATGAGATCCTTTGAACGGATCATATCAGAAATTGATAATTTTGAAATGAAAGGGTCTGGATGGACATTGAAATCCATTGACGGAATTTTAATTAGAATAACTAAGTATGTGCCACTAACAGCAAATTCATTCTTCCCCCTCCCCGCTCAATTAAACAAATATCACGCAGTTATAAATGTTCAAAATAATGACGAATTTTGTTTCAAATATGCAATTTTGAGCTGGCACCTGAAAACCACTTCTAATACACGCAATTTACATCGCGTTAATAATTATGAGAGACTGCATCACCCATTCAATTTTGATGGGGTGGAATTTCCAGCCAGTTTTAAAGATGTCACTTGGTTTGAGAAACATAATAATGTGGGCATAAACCTTTACGCTTTAAATGAAAATTGTGAAATTTACCCCATTGCAGTTTCCAACAAAACAAATCTGGGAGTACCAACTATCGATTTACTCTATCTAGTTAATGGCACACGCTCACATTATTGTTATATAACAAACCTTCATGTTCTTGCCAACAGGCAACTATCTAAAAACCCTAGAAACGCTATTATCATGTGTAGAAGTTGTTTCAAAACATATCGCGCGTCACGTCTTACAGTAACAGGTAAAACCGCTAAACAGAGGCTTGATGAACATGAAGTATTTTGTAACAGATTCAAAGCATGCAGGTATGAATTTCCTGACAAGCCTTATGTTGAATTTGACGATTACCAGTTCATGACTAGGGTGGGGTTTGTCATTTATGCCGATCTAGAGTGTATTTTAGCACCTTTAAACTCACCTGAGATGGATAGATCGGATGTTAGTGCAGGCCCTAAAACTGTACGTGAAGAGCGCCATGAACCAATGTGTATAGGATTTCATTTAAAGTCATACTATCCCAGCTTGATGGAGGATCAAACATTTATTTTCTCTATGGAAAACTGCATTGAGAGTTTTTTAAACAAACTTAGAACGTTAATGCTAGAAATTGAGAAACACTATGAAACCAATATTAAATGTTTAATGACTAATGAGGAGAAACTAAAGCATGAGAAAGCAACACACTGTGAGTTATGCGGCAAGAAATTTGATAAGGAAAACGTGAAATGTATTGATCATGATCATGGCACAGGACATTTTAGATTTACATGCTGCAGTTACTGTAATTTAAAAAAACTAAGGAAACCAAATTTTGTACCAATTTTTTTTCATAATTTGAGTGGATACGATGCACATTTCATAATAAAGCAATTAGGACTATTTGATTTGGAAATTAGTGTCATTCCCCAGACAGAGGAGAAATACATTAGTTTCGCAATCAGGTTCCGGGGGTGTAAATTATGGTACAGGTTCCTCGATTCCTACAGATTTCTACCATACTCACTTGAAAAACTGGTTAAAATTTCCAAGCATTTCCCTGAAATGGAAAAGACTTTTCCAGATTCAAAATTGCGAACTTTGTTGTTGCGAAAGGGGGTATACTGTTACCAGTATATCACAAGTTTTTCAGTTTTGAAAGAAACAAATTTACCATCTAGAGATAAATTTTATAACAAATTAAGCAATAAAGCAATCGAGGAATCTGACTATGAGCATGCTCTGAAGGTGTGGAAGGCATTTAACATTAAAAATATAGAAGAATATACTCACCTATATTTAAAGACCGATATAATATTACTTTGTGAAGTTTTTGAACAATTCAGGAAACACTGCTATGACCGATTTCAACTGGATAGTGCATGGTTTTTTACGTTGCCCGGGCTCAGTTTCAAGGCAGCACTGAAAGTATCTAAAGTTCGTCTACAAATTTTGACTGATGTAGATATGTTACAATTCGTCGAGTGTGGCATTCGTGGAGGAATCACTCAATGCGTCAAACGCCATGCACTTGCCAACAATGTCCACATACCTCATTCATATGATCCCCACAAAGAGAGTTCCTATATATTTTATGGGGATGTAAACAACCTTTATGGATGGGCGATGAGCCAACCCTTACCATATGGCGGGTTTACATGGATGGATAATGTTGAAAATTTCAGTGTAATGGAGATTGAAACTGGTGGTGAGTATGGATATATTTTAGATGTTGATGTGCACTATCCTACATATTTGCACGATGCACATTCCGATTTCCCCTTCCTTCCAGAGCGGAAAAAACCCCCAGGTTCGAAAATTGAGAAACTCATGTTGGATTTGGAAGATAAGAAAAACTATGTAGTTCATATTATAGTGTTGAAGCATGCGATTAAAGCAGGATTGATTTTGACTAAAATCAATAGAATTTTACAATTTAAGCAGAGTAAGTGGTTGTCTTCTTATATTAACATGAATACTGAGTTGAGAAAACATGCAACAAGTGAGTTGGAAAAAGATTTGTACAAATTTTTGAACAACGCAGTTTTTGGTAAAACAATGGAATGCGTTCGGAACCGCGTCAATTTAAAATTGGTTACAACTGAAGAAAAACTTATTGCACTAGCTAGAAAACCAAATTTTCAAGACAGAACCATTTACAGCGAGAATCTTATAGCTGTTCGGTTGGGTCATGAGAAGGTTGTATTTAACAAACCAATTTACGTGGGTTTTGCAATTCTTGAGTTATCAAAAACCCTCATGTATGATTTGCATTACAATCACATGTTAAAAACATTTGGAGGTGCTCTAAAAATATGTTATCAAGATACTGATTCGTTTGTATGGGAAATCCAAACGGACAATCTTTATCTAGATTTAAAGCCATTGTCCTATCTTTTTGATTTTAGTGATTATCCCTCACTACATTATCTTTACTCCACCGACAATAGGAAGGTTATAGGAAAACTGAAAGATGAGACTAGATCAATTCCAATACATGAATTTGTTGGATTAAGACCTAAATTATACGCCTTAAAGTTTGGTGAAGATGTACGAAAGAAAGCTAAAGGAGTGAGCAGAACGGGTGTTGAGGCATTGGAGTTGAAGGATTATTTATATTGTCTTACAACAAAAACGGATGTATACACAAATTTCAGAAAAATTGAATCTAAATTACACGATGTTTATACTACAAATAATTGTAAAAAGTCCTTGACTTTTATGGATGATAAACGGGTAATTATGGAAAATGGTGTCGATACTAGACCTTATGGTTATGCTCATAATTCTTCAATGTAATTCCCCCACAGATATCTTTTTATGTTACTTTTTGTGATAACAGTTGTTTGATTCCTTGTACAATTTCACCTGCTAATTAGGTAGGTACACTCATGTTGTTTCCTCGGAAGCTTGCTGTATTTTACTTTTTGTCAATACAAAATAATAAATTTATACCTAAATGAATTTGTTTTATTTTATAAAAACCCGATATAGGATATGTAGTTCCGAATGAGTCTCCAGAAAGGTTATCACAACTGTAACCGTCCGCTTCTCAGGTATGTCAGGTTATCTTCATTAGCGCATTATTCTGGCGCACGAGTCACCCTGCAAGACATGTGATACTAAACCCGCATGACATCAATGATACATCGCTACTGTTTCAGGGGCAAAAATTAGCTTTCGCGGCTTATCCGGCTAATATATTGTGGTCTTGGCTTTGATTTGAACCTGGACCACCCGTATGGGAAGCCACTACGCTAACCATTGTGCTAATGAAAGTCACTTGAGGAAACAGGTTAATAAATGATTATACGAGCCCACACGAATTATTGCGTGGCTACTACCTTATCTATTCAATACCGACATCCTCTAATGTAGGTAGTTGATTACCTATAACTAGTTACCTATTAATGTTAAGAAATGGGGAAAAAAAAAGGAAATAAAAAGTTGTAGGTAAGTTTAAGACCATTTATTCAATTCCAAAGCATTCTTAATGAATTTAGAGCCTTTAACATTGATCACATGAGGACAATCTGGATAGAATCTCGCATGTTCTTGCCAGGGGTCATCATTCAAATCCCATTCGGCAATTCGTCCGCTGCATTTGTAGCACTTCACTAGATCCCCAACTTGGTCTTCGTAGTGAAAACCTGCGCTGCACAGTTCTTGAAGAAGGTGTTGTAAACACTTTGGCCATAGCTTAAACGTCTTTAATCTTCCATCAAATGTTTCAAGGTCTAGAGGTGTTGTAGCAGTATCAAAAGCTTCACGAGTTGATTGCGTTCCTTTATTCTCAGAAGAGGAATATGGTATATTACCAGTTTGCGATTTGTAGATTTTGAAACCACACTCATCAAAAGCTTCATTTGATGTTGCAGAAGAATAGAGCATATTGGTAGTTTGTGATGAAGAGTTTTTAAAACCGCACACATCCATGTTGTAGTGAGAGATGTTGACTGCTCAAGTACCTTGGATGGAGTGTATGACTAACTTGTAAGCTCACCCCTTATATGGCTATAAACTAGCTTGTTCTGGTTAATGGGGAATCAGCAAACAAAACAGAATACTCAATTTAATCAGTTTTTATTCAAACCTATAGAGTTTAATAAATTAATACACTGTTCAGTAGCGTAATGAATACGTGTACACGCACATGTGCCTACAACATCGATACCAGCTCCATTTAGTTCGCTTGATGCCCATGTACATGTGTTGAAGTGTAGTCCATTCGCAGTATCTTTGTAGTAAGCCCCCAAATTATCAATTTCCAGCCGATAGATGCTGTCAATGAGTGCATCCACTCGTACCATGGCTTTATAAAATCCCATTGCACTAACATATCGTAGATACTCGTGGTAAGCGGGTAATGTAGCCAACTTTATAAGTCCAGTGGTTTTAGACGTTGCAGGAGTATGAGTTGAGGATGCAGTTTCCAGGCTCGCAACTTCTGTTTCTGTGAAAACCACCACAACGTACGATGAAAATTACAGTTTGTATTAACTGCGTTATCAGCAGAAGTGAGAGAAATAAGATGAGTAGAAAACTGGATCCAGATGATTGGAGTGATATGAGAGTTGAATTAGTCGGTATACATCTGTTTAAATCTTCGTAGATACTGTGGTTTTTACCAGACAAGGTGACATGTTGCAGGAGATCTGCTGGAACACCGGTTTTCAGATGGCTAAACCCCTCAATTAAAGCCTCAATATGATGAGTGCTGCCCTCCATGCTTGTGTGTACTGATATATTTCATTGGTTGGCTTGATCATAAAAAGATACGTTGAACGAGTGAAACTCATCTTGTGGAGGGGGGTTCACAGGGTTGACAACCAAACCGTTACCACCACTCACAGCTGTAAAATCCCTCATTTTATTCAAAACAGAGTTTATCTTTGGAACTAAATTCATCAGATTCGACGTCGCCTTTGCACTTAATGTAATAGTAGGAGCCTCGCAATGTAATAGACGATCTACCCAACTGGGGTAATAACTTAAAATTAGATGTTGCTGCGGTGTTGTAGTCGCACACATATAGGTTCCGTGAAAAAATGTAGCATCCATTTTTCGATCTATCTGCTGTAGCTTGCCACTAAACAGTTCCCAATCTTCAACACAGATGTAGAAAGGCGTACCGCGAGGTTTTCGTATCACAATCACTGTTGTAGTAAGGTCGGAAAGGCCAACTACCACCTGCAAGTTTTTCACACTGTCAATCACAAATGAGCTGGTAAGCATTAACGATTCCATGATGGCACACTGAAAGTTCCTCCTCGCTGTCTCATCATATATAATAATCAACAGTGTTCCCCCTCCCACATGCTTAAGGTTCTGACGTCATTTTCTTCTTAGGTTCAAAGTGTTTAGTTGCATATGACAATGTAATCAAATCATGAGGAGAACTAGGCTCCCCCGTGGTAATGAGGTGGTAAGATCCAAAATGTAAAGTTCGTGCTCGATCATTTCTTATGAATGGTAGGGAGCCCTGTGTTACAGCGTCTGAAGCGTTTACTCCCGGTTTTAGATTAATCAATCGTTTTTCGTTGAAATCAACTACATTCGGCTTTGCTGTGATTATGTTCTTTTTTATAATTAATTCTTCTAATGCAACATCCAATTCTTTTGCAATTAGCTCTCTCACTAAGTCGTGCAAGTTGTTTGGCTCTGTTGAGCGAGGGGAAGATATGTTAGGTTGAGATCCAAATCTACTGATAGCTGCCATGTTAATGATCATCAAGTGATTATGTTCAACTCTTTTAATTCCTCAATTATGGAGAATATTTCAGGGTTATGGGATGTATTTCCAGCCTGTTTTGACACAAACAGCAGCCGTAGACGATCGACTAATTCATTTGGGTCATCAAAGTAGACGTAACGTGGTCGTGCATTTACTGCCCGAATAAATCCCTTACCACCAATCTTTTTAGTTGCAAGTAAGTCCTTCAGTAGATACTTATACTTGTGACCACTCACGTTGTATGGTCTCAATCTTGAATAACCCTGTCGAGCTACATCACTGTGTATAACCAAATCTCTGTAGTTTGCGCGATCAATGGCGGTGTATGTAGCAGGATCCGGTTCCTTTAGGAAAAGTAAATTGAGTAATCCTTCAGTTATTGGTTGTTTCACTTTGTCATCCAAGTAGATATAGTTGCGGTCAAGATGTAGCTCTCGGTTCCCTAAACTGAGAGTACCGTTCGCATTTACTTTGGGCCCATATGTAGTATCCAAATTCAAGTCCTTCTTATCACCCGTTATTAGAGCGAGCAGGAAAGGTCTGGCAAATGAGTGAAATTGACGAAATTGCATCTCAATTTCTCTTTCCCCCTCGGGGGTTTTACTAGCTTCCTTCAAAGCATTTTTAATTAGCGTATCCCTTCTTGGTGTACTTGTAACTGTTGATGGCGTGTTTTGTTGAATGGAGGGATTAGAAAAGATAATTTGTGAACCATCCTCTTCCGTTTTAATATAATCACCCTCCGTTTGCGGTAAACTATCTTGCTCCATTTCTTTATTTGCTTCATCATCCTCAATCTGTGGTTGAGGAGATATCTTCCGACGTTTAGTACGCTTACGCTTTATCAATAAGCGAGGGCGGGTGGTAGTGGTTGGTGCGGGTGGAGGAGGAGGAGGAGGAGGAGCAACCTGTTTAAACAAGTCTTTCAATGGGTTCATTGACATATCCGTTTCAATTTTCCCCTGTTTTAAAAGCTTATATTTTTTCCTTACCGCCTGTTGCGCTTTTACAAGGCGGCTTGTGACATGCTTCGCTTCTTGCAATTTCATTTCAACTATCAGCTCAATCACTTTCGGGTAATATAATATACATCGAATCCCATTCTGTAACGTCCATCATTTATTCCTTTATCCATATCTACTAATAAAAAGTTATTTTCTAACCAACATTTTGAGCACATAGTTTTGAAAGTTTCAAAATCCATATCCCCTTGTATATGATCGTCATATACATGACGTACATTTAATATATCCATTTTGAAAAGTACAATCATAGTGAGATTGATTCTAATCAAATTTTTAGGTACTAAAACATAGCTATGTGTACAAAAAAATATGTCAAGTGCAAAATGCCGTGACATTGCAAAATATTCCCTCAAAATTTTGTAATCTGCCGTTATAATATCATCAAATATTACGATAGAATGCGGTTTTACGGCGTCAGGTCTCAAAAGTTCCACTTGACCATCGACCATCGATGCACCATACGTGTAAAAGCCGATTTCGGGTGATAAAGGTTCTAAAACTCTTCTCAAAAATTGATATTTCTCTTGGTTCAGCGTTCTTGAAAACAAATAAACGTTTTCAAATCTCAATCCGTTTGGATGTAATAACAAAGAAAGGATAGTGCATGACTTTCCAGAGCCTGACGGACCACAAATAAGTGCTCTTATAGGATTTTTCCCAAACAGTAATCCGTGAGGTGAATGTGATTGATCATCAATACCTGCTTCAATTTTTTCCCTCTCAGCCTCGTCACTAACCTCGAGCTTTACACCCTGTTTTAGAAAGCGCATTATGCCAACTAACTTCATTACCTTTCTACATCTGCTTAAAATAGGGATTATGAAAAAAAAAAAATTGTTTATTCATTTAGATATATTTGCGCTATAAGTAAGTTACATTCCACGATGAACAATGCCTGCCAGAGGTGAGTACGTCACAACTGAATCCTGCAACAGGAGACAGTATGCACTAGTGTTGGCTGGTATTTCTTCCTGAGTCTCAAAGTCGATGCGAATGTCCACTACATTGTTCCCAGTGCTTGATTCTATCTGATGGCTGCAATCAATCACAACAATTGGGGCGAGGTTTATGAATTCATCATACGTTAACATGGGTTCTGACCAATCCTTGGAGTAGTACGACCGTTGAAAATCAGCATACATTTGGTACAGAATGGGTACCCGTTTACAAGCGAAATCAAGGTTCATTCTGCTGTAGGGAAATACCTGGGAGCCAATATGAAGTCGAAAGTTTGTCACTTTACAATGATTGAAGAGTGTTAAATTTTTATCAACATTCTTCTGCGCATCAGTTTTTAAACCAAAAATCACGTATCGGGGTTTCTCCAAATCAGTACTAGTTTTCAAAGCCCACGAAAACTCCTTGTTCATAGGTAGGGTTGGATAGATAGCCAAGTTCCAACTTCGAAATCCTATAGTTATAGGTTCATCTTTTTCAAGTATTGAGAGTAACTGCAGTCTTTCACTATCAGAAGGTGTCACGTATGGGATATACCATACCATTTTTTTAATAGAAATGTCTGGTGGGCCGGTCGAGGGGGTGCCAGCTGCCACTGGCAGGCGTGGTATAATCATGTTAGCATCTGATGCTGATCTGTTGAGTATCAGCTCCATCCGAACATTTACCAGAACTTGGTGATAATCTTCAGCAAACCCCATCAGGGTGCTTAACGGTACACATGCCGAAAACGTCCCACTGCCCAAATCTACACATGGGTTTACCGCAGTAGCAGTAGATGGCATCATCCAACCGGCTTGATGAAGTCCACTGACAGTCGATTTGCTGAAACTTGCGTATGCCTTCATAGTAGACGTTATTCCTGGATAATTTGTCTTATCCATCAGTTCACCATTTACAATTAGTTTGATTTCATCAAAAGCGTGAGCGATTGCATTTGGAGTGAGGGTGTACCGGTCATATTTTGACAGTGAACCTTCTACATATAAGTAGCTTTTAGATGGTAGTACATATTCACCTGGTTGGGAAAATGGAATTATGATTTCATCTGATGCGTTGTATCTAGCTGATGCAAATGGCTCGTGAGGTCTATACTCCAGCTTGGTCAATCTTTCATCAAATTCTAGTTTCCTGTCTACATCCAACATCGTGGTGTTAAGAGTTATTGACGTTATATCCTAAAGCTTTCAGAAAGTAATAGTTGATCGGTGTCAGTCGCTTTACACTTCGGTTGAAGGTATTGATAGGACTGGTGCTACTACGAGTGGACAACCTCTTTATATTGCGGAGCTGCTGATGATGGTTGAAGATCAACATGCTGACGGGTAATAGTTTATATCGAATTATTACCTTCCTTTTATGGTGAGCGTCTTCTAAAGTGGAGTCGTATCGATATTAGCTCATCGCCGAAGTTGATTAGTTTGCCATCTTGATCAACAATTTTTACCGTGATTTCTTCAAGCTTATCACCAATTACTGAATGGTAGGTTATTGACTGTGGATTTTCTATCATTCTGTAACCGGGTGCTACATTTGGAGTGAACTGATAGATGACATGTGTTGGTGTTCCATTACGGATGTCACCTTGACAACAAGACACAGATACACCAATGTTTAGCACGTTGAACACATGTACAATACCCTCTGACCAATTCCATTTGTCGCTTGGTAAGTCATCTTCTGAGTTGAATCCCAATAGTTTTGAAAATGAATCTTCGTGATTAAAATCTATGCGTTTGCTACATTTTATACCACAGCGTTGCGTATTCAAGTTAACTTGCATCCCAAAATCTATATCCAGTTTTTTCAGTTCCATTTTCAAAAGCTGCCGTAGGTCTGCCAACTCGTATGTACCTGTAGGAACTTTGAATATAACACCAGAATATAGTGCATGCTGCTTCCCTGATGGTAGTTCCATTCCATCAACATGTTTCTTTAACGCTGCAGACCACGTCCTTTTTAGTGATCTATCTGCTGCATAAGAGGTGGTGGATGAAGCGTGTAAAACTCTACCCTTATTGAACCCCAAAGGTATCAATACAGAGTCATCACTAGTGTTGAAGAGTGTTCGGTCTGTTTTAATTGTTGCATGGTGCTTCGTTATCGTAACTTGAATACCTGGGTGTGCTTTTTGAAATAGTATAGGAATTTCGACTGCATCGAAAAACTTCCCACTGCCATCATGAACTGGTACACCATTATCATCGATCAGATATAAAGTGGAATTCACACCCTCAATTAGATTTGGTATGGAGAAATAGGAGTCAAATGATATCAATCCGGCTTCCCAATCGCTTGATTCGAGTTGGATGGGAGGAAAAAAATCAGCACGCAACTCACTTTTTCCACGTTCAGTGAGTGTTATTGTAAAGGATGCCATTGATAAAGTGGTACTAACTTCAATAAGACCACATCTTTTTATAATATTCAGAGATCACCCAAAGGTATAGGAAACATAAATGACCACAAATGACGCTTTCCTCCACATCATCTAGCATCTGGAATCTATTAGTGTTGTACAAAACAGTTCTATATGAACCAAAATACGCTTTCCACTCGATCGGTGGTTCTAAATTGCCGTAGCTATCAAAATAGTGGACCTTATTTCCGTCTAACCAATATGCTGTCCAATGAGTTCCATTCGAACTGTCATTAGTCGAAGCCATATTTATTATAGAACACTCAATTTGCTTAGGCTTAGTCCGTGGAACTTCGTTTCGCATACGTACTCCTATAAACCCTATAATGCTGGCACTTTTACACATGCGCTCCAAATCGATGTTAGTAAGGGGGCGATTTGGGAGCGCAATGGCTAGTTTTTTGATCCAATCTTCATCCGTAATCCCTTCCCCGTTTGTTTGTAGGGTCTGATATACAGCCCTCGACCTTTTCCAATGACATTGTCTCTTCTATACGGTCTGATGTAAAGTCCTTGCCCATTTTTTTTCCTAGCCTCATCTTCCATTCTCTTGTTATGCCTTATCGTCTCATTCAAATCCTCCTGAGATCGTTTAGCGTCAATCACAGTTTTGGCCACGGCTGCACCTCCTCCTACAAGACTACCCACTGCAGAGAGAAATGGGAGGGCAGCCAACAATGCTGGTAGGAAACCACCATGAACACGTCGTGAACGTCTATTTTTTGCTAACTTCTTCGTCTTCTTTACATTTTTCTCTTTGTGATGGAATTTGAGGGCCGATCCCTTTGATGGTTTTCTGTGAGTTTTCAATTTCATCGCATTCATTACCAACCAAGAAGCGGTACGTTCAGAAAGAGGTAGTTGCTTATTTCGAGCCAAATTCCAAGCTCCCCACTCGAGTTTCTTGTCAGCGTCGTACCGTAGTTTATCGTCCTTTGTATTGTGATATGTACGATCGTGGTGATAGCAAAGGTTGTCTAAATAAGAAACTCCTCGTTGTCCTAGATTGTGTCTCTCCTCAAAGCGTGTTCCAGGTCCGCAAAATTGATACCCTCCAGGAAGATGTATTTCTATTGGGAGCGAGTCTATTAAGCGATTTATTATACCACGTCCTCCTTGTTTCACCTTCACCCTCATAATGCATGCTAAACGGGTAAACATGTGCATTATATAAGTGCAGTTTCAAACTAGTTCACTTTTATCAATCCAGGAATTGTGGGTACCATCAAACCCCAACCATTTTACATACACTTTATTCCCCCTCGTCTTTAATATTTTTTCCACTAGGTACACATCTCCGACTGTGGTTCTTTTGATTTCTTTGTCATAGAACTTTCCTTTCAACATTTTGTTACGATAATCTCTCAACGTGTAGGTGACTGGAAGAGTTGGTTCGACAGAATGGACAGTAAAGATCTCATTGGTCCAACTAGGTAAATATCCTTTATCAAACACTTTCTTGTATTTACTTATTCTAACCTTATCCCCCTCTTTGAATCTACGCTTAGAGTCATTTACATTGTAGTGTTGGCGATTTTTACGAATATTCCTCATCACCACTTCCTCATTAGTCGAATTGACCTCACTAGGCTTCATTCCAATAGTTCGATGCTTTCTGTTATTATACTCACGCAAAAGAGATGGTAATATCCGCAGCCAGTTATAATTTCCAATTTCAGTAAATTTTTGATACATTAACGATTTTAGCGAACGATTGAATCGTTCAATTATAGTCCCTTTTTTCTCACTGTAGCTTGAGTAATGTTTTATACCATACCGTCTCATACACTCCTCAAACTCCCTGTTGTAAAACTCTTTCCCCAGATCTGTTTGTAAGTAACGCATAACATTTCTATTGAGAATTGGTTTGATTGCCTTAACAATAGTGCTCGCTTGTTTGTTTTTCAACGGAATAGCATGAGCATACTTAGTGAAACAGTTGATTACCGTCAAAATATACCTAAATCCCTCGTTAGCTCGAGCATATGGAATCATTTCAACAAGATCTGCTTGATACAAGTCATGAAGTCCTTTTACCTCAACATGTCTCGTTGGGAATTTTTTTCGTGCTGGTGCGTGAAGTTCTCGTGCAATGGTTTCTCTGATATTCATGACGTTGTATGGAAGGTGAAGCCACCAAAAATTATAATATTATTATAATTTTTGGTGGCTTCACCTTCCATACGCTTAGAAGTTATGAAGAAATCGTATACTCACGAGTACTAATATACCTATCCGAGGGTAGGCAGACCGGTTCCAGCGCCTCAGTCCCCTCAGCCACCCGCGACTCAACACGCGGATTAGAAACAGGTATTTACTTACGAGCGGTAGTCTGTAATTACATGCAATCCCCCTTCCGACGAGGGCAGTGCATTTCCATTTAATATGCGAGCTCGAGGCCGAAAACGATTAAAGATAATTAATTACCTATTGTGTTCCAGGGCCCACCTCCTCCTCCTACTCAAACTCTACCACTCACCTCTCATCTCTCTCTCAAAAGATCCTAGATGTCGGTGGAGATCCGCCGCCTGGGCAAATTCTATCACTCACCTCCACCTTTTCACTCTCCCAAAAGATCGTAGATGTCGGTGGTGATCCGCTCATAACCGCCTGCGCACTTCCTCACGCCACCGTGATGAACCAATTTTAAATTCATCACATGTATTATTATAGAACCACGGCTTTCTTATCATTCAACCCTTCAAATAATAGCTACTTAAAGCAAAAAGCAAATTTTGGGGGATTTTTCTACACAATGTACATTGAACCGATTGCAACAGCCATTTAAAAAAAAAACGCTGCAAAGTCCTTGTCACATGGGTTTATTATTCTACTGGACATACCTACAGAAATTTTGACTTTACATTTATTGGTTCTTTCATGTGAAATAATTGAAATAGTTATTTCTGATGGTTTCCACCAATTTTGGCCCCCAAAAAACGAATTAGGTGCGCTCCTTTTTTTTTTTTAAATTATCTTTGATCATTGGTAGTTTCATTTAATCGTATTGATTCACGTGCTGACACTTTTTCTAGTGAGTGTTATTATACAAATTGATGGTGATTTCAAACGATTTCCCAGGTTTTTGACTCATAAAAAAATCAATTTTGGGAGCTGAACCTTTGGTGGAACCTCAATTTTCCACTCTTTGGTCGAAAACGGCCTCATATTCGGCCTTCTCGTCCCAAAAACATGGAAAACGATACCTCACAAGTTCATGTTACTAAAACACGAAAAATACCTATTTTCATACCCATTTACACTCATGAGACCCCTGGGTGTATTCCGATCGGGCTGCAAAGTTTCAGGACACAACTAGGGCCCAAATGGAGCCTGTGTGCGAAAGAACGAAATTTTTAGAACGAAAATGAAGTAGTTATGCGTTATAGGACGGACGGCGTACGGTGGACGGACATTGCATTTTTGGAATCTACGCACCTTGAAACGTAAAAGAAAAAATTTTGAGGGGGCCATATAAAAGTTTTTGCTGAGCGATTACATAGTCGTATTATTCACCGAATAATAAACCAAAAAGGAGCGTACCTAATTCGTGTTTTCTGGGCCAAAATTGGTGGAAACCACCAGAAATAGCTATTTCAGTTATTTCACATGAAAGAAACAATGAATGAACAGCCAGCATTTCTGTAGTTATGTCCAGCAGAATAATAAACCCATGTGACAAGGACTTTGATTTTTTTTTTTTTTAACAAATTATCTTTGCTCATTGTCTTGATTCACCTGTTGATCTCGAACCCATATTTTTACACCCATTTTCCCCCTATAACACTCCTGGGTGTACTCCGATCGGTCGGCCGAGCTTCAGAGCACAGCTAGGACCAAAATGTGTTCCAAAATTGGGACCCAAACTGCGGAGGAAGAACGACGATTTTAGGGCCGAAATTTAACGTAAATTTGAGGCTGAAACTTCGTTAGAACCTCAATTGTCCACTCTTTCGTCAGAATATACTTCATATTCGGTATATTTTTCCTAAAAAACTTAGAACGCGATGCCTCGCAAGCTCATGTTACTAAAATACTAAAAGACTCTATTATTACACCCATTTTTCATCCACGACACCCTTGGATATATTCCGATCGGGCTCTACAGTAGGGCCCGAACGGAGCGTGTGTGCGAAAGAACGTATTTTTTAGACCAAAAATGATGGAGTTATGCATGATACGGCGGACGGCGTACGGCAGATGGACATTGCATTTTGGTTTATTATTTTGTGAATAATACACCTATGTAGTCGCTCAGCAAAAATTATAACACCCCGTCACAATTTTTTCTTTTACGTTTCAAGGTTCGTAGATTGTGACCCAAAACTTTGCAGCCCGATCGGAATACACCCATGGGTCTTATGGGTGAAAAATGGGAGTAAAAATAGAATTTTCGAGGTTTTAGTAAAATGAGCTTTTGAGGTATCATTTTCATGTTTTTAGGGCAAGAAGGCCGAATATGAAGTCGATTTTGATCAAAGAGGGACGAATCGAGATTGTAACGATGGTTCTCCCAATATTAATTTTGTATGAGTCAAAAACCAGGGAAATTGTCTGAAATCACCATCAATTTGTACAATAACACTAGAAAAAGTGTCAGCACGTGAATAAAGACAATTACCTAAATGGCACTATCAGTGATCAAAGATAATTTGAAAAAAGAGCGGAAATCGTGTTTTTTGGGGAAAACATTAGAAATAGCTATTTCAATTATTGCACATGAAAGAAACAATAAACTGCCAACATTTCTGCAGGTATATAATAATATAATAGTAAACCCATGTGACCAGGACTTTGGAGCATTTCTAGAATCTACGCACCTTGAAACGTAAAAGAAAAGAATTTGAGATGTTTTGTTGAGCGAATACATAGGTGTATTATTCACAGAATAATGAACCAAAAGGAAGGTTATACATAAAAAATGAGGTTATACCTTGCGTGAATCCATTGACACGCACAATAGACACATCTGACAAAAAATACATAGTCACAGAATAGCAGACTGAGACAAGTCGATAAACAGGCGGGAAATTCGTACCTATCTTCGAAATTCTACAATCATGTTCCCATTCATGTTCCTCTTTATTGGTCTCTAATTGATGTATTAGAATGGAATTTTTACCAGGTGTGAAGTAACTACGGATCCGTATTTACGTTATAGAACATTTCAGTATTCGTATGGTAGTTGTGCAAATAGGATTCTTAAGTTTCACTTGCATTTTGAAGCCTTTTTTTGGACCATGGTCATTTTTTACCTAGGTGGTATTCCGAAAAGTTCTGTGAGAGAAACTTACTTTGCTGTAAGTATAACCTCCCTGAAAATTTCATCAAGCTATAAATTCAAGACATCTGGATAAAAAGTAACTTGAATACGGCCCTTGAGTAACAAGGAACTTGAGTACAGCTTTTTGATATGAGAAAAAAAATGTCTTCTCCCTTTAATCGGTTTTCCTGACTTTGAAGGAATTCAGGCCAACTATGACGTAACGGATGACAATGATAATCGCCTGAAGGTTAAATATAACTGTGGTCAAGCTAGCCACCAGCTAACTTGGTTAATGATAAACCAGCCCGTTGAGGCCGAAGCGCTTCATTTGTGAGGTGAAGGGCACATGTTTAATGTCAACTTCGTGCGAAGTGGGTACTGAATTACAAACCCACATATTGTTGTTTTCTTTTATAGAAGCTACTGACGTTAGCGAAGCGGGAGGGGCGTGGTAAAAATAATGGAGAAAGAGGAAGAAAGTTCATTAATCAGAAGAGAAGCTGTTAACGAATGGGAAGGGACTTTTTCTATCAACAAGTTTATGAAAAATGGCGATGGTAACAAAAACAGTTGAGTTGTTATGGGGCTCGTAGTTATTAATGCTAGCGGGAAGGTCTTCGGTTGGCAGCGCCCAGACAAACTGCCATGAGAAAGTTTGAAACGAAACAGGAGTGGAGAAAACAAAGATTATGGTCAAGGACATCAGATGGACCAGCTACTCGAGACGATAAGCAGTGACGTCACCTCGTGGAAAATTCTTCAAGCAAAGCATTAGAGCTTCCTATGCACCACTTACACCCAGTACCTACTCTATTTTGAGATGAAACATGCGAACCGAAAATCATTAGGCTGAAATTAAAATTCCGAACTGCTAGGCAATAATGCCCACTAAATTGGTAATCCTGTTCCAATAAATAATAGAGAAGTGTTACATGTGCTGTTTCCCCTAATTCAAGATTTCCACTTGAGATTCAACCTTTTTGGCCGAATTTGGTTCACACCTATCTGTTCGTGTTCTATTTGCCTATTTTACGAAATTTGGATCGGCTGTGTGGGCTTGTCCCAAGCTGATTCATAATAACCCGACTGTAACTTTGGTCTGTTCATTCGCAAAAATGATATACCTACCTGACAGTTCTATAAAATCTATTTTGATGCAATTTGGCATAATGGTCGTGATGGAGACGATAATTATTGTGTCACATTTGAGAAAATCATCCTGTCCACCCAACTGGCAGACGTTACCGTCCCCGTTATTTCACGGTCATTTAACAAAAGTGATCAAAGTTTCCCCACATACAATATCGTTCAACTTTCGAGCTAAACAAAATTTCCGGCCAATCCCAGCAAAACTCAATGATAATAATGAGGGCATACCACTACCGTTTTAAGCTTAGGAAAGATTAAACGAGAAAATATACTTTATAGTCGGCAATTTTGAGCGCAATTTCTTTATTCAACATTTAAAGTCTTCTGAGTTATGCAAGTCCGTAAAACCAACCGAAAACAGATTTTAGAAAAATATCTCAAAAATAGTCGAGACACATATTCAGTTTGCTTTTCATCGCCTAAACCTGTTTGTGAAGCCAACATACAACGTGTAACTGCCCACTTCGGCTACCCCTCACCCAACTCCACAGGACATAGCCATCCTCGCGGGTCTTCTCTTGATCCCACGATTTTCGCTTCGAATTGACGAAGATAACACTTTTGAGAGGACACTTTTTTACTCCAAATTCAAAATGTTCACTCGTGTTTTATGTTTTACAGCTTTTTGAAAAAATGTGGGTTGGTTTCTGGCTATCTGTCCATTTGTGTTACGTCAGCTCCGAATCACAAATTCCTGCTGAACCACAAATCCTTGCCACACGATTGACTGCCTCAACTGAAATCCGATTTTGCTGAAATGTTTAGGGATTTTGCGGGTTTGGCCCTATATGGTCCCCTATGAATTTCTGAACGATCGGATCACTGGTATGGCCACTGCGTAGGGAATGCGCAAATGCGAACCGAGATACGAGTAGTTTATCACGAATAAATAACCCGATTTTGATCGAAGTCGGTGGAGAGTTGGGGTGCCACTCCTAGATGGTCCCTATAAATTCATCGCGATCGGATGATTGGTATAGCCACTGCGCATGCTCAAACGCTAAATCTGAGGTATGTACTGAATTTGATATGAACCTATGGCCCGATTCCGTTGGTTTCGGGTGTAATTACACGACACTAGTTAGAAACGCAAAATTTACCAGTATTGGGTCCGTCTTAGATTCCATATCATCGATACGAGGAAGCTATGTGCCATTGAACTTGGCAGACGTTTTCTTACTCTGATATGCACGGCTCTAGTACTGTAGTCCCTTAACTTACTAATACTACGCTGTCAACATTCCTTTTCGCCTTTGTCCTCAGTGGTTTTTGGCGCCCACTATTGGTCCAACGGTCCTGACATGGATATCCTCCTCTGCGTGATGCTTCAATTTATTGCGTGGCACCAGGATCGGAAGGTACTCCACGAGCCATCGCTGCCAGAAACGGTGCTAAGTGTTGGTCGTCTTCCATGCTTCCTTCCAGCATACACTTGCAGGTATCAGTGGAACCACACGTTTCTGCGTTGGCATCCCGATCAGGAAATGATCGATTTGGCGTCAAAATCTCTGCCTCCACTATTGCCAAGCCTCATCACGTGGTGCCTGATTATGTAGGATCACTTTCCATGGCCCCTCCTTATTCGTCGTTCTCAGTACTCATCCATGTGAGCAGCCAAAGGCGAGATGCACAGAGCCGTCCAGCTATTCCCATGGCCAACAAAGATTCCATCAGGTTTTGGCATAATTCAGCCAGACATCGTTGAAGCTCCCTATCCGCCAATCAATATTGAACACAAGTACGAAAAACGATCGTCAAAATATGGCACATAGCTTCTCTGAGAATACTGATAGAACTCCATTATTATATAAATGGAATTAAGGAGTCCGGCACACTACAAAATCTGTTCAGAAAGGTAAGATACGAAAAACGCCTGAGTGTAAATTTTGACTTTGAGGGGGAAAAAATAGTTTTCCTCCCAAAACAAATCACAAGACTTATCCTTGATATAATCGAAAACAATAAAATTAATTGAGCCCTGTCACTGTTTCATCGTAATAACTGATGATTCAAAATGAATGAGTCGTTCGGTATAAATTTAGGAGATACAGTGAACTTGAGTTGCTGCTATATTTATATGGCACCGATGTTTTGGGCAAGACTCAATTTCTATTTCTGTTCCGAAATTCGTTTAACATTCACCATCTCATTTGTTCGACAGGCCATCACCAAAGTAATTGAAAACGATTGCACCATATGGAACACCAAGTGGGACTGAATTGAAAATAGGGTTTACTATCTATCTCAACCCGTTGACTTAGGTTTACTATCTATGCATGCAGTGAACACTGAGGGACACGCATTGTTATAATTCAGGAGCGTGCTTTCTACCTAGTTATCTGACATAATGTACCTACTGGCCGTGAAAACGGGGTGATTCTCGAACTATGGGCAAATGTGTGTACGAAGCTAATAAAAACCCCAGGCTTCCACTACTTTTGTAAACTCGACAGCAAAGAAACGTTCTTCGAAAGTTCGCTGAAATGAGTGATAGAATTTTATTATTTTCCTATTTTCATAAATCGATGAGGTACTCAGTCCTACCAGGCGCAGCCAAAAAACTATTCAGGTACCTAGTTACCTAATTTATTGTTGTCATGCCATGCAACCATGGCAGGATTTTCTCCACTTCATTATACGATAGTTGTATCTACTAATAAATAATGCTTCAATTGATTCATCAACGCAATAAGTAGTCGCCTGATGTTCATAACGCATGGGAGGAGGAAGGAAGAGTTGAGGTGAAAAATACGAACAAAAAAAAACGATGAATCGGCTGATGAAAAACTTTCCAGTCAAGAAGAAATTAACGAAGATGCAATGTGACATATTAGGCAAGTATGTACCTACTTATCACTTACAATTTTCCACGATTTTTGAACCAAAAATTTAATGTAAATCGTCTAAAAAAATTACTTTATTCAAGTGGCTTGCCGGAGTAATCATGTAAAAAAACGCTCGAATTCTTCCAGAACGTTATTCTGGATAGATAGGCCACCTCTTCTGTCTAGGTCACTGTTTTCTACTCAAAACCTTGAAATTCCGACAAATTCACGGATTATTATAGCTGGTCCTTAGTAGTTCCGCTTACAGTTGATCAAAATCCGACTTCAAGACTCATCCGTACATGTGCAAGGATCTCCCTAAAACGTTCTGTAATTTGTGACCAATTGTAGATGGTACATGGAACATATTCTACTATATTCAAGGGTAATTCTCACAGAAAGCCTACTTTTGTGCATCCTGGAGATAAATCACGACAGAATAGCAATAGGTTGCTAATTCTTTTTATATAGTGCCGAGTTTATGTTCGGTTACAAGATTCACAGTCAATGAAACACCCCTAACCACCACTCCACCATTTATTTGTTTATTTTATTTTATACATATTTTTCTAACACAAAAAAGGCCGATTTCTCATTAATCTGGCTGTATCCTCAGACAAAACTGGAATTTGAAGACGTACTCTCAGGACATATTCAGACACTTGACAGTGATATAAATTATCAACATCATCTGTCTGATCTTCAGACCATGAAAAAAGTACACTTTCTATGAGAATGACCCATAAGTACATATGCATTTATGCAAACTGTTAAAATCGCGGAATGGATTTAGACTGCAATAAAATACGCATTCAGAGAATGCACATCATTAGCTTTATCGAGAAATTCTGCGTATTCTATTTGAAAATTCGCTAAAAATAATCAGGTACCTAGGAATCCTTTTGAAACCATTCAAAAACCAAATCGGAAAAGAACCGTAAGTGTTCGTTTGTGTGTGTGGAAATGTTCCAATTAGACATTGCGCGATCCCTATCAGTCGGACCGATCGCGCACTGATCGCGCGATGGAAGTATAATATACGAACTAAATCACTCGCCAAGAAATCGTGGAAATCCATGTCAAAGAAAAAAGGAGTTATTGAAAAAATAGTCCATTTCCACTAATACCTACACGAAAAAACGAAAAAAAAAACACTGTTATACTGGTTTTGGTGATCAAACCATTGTCAGTAACAAACAATAACTTATTGTATGGTTTGATCACCGAAACCGGTATAACAGTGTTTTTTGCGTTTTTTCGTGTATTAGTGGAAATAGACTATTTTTTCAATAACTCCGTTTTTCTTTGAAGTATAGTATCCTCATCTGACATCATCCCCTCAATATTACTTAGACATAATTCCTGGAATCGAAAAAACTTGAATGTTTGCAATTTTACTGAGGAAAACAGAATTTGTCATTCACTTTATGACTGAATCTTTCGGGTTTCGACAAAACTCTACTTACTGCCCATCCGTTTCAGTATCTATTTCGTGAAAATCTACCAAAATTTTGATTGTTAACCTTCCATCGGCGCGATCAATCTGTGAGATGAAGTTACCTGGTGACGTGCCCCCCCCCCCCCCCCACAAAATTTGTAAGAAAGGGCGGGGGGAATACTAACTGGGTGGATGGTGACGGGCGGGCGGGAGCCAGCGACAGACCAACTGGGTAAACAACCAAACATCAACGTGGATACACCTATCAGTGACATCCTGCGTACAAGATCGGAGTTGTTCCAAGTCGAACGTTGGTGATATACAAAACGTATCGTTCAAGAAAGTGGATGATTCAGTGTACTAAACATGGATATGAAGATTCATTCGAAGTAATAATGCCAAGGTAGAAAACAATGAAGCTGTGATTGACCGATTTACATTAACTGCCGAATTTAGAGTAATGAGTGACGGTACAATAAGTTTTAGGTGCTCAGACAGAAAGTGTGACAGACAAGGACGTGACGCTTGTTTCATCCTTCAAACATGAGCACTCACGAGCATTCCATGGCCTCAGTCCCCCCCCCCCCCCCCCCCCTACCAGACATAGTATACTTCATATATTAGACATGATTAGACACTAGACATGACTTCGCTATCGATGACAGCAACAACATATGCCATGAAATTCAGTTAATATGTAAACGTAAACTATATAGAAGAAGGTTACCTTACTACCTGGACCGATGCCCCTCCTGACGACCACCTAAGAACCACGAATGGGGCGGAGTCATTTCACTCGGATTATGTACCTTCTTCTTCTTCTTCACTTGCCTTGTCCTCCATGAACGTTGGCGACTATCTGCATGATTGAAGCTTGTCCACGGCTGCTCTAAATTCAAGGATGTTGAGCTTACACCAAACGACTGTCGAAGATCGCGCAACCAGGATGTTCTTCGCCTTCCGGGTCCCCGCCTACCAACTATTACACTCTGCATAATAACTTGCAAAAGCCTATACTTATCGTTACGCATCACGTGGTCGAATTACTCTAATTGCCTACGCTTCACAGTGATCATAACCTCTCTTTCTCTGTTCAGTTCGTGCAGCACTGAGAGATTCGTTTTCTTGGATGTCCAGGGTATCTTCAGAGATCCAGGGTATGCGACGACAGGTCCACATCTCAAGCGCTTCAGTTTTCTTGCAGTGGCTTTCATTAAACTTCCACGTCTCCATCCCATAATAAAGAATGCTGAACACGCAGCAACGTAATCTTATTATTCGGAGTAGGAGATTAAGAGAGCCATGTCAATACTTTCCTCATATTTATGAAAGAACTCCTGGCCATATTGCTACGACAGCGGACTTCTAGCGTGCAACCCCAGTCCTCGTTTAAATAACATCCCAGGTACTTGTAATCAAGAACTCTATCCATGCACTTGTGATCAACCGAGGAGAACATGAGATACCTACGACCTTCTTCAATGCTACCATCCCACTTGGTTTTGCCTACATTAGGTCGGAGTCCCTCTCAAGAGCTTTCCTCCTCTACACTAGTCAGTAAGTGCTGAAGGTCTTCAAGACTAGTGGCCAAAAAAACAATATCATCGGCGTACCTCAAGTTGTTAACCCCAAGCCATTTACGACAATGCCTTCGGAGCAGTCTGCAACAATCTTCACATTTTCTATAAATCAGAAATATATTACCTTCAAAAATAATTTCAATAGGTGGGACATTCGGCTTACTGTGCGGAATTCATTACTATATTTGGCTTTTGCTTTCTTTGGCAGCATAACAAACGTTGACATGAGCCAGTCACTTGAGCCGGTGACATGAGCCGGTCATCAGGAACCAGGGCTTTACCATTCCTAGCCAAATCTAGAAACGGACAATCATGAGGCCAATCTAGAGATTTTCACAAATAAAAATGGAAACAAACTGCTAGTTAGCCAGCTTGCTTATAAACGGTTAATAAGCAGAAGAAACCCTCACAAGAAAAAGCTGAGTTCGTTTTGCAGTTTTACAAACTTTATGAACTAGACAAGGATGGGTTTTCTTACTTACACGACATTGTGCATCCACATGGAACTCCTCCTTGACTGATGCGAGACAGCACACGACGTTACATTTTCCAGATACATACAATCAGGTACTTATGAGGCGCTTTTTACCCAGTTTGACTGTCGCATGCCTAAAAACGTGTACTCGTTTGACCGAATTTTTTTTTTTACGCAGTCCTTTACTTACGTCTATCCCCGAAAGGGCGTGGCTTGCCGCCACGGGCTTGGGGCCTCGTGACGTTTCCTAACTCGGCAGTACCTAGCAACTGTTCCGAAAGCAAAAAAAGTCTGCCAATTCGAGTAGGCAGTATAGCTTCCTCACTTGAATCACATGAACGTATAGAATAGTTGGGCAGGCTCGTTTCGATACGGAACCATCTGTGATCCAACCCGCGTGCACCCTCAAAATGTCAGCTCTCTACGACTATTTTTCGCGTAGTTGAAAAACATTACAAGGAAACGGTCAATATTTCAGATTCCCGCATGCGCCGACGAAAGTTACTGTACGATTCCAATGAAACCCATATGGAATTATCAACGCATTATTCCTGATCGACCCTCCAAGTCTGAACTCATTTCAACTATATGTAAGGTAGTTATGGGCGTTTCAAGTATTTCACGTTTGCGCATGCGTAGACGGAACAATTTCCATGATTTTGGAACGGGACCACTTGCGATCCAACCCGCGTGTACCCTCAAAATGTCAGCTCTCTACGACTATTTGCCGCGTAGTTAGAAGCCTTACAAGTTAATGGCCAACATTTCATGTTCGCGAATGCGCAGACGGAAGTTACAGCACGATTCTGATTAAATTCATAACGAACTATCATAGTGTTATTGCTGATCGACCCTCTAAGTTTGAACTCATTTCACCCGTATTTAAGGTAGTTATGGGTGTTTCAAGTATTTCACGTTTGCGCATGCGCAGATGAAAGTTACAGTACTTTTTCAATGATCTTTGTACGGGACTATCTGAGATCCAACCCGCACCTGCCCTCCAAATGTCAGCCTATTTTGACCATTATTTCGGGTATGTAGTTATGGGCGTTACAAGGAATTGCCACAGAAAGACAGACAGACAGACGGACAGACAGACACGGAACCAAAAATGTTCCTTGATGTCTGAAACGCAAAACGGTAGTGGAAATTTACATTTTGGAGGACAATGTTTCTAACCCACTCACGAATCCATGGCTTACCTTCGGTAGTGAGGAAGCAATATAGGAAATTTGATCTTTATTTCAATTATTTTTATTAAAAACTGCAAAGATATAGGTATTGAAAAGTTATATAAAAACTCAAATAAACAGAAGTGTGAATGAAAATTTCAGTTTAATAAATTTCCCGTGAGTTTTACGGGAAATATAAAGTTTTAATCTCACAGATGAGATGCGCCTGATGGATTATACTGCGCCCGGTGGAGGAATGCGTGTTGAATTTTGCAAAACCACGCCATTTCTCCAAATGAATATCGCAGTAGCACTTCACACCATCAATCCAGAAATTAAAAGGTAGCGTGGAAAAAATATTAAAAATTAGAAGAAGCAATCTACCCTATCATTGCACACGGCGAGTCGGGAGGGATTCAATGATGAGAACATCGATATTGGCAGGGGTGGGGTTAATTTAATTTTAGTTCGGTCAATAGTGTCGAGTGGATGGCCACGTGGGTTCAGAGGTGAGGATCGAACTGGTTTGTTTATTTTCAAAGGTATCTTGACACTAAATCCTCTCAAACTCCCACCCCCACCATTGCGTCAGCTCCGCCATTTCATTTCAACACCGGGAACGACCCAACTACATTTTTCACCTCCTTTTATCTGAGTGGCTCCGAAGGGATTTATTTTAATCCAAACCCACCCCTTCCCTCCTATAAACTGTTCCACGGTCCTTTCAGGCCAGGTATCAGGGATCTTCAATCAGCCAAAGTTGATCACGATGGGACCACTGTACAACGGCTGACTTGATCCGTAACAACTGAAAACGTACTCGTATATAGCAGAATTACACTCGAACCAGGAGGAGTGGCCACTTTCAGAGATTCCCACTTCGACGGAAAAAAAAACATGATGAGATGTTGAATGATGAACCAGTGATGCGACAAACCAGTGATTTTTATCACGAAGAGAGCAGGATACCTTCCACATTTAAAGAAACGGGCATAACAAATCGGCCAAGGAGGAAGTTTTTCTTAAGGAGACCGCAGACAGCCCTTTGATCTAGATTATCGGAAAATAACGGGCGATCTGTAGAGATGATGTGGCAGCATTGGTAGGAAAAAATGTGGTTTAGTAGGAGTAGTGATTGCTAGGCAAAAATTGTGAGGAATGGGGGGGCTAAAACTAGCCGCCCATACAGCGTAGTTTCCCCCTCTCCACTCAGATAGGTAGGGAGGCATCGTACCCTCCAACCACCCGGATGTAACCTCACCGCAATGGGTCTTCTACGTTCTGCGCATAGTCCGTCTATTGGACTTTTCTACTCGAGACGGGGCCTATTTCTTCCATGATTCTTCAATTTGCTAATAGGGTGTCAGTTCACTTCAGGTTTGGTTGTTTTTTTCCTTATGTTGATTCTGTCGGGATCTGTGATGGGTTGGTATATAGACAATAATAGACAATGTAAAGAGTATTACTGTTCAAACCCCCGAAACGGGAAGACGTTTGATGAGGTAAATGTTATTTTACTTTCTAAAATACAAGGGGCACTTGCCCCTATAGGTACTGGAAAAGTCACTATTAGTCAATGTCGTGGGTCCCTCCCGGGAACACTCCACCAACAACTTTAAGCTCTCACCAATATCCGCATGTAAAACTTACTTTCCGCTAATAAACTACTGAGTGGGGAGACAGGCAACAGAATCCAGGGAACACAACCTGGGCCCCCCCCCAAAACTCCCAACAGGGGAGTTGGAGGGAGAGGCCTCCAGTTCCTATATAACCCTGGATCCTGGAGCTTTAGCTTCATTCGACACTTCCTCTAACCAGCTCTCTCTTCTCTCTCTTACCTTATCCCTCTCAGATGATCGGTTGACTACAGCCGCCTGAGAATTTACCTCCTCTCCTCCTTGTCTAGATGATCGGTTGACTACAGCCGCCTAGACAAGGACCTCTCCTTACCTAGATGATCGGTTGACTACAGCCGCCTAGGTAAATTCACTCACCCACCTCCATCTCCTCCCAAAGTCGTAGATGATCGGTGGACTACCGCCGCCTGCGACTTTTCCTCCTTTCACGCCACCGTGATGAAAATTCTAAATTCATCACAGTGGTGAACCCGACGTTCATCCAACCTTCTATCCTCTTACCACCTCATGTGTCGCCCCAGTCTAGTTCGGTGTCCCCAATTTTAAATTCAAATTTAAACAGTCAGTATAAATTCGCAATTCTTGGCCCAACCTCACCGCTCAACTCCAGCTCTCAACGCACCTCCGCTTCCGCCGATTGCGAATTTCAAATTCAAAACTACCTCATTTTTGAATTTTAGTTACAGCCATGGACCCGAACTCACCGACGCCGCCGCTCCTCCGGCCATCCCTACTGCAGCCGCCGACCGCTGCAACAACTGACGCAGCCGAAAACCCCTTCACCAGCCTCTCGCCACCCGGCTCCTCCGCATCCGCCGCCGCCGCTGCCGCCGCCGCTGCAGCCGCCGCACACGCCGCCGCCGACGTCACGACGGCCTCGGCGTCATTCCCGCTGTCACTACCCCCCTTCTAGACGCACGACCCCGCGCTGTGGTTCTTTCAAGTCGACGCTGCGTTTTCGGCCGCCAACATCCGCAGCCAGCGGACCCGTTACTCCCGCATTATTTCACTGCTCCCGTACGAGATCCTCCTACAGACGTCGGACATCTCTCCCGACGCCACGGCCGCGTACGATGACCTCCGCACCCACCTCGTCTCGCTGTACCAGCCGTCGAAGATCGCACGGATCGCAGCGCTCTCCCAACCACAGCACCTCGGCGATCTGAAGCCCTCCCACCTCTACCGCCGTCTGCGTCATCAGCTGCACGACGTGATGACGGCCGACATCGCACGGACGTTCTGGCTGCGAGCCCTACCACACCCCATGCAAATGGCGCTCGCCAGCCACCTCGACGGCCCAGACGAACCGCTCCTGCGGCTCGCCGACACGGTCCACGACCTCACCGCAGCCGCCGGCGTCACGGAAGTCGGCGCAGCCCGCACCTCCGCCCCGCGGCGGGACCGGACGCCGTCACGAGAGCGCCGCCGGCCCCCCTCCCTCCACCGGCGCCGCTCCCTCTCCACCGAGCGCCGGCCAACCCCCTCCAGCGACCGCCAACGCCAGCGCTCGCCCGAACGCCGCACCACTTCCCCCCCTCGGCAACGCAGGGGACAGTCTCCAGCCGCAGCGACCCCCTCCACCTCCGTGCGCCCCTCCAGGACTGCCTACCTCCCAGCTGACCCCCCCCCCCCCACCGATGTTTCTATCACGTTAACTTCGGTGGGGAGGCCCGAAAATGCCAGCCCCCCTGCTCCTTCACCTCCAAGGAGGGAAACGCGGCCGCCCGCCGGTAAATCCGGCGGGCCCCCCTCCTCGCCAAAACGGGGGGGACCAAACCCAACCCCTCCCCGCCCGCATTCACACCACCACCACGAAGCCCCGTTACCCCTCCTACGCCGCCGCCACGGCCGCCAACCTCCCGGCCATGCCTGCCAGCGCCGCCAAAACCCTCACCCCACCGTCAACCGTTCCCCCACCTCGGAACGGCCCCTCCACACCCGCCTCCAGGGCTGCCACCCTTCCGGCCGCCACTCACGCCGCCGCTACCGTTCCCCCACCACGGAACGGCCCCTCCACGCCCGCCTCCAGGGCAAACCCCCCTCCGGCCGCCACTCACGCCGCCGCTACCGTTCCCCCACCCCGGAACGACCCCGCCACGCCCGCCTCCAGGGCAGCCACCCTTCCGGCCGCCACTCACGCCGCCGCTACCGTTCCCCCTCCCCGGAACGGAACCGCCCCACCTGCTACCAAGAGGACCAGCCCCCCAGCCGACGCCACCGTTCCCCCTCTCCGGAACGGCAAAAAACCGCCCCGCGTCTCCTTCGCAGGGGACCAACCGCCGCCAACACAGCCGCCCACCGCCGCCGCCATTTTACCGCACTCCACCCCGGCTCACCAGCGCCTTTTCTTAAAATGTTCAAAGACGAATGTCCCTTTCCTCGTCGACACAGGGGCGGCGCTCTCCATTTTCCCGAACAATATTCTCCGGCGACAGGCGCGTTGTTACCGGCAACTCCTCTACGCCGCCAACGGTACCACCATCCCCTCGTACGGGACGTACCGCTCATCCATCCACATGAGCGGGCTCGCGTACGAGTGGGAGTTTACCGTGGCGGACGTAGAGAAAGCAATCCTGGGGGCCGACTTCCTCGCTTATTTCGGCCTCCAGGTTGACGTCCGTAACGCGCGCCTGCTCGACCCCTCCACCCAGAAGCCGATCCCCGGGTTCATCCACACGGTCGATCGCCCCCCAACTCAATTCGAAACGCTCCTCCTCCAATATAAACCCCAGCGCCGCCCCTCAGCACATATCTCCCAAACACAACACTACATTGAGACCTCTGGACCCCCTATTTCAGCAAAAGCCCGCCGCCTCCACCCCCTCCAACTGTCCCAAGCCCGGCGGCATTTCGATAAACTCATAGCAGATGGTATTATCCGCCCCTCCAAATCCCCGTGGGCTTCACCGTTAAATATTGTACAGAAGCCCAACGGGGATATCCGCCCCTGCGGCGATTACCGCCGCCTGAACGCCAAGACCACTCCGGACCTCTACAACGTCCCCCACCTCCGAGACTTCTCCTCACACCTCCACAACACGACCATATTCTCAACCCTAGACATCTCCAGAGCCTTCCACCACATACATATCTACCCGCCCGACGTACCCAATACCGCCATCATAACACCTTTCGGCCTTTTTGAATACATAAAAATGGGCTTCGGCCTCCGGAACGCGGCCCAGACGTGGCAGCGTTATATGGATAATATTCTGCGGGGACTACCATTCGTGTTTTGCTTCCTGGATGACGTATTGATCGCCTCCCGGGACCCACACGAACATCTGACACACCTTAAGCAAGTCCTCGACATCTTCTCCGCCGAGGGCCTCACCATCAACTCCCAAAAATGCGTCCTCGCCCAGCCCTCCGTCCGCTGCCTCGGCCATCAAGTCTCGTCCGACGGGATCAAGCCTCTCCCGGACAAAGTACACGCTCTCACTGATTTCCCCCAACCCCGCACCGTCTCAGAACTTCGCCGTTTCCTGGGTATGTTGAACTTTTATCGTAGACACATCAAACACGCAGCACAACACCAACAACCACTCATACACGCTATCCCACAACCGGCCAAAAAGAACGATAACCGCCCCATTTCCTGGACCCCCGCCCTCACAACCGCCTTTCAAAATTGCAAAAAGGACCTAGTAGACGCCGCTCTATTAGCCCATCCCGATCCCCATACTCCCCTCTCCATCACGACCGATGCGTCTGACTGGGCCATCGGGGCAGTACTCCACCAACACACCGGCGCCACCCCCCAACCCCTCGGTTTCTTCTCAAAAACTCTGTCCCCAACTCAAAAAAATTACTCCACTTTTGACAGAGAACTCCTCGCCATCCACGAAGCCATCAAGCACTTCCATGACTTCGTGGAGGGCAGGCAGTTCTCTGTCATCACTGATCATAAGCCCCTCACACATGCCCTCCTCCAAAATCGTAAATCCGCCTCCCCCCGTCGCCTCCGGCAACTCGAATTTATCGGACAGTTTACGTCCGATATTCGTTATTTGCCGGGGGCCGACAACTGCGTAGCAGACGCACTCTCCCGCCCCACCCCCGCGCCGGTGGCGGAGTTACTGCCTTTCCCTTCCCCACAAACCCTAAAAACACACCAAACACCAACTTCCGACCCCGCACTCTCCAACCTCATCTCCGCCTCCAAGTTGGAACAACTGCCTCCCCTCGACCTCTGGTGCGACGTAACGGCCGATTCACCGCGCCCTTACGTCCCACCGGAGCTGAGGCGGCAGTTGTTCCTCCACTATCACTCCCTCCATCATCCCGGCATCCGGGCGAGCCGGGATCTGATCAAGACGCGGTACTTCTGGCCCCACATGAACACAGATATCCGTACCTGGGTTCTGGGGTGCCAGAAGTGCCAGCAATTTAAGGTCTCGGCTCACCCCCATGTACCTCCTCAACCCATTCCCGACTCCCTCCCGTGGGAACACGTCCATCTAGATCTGGTCGGCCCTCTTCCCCCCTCCGAGGGGAAGAGGTACTGCCTCACCATGATCGACCGTGCGACCAATTGGGTTGAGTGTATCCCACTCGCCCACATTACCGCGGACGCCGTCGCCGCGGCCTTCCTCAATCAGTGGATCAGCCGCTACGGCTGTCCGCGGACACTCACGGTCGATCAGGGAGGCAGTTTGAATCAGCCCACTTTGCCGACCTGCTCCGTTTCCTCGGGATTCAAAAAATCCGCACCACTCCTTATCACCCCCAATCCAACGGGAAAATAGAGCGGTGGCACTCGGTCCTTAAGCAAGCCATCTCCACATCAGCCACATCCCCCTCATGGGCCAAAACCCTCCCCTACGTATTACTCAGCCTTCGCACTTCCGCCCGTCCTTCAGACAACACAAGTCCCGCACAACACGCATTTCGAGACCCTCTACGTTTACCGGCCGACATTTTCACTCCACACACCACCCCGTCAATTAACAGGGAACCACTCCGCACAACAACACCACAAAACGACACCACCTATCCCCAACGTTTTTACACAGCCACTCACATGTACTTGAAGGAGCCCGGCATCCACAAAACATTTCAACCTCTCTACGCCGGGCCCTTCCACGTCATCCGCTCCACACACACCACGGCTACCCTGTTAATTGACGGGAAGCCCCACACTGTACCCCTCGCCCGATGTAAGCCAGCCCCAGTCCTCCCCGACACTTCGCCCCACACCACTCACCCGACCAACCCCACACCACAAACGCCACACGTCGCCTCCATTTCACCCACCGGACCCCAACGTCGCCGCCTCTCTCCGCGACGTCCCGGGTACCGGCTCCCACCGGCTCTTCCCCTTCACCACCGCCCTGGCAGTGAAGGGGCCCCTCTATCAGTCTTCACGTTAGAGGGAGTCGCCTCTCTCACCCCATCACCTCACCACCAATACACACTCACTACATTACACTGCACACTCTCCACACCCAGGGAACGGCGAACTTCAACACCCCGTTCCAATCTGTAAACCCTGTCCAAATTTGTACATACCCACCTTGTAAATACCAACCTTGTAAAAATTGTACATACCAACCTTGTAAATACCAACCTTGTAAATACCAACCTTGTAAATACCAACCTTGTAAATACCAACCTTGTAAATACCAACCTTCCACATACCAACCTTGTAAATATTAGTCTACTATGTCATTCTCCTCATTGTAATCATCTCATCTCACCTACACCACTACTATACTTATGTCTTATAGCTTATATTACTTATCCTATTTCTCACTATGCTACCTATCTTATATGCTACCTATATTCTGCAACCTATGCTCGCTGTCTTACTAGAATTAAGTCCTAGAATTAAGCCAACCCTGTCATGTTTTTACCTTCAGCACCACCGATTGTTTGCGCCAGCCCTCAGCCTCTGTCACCTTGCGCCTTCAGCTCCACTTTTGTTTGCCGTGCCCTCAGCCTCTGTCTCCTTGCGCCTTCAGCTACACTTTTGTTTGCCGCAGCCCTCAGCCCCTGTCACCTTGCGCCTTCAGCTCCTCAAACATTGGTTCGAACTGGGGGGACCTCTGTCGTGGGTCCCTCCCGGGAACACTCCACCAACAACTTTAAGCTCTCACCAATATCCGCATGTAAAACTTACTTTCCGCTAATAAACTACTGAGTGGGGAGACAGGCAACAGAATCCAGGGAACACAACCTGGGCCCCCCCCAAAACTCCCAACAGGGGAGTTGGAGGGAGAGGCCTCCAGTTCCTATATAACCCTGGATCCTGGAGCTTTAGCTTCATTCGACACTTCCTCTAACCAGCTCTCTCTTCTCTCTCTTACCTTATCCCTCTCAGATGATCGGTTGACTACAGCCGCCTGAGAATTTACCTCCTCTCCTCCTTGTCTAGATGATCGGTTGACTACAGCCGCCTAGACAAGGACCTCTCCTTACCTAGATGATCGGTTGACTACAGCCGCCTAGGTAAATTCACTCACCCACCTCCATCTCCTCCCAAAGTCGTAGATGATCGGTGGACTACCGCCGCCTGCGACTTTTCCTCCTTTCACGCCACCGTGATGAAAATTCTAAATTCATCACAGTCAATTTACACTAGTACCTATCTTGGCAGGAAGTTATATGGCATTAGTGGTCAAAAGTTTACTGGGGGTAAACAAATCAACAGGGGGAGGAGACGGTCATTCACGAGTAGTTAGAGGGGCTGCTCTAGATTACCAAATTGGTCCCGAATGGCACGCTAAAACTATTAGATATATAACGGGGAGAAGCCCAGCAAGTATAATGAAGAAAATCGCACAGAAGGAAACGTACGAATGCTGTGTGAATGCGAGCTATTTTTATTGGTGGGAAAAATAAGTATAAAAAACAATTTTCTAAAAAAATTAAAGGGTGCTCCAGAAGATTACGGCCCCAATTCCATTCAATCATACATTTGTACTTCGCAATTTTCTTAGTTACCATGAACCGAATTAATGAAATTACCAAAAATTTCCAAAAATGCGATGTCCGTACCCCCCAAAGACGGACAGGTACCCAATGGCGGACAGGCGCCTCGATTTTATTGAATAACAAGACTTCTATCTTTCCTATGCGATTTTTGTTTGTTATGAGCCAACGACAGTATATTTCCAACATGTGATCGGAAGGCCAGCCGGTAATAAGCCGAACAAAAGCGTCAGGTTACTCGGTGAAGTGAACAGGTGATTTTATAGTTCGTCAGGCGACTGTTCTTAGCAGTTCGAGTAAGGAAGATGCCTTCAAGATTAAGGTATGTTCATGTTCTTTTTCATTACCTTTCGTAACAGTGGTGTTCATTGTATTCTTGAACATTTGTACAACAAGTTTATAGTGCAATTTTTCATGAAATGACATGTTTTTGCGGAAATAAAAGGGTGTCCGCTATTGGGTTATTGAACTAGCAGTATACACCAATCCCGGACACCCCTGTCCACCTTTGGATCAAATATGATTTTTTTGTTAGGAAGGTTTTTTCAAGTAAATCACCTCATTTTGGGGTGCGGAAAAGGGAGGAATTCGTTTCAATAAGTTATATTATGTCAGTCCAAAGTCGGACAGGGGTGTCCGGGACTGGAGTTTATGGATGACCGCCATTGGAGAGGGGTGTCCGGGATTGATTCGGTTGATGTTCACGATTGGTCTCTTGAAAAAAAAAGAGCCAAAGAGTGCGTGTTTTCGCTCGTGTTGGGCAAATTTCTCTAATATGGGGCTTGCCAACCTAATTTAAAATCAGAATGTGTCATTATTCAATTGGGACATTATTGTGGTCTAATTGTTACTATAAGTACATACTTAGGAGCATTACGATAAGTAAAATTTTCAGCATTATGATAGCACAATTTTCCCATCGATTAGCAGCATTTTCTAATGTCATTTCAGAAAGAAAACCAATGTTAAGAAACATAAGAAGGGTCCTACAAAACCCACACCATCACCCCCTTACACCGAGGAGCAGATGAGAACAGCCTGCTGTACAACAGGTGTTGGAGGGAAAGCCTGTGGCTGCTGCTGCTCGCGATAACCATGTCCCTCGAACTTCGCTGCTTTATAAAGCTAAAGGGCTCCGACCCTTGGAAAGGAAGATGGGACCCAAAACCATTTTAACATTTCAAGAGGAAAATTTTATTGAAAACTGGATCGTTTCAATCTCAAAAGCAGGATTTCCAATCACGAAAGTGGAACTATTGGATAGTGTTCAACGTCTTTTAGGCGAACTCCAGAGAAAGAATCCTTTTATACAGAACCGGCCGGGTAGAAAATGGCTGGAGTGTTTCTTAAAACGTCATCCATCAGTTACACTGAGAACTCCGCAAAACCTTACTAATTCTAGAGCTTCAATTAAGCCTGAACAAATCCTCGAGTGGTCAAGTGCTGTTTACAATTACCTATAGTAGAGAATGATTACGCGCATCATCAAGATTAGATACTTACCTACCTAGCATTATAGTAGCATTATAGTGCTATTTTACCTATGTGCTTACATATATGTACCTACTTATTGTCTTTATTTAGGCAACAAGCGAAGGAAGGTTCATTCATAATAGCAGTAATGAAGAAGAAGAAAATGGTGTGTCAAATTGTAAGCTTTGAAAAGGACTGTACAACCGTGCAAACATTTATTCCTGCATCAAGGATAGGAAATGTTTTCAAAATAACAAAAAACATTAATGCAATTGCCAAGGACCAAATAGTAGATATCCTACCTCAGCCATTTTACTTGGGCACTGGTTGTACGAACCAAATTCAATTTCTAGATGCCCCTTTACTTTCATAATTTTTAGATAAGTCTTTTTATTAATCTTTATGACGAATGTGCTTTAATAAATACAAGTTTTAACTAATTCCCAGTTGATTTAAATTTAGGTATGTATCCATACTTATTCATTTATATTACAAACATTTTGAACTAAGCTGTGATATGAAATCTCGTAAAATTGTGAAAGATGACATGGAATGAATGAAATTTGATCAATAAATTATTATTTTTGTTACTAAAATGTGAGAACCTACTTGAAATACCCATCAGCCCCTTGTAAAGTGCTTATTTTCATTCTTCTAGAAGTCAAATAAGTATTAGTTAAGTAATACTTGCACCTGTCCGCCTTAGGATTTCAAACGTCCGCATTAGGAGCTCAATGATTTTTGTCATGTCCGCCATTGATGCATATATCTCTTATCGAAAATTCTCAATAATTCGATATTTTAATAATGTTTAATCAATTTCCAGGAATTAAGGGGGAAAGATAAATAATTTGTGGTCCCAATCACGCCCTCAGAATTTGATAATGGAACAAACATAATAATATACGGAAGAACGAAGTTGGAATTTAGGCTTAGCGTGTCCGCCATTGGGGGTTTTACTTACTTCATTCTCGGACTAAAAACTTCGTTCTTCCGCACACAGGCTCCATTTGGGCCCTAGTTGAGTCCCGAAACTTTTCAGTCCGATCGGAAAACATCCAGGGGTGTTATGGGAGAAAAGTGGGTGTAAAAATAGGGGTTTTCGAGGGATATTTGAGATTTTAGTTAACATGAGTTTGCGGTTAGGTGTTTTCCATGTTTTTTAGGGCGAGAAGACCAAATATTAAGTTGATTTTGACCGAAGAGTGAAGAATTGAGGTTGTAACGAAGGTTAAGCTCTCGAAATTCATTTTTTATGAGTCAAAAACCTGAGAAATTCCAAATTTCGAAAATTTTCCTAGTGCCAAACAGTAGGATGAGTTCGAAGACGAGCAATTTTTAAAGATTCTAAGGGGGTATAATTTGAGTTTTTGAGTAAAAACGGCTAAAATTGCTAACAATTGTTATAAAACCCCTGAAAGTTGTATGGAAGGGTGAGTAAAGACGGAAAAATAACGTTTCAATTCTTTTTCGTACAGAATATGGGTCAAATTTTGATGGGGGGGTCAAAAGTTCGTATTACGGGCTAAAACTAATATTATTTCACCTGACATTGTATGGGATGGTGACTCGCAAAAACAAAATGGGTCAAATTTGACACATTTGTCAAGTTTATAAGGGCCAAAAATCGGTAAAAATGGGTCAACGTTCAGACGCCTACAGATCGCTCACCGTCACCGGGCCGTCATTTCGAAGTTCCTTGGCGACAAAAATATCCTGCTGGATTTGACGGCCGTCATTTTTCATTGCCGTTTTGAGGGTTGTTCTCAGTTTTAAGATTGTTGTTACTCTTCAACACGGGTAACGAAAAACTGACTGAGAAATCCAGCCCACATATCATTGCTAAGGAACACCTGATTATAATCACGCATGTCTGTATGAAGTCGAGAGCTCGTTGTTCTGTGATATTATTTCATTTGAAGATAATATTTCATTTCTTTTGCAACTTTAACAAACGCTTCGCTTCATGAATAACAACAAATAATTAATTTTTGAATAATTTAATCCCGCGCATTTGTATAAAACTGTAAGTCCCGGGCCGGATCCACTACTCGGTTCAGTGCTTTCCTGGGGGGAGCTCGAGGGTAGGTATGGACCACAGAAAGCAGTGATCTCCGAAATAGGGGCATCTATTATACAGGCAAATAATAAACCGTTATATAATAATTTGCAGCGTTTTGGTTTATTATTCTGTGAATAATACGCCTAGGTATGTTTCAAGCTGTTTAGATTCCAAAAATGCAATGTCCGTCCGTCGTACGCCGTACGCCATACGCCGTCCGCCGTATCACGTGTACCGGCTTCATTTTTGGTCTAAAAGAGTCGTTCTTTCACACACAGGCTCCATTTGGGCCCTAGTTGTGTCCCGAAACTTTTCAGCCCAATCGGAATATACCCAGCGGTGTTTTGAGTGAAAATGTCTACAAAAATAGGTACTTTTTGTGTTTTAGTAACATGTTACTAACATGAGCTTTTGAGGTATCGTATTCCATGTTTTTGAGGACGAGAAGACCGAATATGAAGTCGATTTTGACCAACGAGTGGAAAATCGAGGTTCTACCTAATGTTCAGCTCCCAAAATTGATTTTTTATGAGTCAAAAACCTGGGAAATCGTCTGAAATCACCATCAGTATGTATGATAACACTAGAAAAACGCTGCAAATTCCTTGTCAAATGGATTAATTATTCTACTGGTCATTTCTGTTTCTTTCATGGGAAATAATTGGAATAGCCGAAATAGCTATTTCTGATCTACAATTTTGGCCCACAAAACACAAATTAGGAACGCTCCTTTTTTTTCCATATTATCTTTGATCATTGGTGGTGTCATTTAATGGTCTTGATTCACATGTTGACACTTTTTCCAGTGTAATTATACAAATTGATGGTGATTTCAGACGATTTTCCAGGTTTTTGAGTGATAAAAAAATCAATTTTGCGAGCTGAACATTTGGTAGAACCTCGATTATCCATTCTTTGGTCAAAATCGACTTCATATTCGGTCTTCTCGTCCCCAAAAACATGGAAAACGATAAATCTAAAGCTCATGTTATTATCATGTTACTAAAACACAAAAAGTACCTATTTGTATACACATTTTCACGCATAACACCCCTGGGTAAATTCCGATCGGGCTGCAAAGTTTCGAGACACAACTAGGGACCAAATGGAAAATGTGTGCGAAAGAACGACTTTTACAGACCGAAAATGAAGCCTGTACACGTGATACGGCGGACGGACATTGCATTTTGGTTTATTATTCTTCGAATAATACACCTATGTAATCGCTCAGCAAACAATTTTTATAACACCCCCTCACAATTTTTTCTTTTCCGTTTCAGGGTGCGTAGATTCCAAAAACGCTGCAAAGTCCTTGTCACATGGGTTTATTATTCTATTATTTTATTGGTCTACAGAAATGCCGGCTGTTTATTTATTGTTTCTTTCATGTAAATTAATTGAAATGGCTATTTCTGGTGGTTTCCACAAAGTTTGGCCCACAGAACTTGAATTAGGTACTACGCTCCTTTTGGTTTATAATAGGTGTGAATAATACACCTATGTATTCGCTCAGCAAAAAATTTTTATAACACCCCCTCAAAATTTTTTCTTTTCCGTTTCAAGGTGCGTAGATTTCAAAAATGCAATGTCCGTCCGCCGTACGCCGTACGCCGTATCACGTGTACAGGCTTCATTTTCGGCCTAAAAAAGTCGTTGTTTCGCACACATGCTCCATTTGGGCCCTAGTTGTGTCCCGAAACTTTTCAGCTCGATCGGAATATACCCAGGGGGGTTATGAGTGAAAATGTGTATAAAAATAGGTACTTTTTGCGTTTTAACAACATGTTAGTAACACGAGCTTTTGAGGTATCTTTTTCCATGTTTTTGAGGACGAGAAGACCGAATATGAAGTCGATTTTGACCAAAGACGCGGAAATTGAGGTTTTACCAAAGGTTCAGCTCCCAAAATTGGTTTTTTATGAGTCAAAAACCTGGAAAACTGTCTGAAATCACCATCAATGTGTACAATAACATTGGAAAAAGTGTAAACAGGTGAATCAAGACCATTAAATGCCACTACCAATGATCAAAGATGTTCTTAAAAAAAAAAAAGTACCTATTTCATGTTTTGGGGGCCAAAATTGGTGGAAATCATCAGAAATAGCTATTTCAATCATTCCACATGAAAGAAACAATACATTTAACAGCCAACAAAAATCTCTAGAACTCCAATAGAATAATAAACCCATGTGACAAGGACTTTGCAGCGTTTTTTTTTTTTTTTCTTCAAATTACCCTTGATCATTGATTGTACCATTTAATCGTCTTGATCCACGTGTTGACAGTTTTTCTAGTGTTATTATACAAATTGATAGTGATTTCAGACGATTTCGCAGGTTTTTGACTCATAAAAAATCTATTTTGGGCGCTGAACATCTGGTACAACCTCAATTTTCCACTCTTTGGTCAAAATCGACTTCATATTCGATCTTCTCGTCCCCAAAAACATGAAAAACGATACCTCAAAAGCTCATTTTACTAACATGTTACTAAAACACAAAAAGTACCTATTTTTATACACATTTTCACTCATAACTCCCCTGGATATATTCCGATCGGGCTGAAAAGTTTCGGGACACAACTAGGGCCCAAATGGAGCATGTGTGCGAAAGAACGATTTATTTAGACCGAAAATGAAGCCTGTAGACGTGATACGGCGTACGGCGGACGGACATTGCATTTTTGGAATCTACACACCTTGAAACGGAAAAGAAAAAATTTTGAGGGCGTGTTATAAAAATTTTTTGCTGAGCGAATACACAGGTGTATTATTCACAGAATAATAAACCAAAATGCAATGTCCGTCAGCCGTACGCTGTACGTCGTCCGCCGTATCACGTGTACAGGCTTCATTTTCGGTCTAAAAAAGTCGTTCTTTCGCACACATGCTCCATTTGGGTCCTAGTTGTGTCCCGAAACTTTGCAGCCCGATCGGAATACACCCAGGGATGTTACAAGTGAAAATGTGTATAAAAATAGGTACTTTTGGTTTATTATTCTGTGAATAATACACCCATGTATTCGCTCAGCAAAAAACTTTTATAACACCCCCTCAAAATTTTTTCTTTTCCGTTCCAAGGTGCGTAGATTCCAAAAATGTAATGTCCCGAAACTTTTCAGCCCGATCGGAATATACCCAGGGGTGTTATGAGTGAAAATGTGTATAAAAATAGGTACTTTTTGCGTTTTAACAACATGTTAGTAACACGAGCTTTTGAGGTATCTTTTTCCATGTTTTTGAGGACGAGAAGACCGAATATGAAGTCGATTTTGACCAAAGACGCGGAAATTGAGGTTTTACCAAAGGTTCAGCTCCCAAAATTGGTTTTTTATGAGTCAAAAACCTGGAAAACTGTCTGAAATCACCATCAATGTGTACAATAACATTGGAAAAAGTGTAAACAGGTGAATCAAGACCATTAAATGCCACTACCAATGATCAAAGATGATCTTAAAAAAAAAAAAAGCGTACCTATTTCATGTTTTGGGGGCCAAAATTGGTGGAAATCATCAGAAATAGCTAATTCAATCATTCCACATGAAAGAAACAATACATTTAACAGCCAACAAAAATCTCTAGAACTCCAATAGAATAATAAACCCATGTGACAAGGACTTTGCAGCGTTTTGTGTTTTAGTAACATGTTAGTAACATGAGCTTTTGAGTTATCGTTTTCCATGTTTTTGGGGACGAGAAGACCGAATACGAAGTCGATTTTGACAAAAGAGTGGAAAATTGAGGTTCTACCAAATGTTCAGCTCCCAAAATTGATATTTTTATGAGTCAAAAACCTGGAAAATCGTCTGAAATCACCATCAATTTGTATAATTACACTAGGAAAAGTGTCAGGATGTGGATCGAGACGATTAAATGACACTAAAAATGATCAAAATAATTTGAAAAAAAAAGGAGCGTACCTAATCAAAGTTTTGGGGGCCGAAATTGGTGGAAACCATCAGAAATAGCTATTTAAATTATTTCACATGAAAGAACCAATAAATGTACAGTCAACATTTCTGTAGGTATGTCCAGTAGAATAATAAACCCATGTGACAAGGACTTTGCAGCGTTTTTGGAATCTACGCACCTTGAAACGGAAAAGAAAAAATGTTGTGGGGGTGTTATAAAAATGTTTTGCTGAGTGATTACATAGATGTATTATTCACAGAATAATAAACCAAAACTGTCAACAGGTGGATCAAGACGATTAAATGGCACTACTAATGATCAAAGATAATTTGGAAAAAAAAGGAACGTACCTAATTCGTGTTTTGGGGGCCAAAATTGGTGGAAACCATCAGAAATAGCTCTTCGAAATATTTAACGTGAATCAAACAATAAATGAACAGCCAACATTTCTGTAAGCATGTCCAATAGAATATTAAACCCATGCGACAAGGACTTTGCAGCGTTTTGGTTTATTATTCTGTGAATAATACACCTATGTATTCGGTCAGGAAAAAATTGTTATAACACCCCCTAAATTTTTTTCTTTCCCGTTTCAAGGTGCGTAGATTCCAAAAATGCAATGTCCGCCCGCCGTCCGCCGTGCTGCCGTCCACCGTATCACGTGTACCGGCTTCATTTTTGGTCTAAAAGAGTCGTTCTTTCACACACAGGCTCCATTTGGGCCCTAGTTGTGTCCCGAAACTTTTCAGCCCGATCGGAATATACCCAGGGATGTTATGAATGAAAATGTGCACAAAAACAGGTACTTTTTGTGTTTCAGTAACATGAGCTTTTGAGGTACCGTTTTTCATGTTTTTAGGGACGAGAAGACCGAATATGAAGTCGATTTTGACAAATGAGTTGAAAATCGAGGTTCTACCAAATGTTCAGCTCCCATAATTGATTCTTTATGAGTCAAAAACCTAGGAAATCGTCTGAAATCACCTTCAATTTGCGAAATAACACTGGAAGTAGTATCAACACGTGGATCAAGATGATTAAATTGCACCACCAATGATCAAAGATAAATTGAAAAAAAAAAGCGTACCTAATTCGTGTTTTATGGGCCAAAAATGGTGGAAACCATCAAATATAGCTTTTTTTCAATTATTTCGCATGAAATAAACAATAACTGAACAGCCAACATTTCTGTAGGTATGTCCAGTAGAATAATAAACCCATGTGACAAGGACTTTGCAGCATTTTTTCTTTAATTAAAGAAAGATTTTGGAAGACAGTATGAACCAAAAAAAGTTAGCAAGAATAACATTATTTTTTAGAAGTTTTAAAAACTTCGACAGCAATAACGAAAATAAATAATATAACGATAACAAGTTACACGTTTTTCGAATGTCAATAACAATAAAAAATGCATGCAATAACGATAATAACAATAAAAATGTTTAATGATCGTATTAATAGTAGCAAGAAGAAATTAAATCATAACAACGAAAAAACTAATAAAACGCTACAAATCCCTGCACAACAGTGTATCATTTTGTACAGAATACCCTTCTGTTAGAGATCACAGCTCTTTGTATAGATAACCGGTCTATATAATATGTACTAGTCTATACATATCATGTAGATCGAGGACCCTCCGTAGGTTAGTACCTAACCCCGTACTCGTTACTAGGTACCTACCTAAATCGCGAGTTAAATGCTGCTAATATAATTCTGTCGATGACAAGCAGTAACTAAAATGGCAAAAAGAAACGCAAATAATGAAGTTCTGAAGGAAAATTGTTGATGTGGAGTGAAATAGATGCCCCTTCGGCGTAGATCATTGTTTTCTATGGTCAGTACCTACCCTCTTGGTCATGTATAATTAACCATTGTGTAATAACTTGCCCATCAATAATACTTCAACGGTTGGTCAAGTTGCAAAGTACCGATCAACAAAATCCAGCCTCTTCTTGGTAGATGAACCGCTGTGTAACAGTTTACCGTTGTGTAATAATTTACCGTTATGTAGGTAATTATTTACCGTTGTGTAATAATTTGCCGTTCCGTAATAATATACTATTGTGTAATAATTTACTTATCAATAATACTTCAAGGTTTTTTCAAGCTTCAGAAGTACCTACCAACAAAATCCAATAGTCAATCACTTATCAAATGAAATAATATCGTAGAACAACCAACTCAACTTCATGCAGCCAACCTTGATTATAATTAGGTGCTCCCTAGTGATGATATCCGGGCCGGATTTAAACCGTTTGATTAACGATCGTGTTGACGAAGCTTTTTGGTGCACACGAACGGCTAGACGTACAATGCTCCGGGAGGTCTCAAAAAATTGTTTAGCTCAAGACAAATTTAATAACGTTAAAAAAAACCATACTCTTCTATCGAAATTTTTCGAGCTGCGGCGTTCTGAAAACTTCAACTCCTATTGTTAACCCCTTACAGATGACTGACAGTAACGTCGAGCTTCGAGGACCACCTAGACCCCGAACGGAACCTATAACCCGAATTTCATCAATTTTTTTTCATGGTAACTAAGAAAAGTGGCCAGTACGGCGTACGGCGGACAGACAGAAATTTTTTATTGCATTTTCGGATTCTACATACCTTGAAACGTAAACCATCAAAATTTGAGGGGGGGGTTTAGAATTTTTTTTTTCATGCTCGATTCCAATGGTTCATTATTGAAAATAATAAACCAAAATAACAAGAATAAACCAAAAACCCTTTGGGCGGGAGGGGGGGTTAAAATGACAATAACCATAACAAAAATAAATAACTGACATCATCTCAACTTTCTCCCCTGATAGCTTCCTCTATTTCCTGCCTGTCGGCCAGCATATTACCAATATTGTTGAGAATAATTCGACGGCATGAGATCAGAAATATCGGTTTACCTTGTTGAAAAAAGTCCAACTATTAGATATAATGAACCTGGATATCCACCACTTCCCCAGACCCCTGGTTCTAGAAAACTTCCCCAGGACCCCCAGGGTCCCTGGTAGACTCTCACCAGTTAGAAGTAGAAGTGCAACGTCGCACCAGCCTAAGGATGGAGCCCCCCCAGAGGATTAGAGGGCTAACAATTGGCCCCTATTGTTATAGTGATTTTCCCAGATGCCATTCGATCTAATGATCCGATTTTCAATCTGAAAACGGAATTGGATTCTTCGATTTTTTGCTACAAAAGTACTAGTTGCTTTTTCCAAAAAAATTGAAATTGAGTAAAAAAATTTCGGGAACCCCATGAAACAAATTTTAAAATTCAAAACTGAATGTCGCCACTTGAGGTTGCTTATAAAGAACATTTTACAGAACATTTTACAGATTGAAAATCGGTTGACCCGTTCAAGTGATAAATCGAATATTGGATTGCTCCCGACGGTGCAGCCATCTATTGAAAATATTTTTTACTAAAATCCGTGACATTTACCCTTTAAGTAAATTTGAGGCTGGAATTTCGTTAGATCCTTAATTTTCGACTCTTTGGTCGAAATCGACTTCATATTCATTTTCCTCGTCCTCATAAACATGGAAAACGATATCTCTTACAAGCTCATTTTACTAAAACACCAAAAAACCCTATTTTTACATCCATTTTTAACCCATCACACCCTTGGATATATTCCGATCGGGCTGCAAAGTTTAGAGACAAAACAAGGACTCAAATGGAGGGTGTGTGCGAATGAACGAATTTTTTAGACCGAAAATGAATTAGATATGCATGATACGGCTTACGGCGGACGGACTTTGCATTTTTGGAATCTACACACCTTGAAACGCAAAAGTAAAAGTTTTGAGGGGGTGCTATAAAAACAATTCGCTGAGCGAAAAAATAGGTGTACTTATCTACTCTATTTTCCGTCTAAAAAAATTCGTTCTTTCGCACTGACGCTCCATTTGGGCCCTAGATTTGTCCGGAAACTTTTCAGCCCAATCGGAATGTACCCAGGGGTGTCACGGGTGAAAAATGTGTGTAAAAATAGGGTTTTTTTGTGTTTAGTGAGGTTGAGCTTGTGAGGTATTGTTTTCCAAGTTTTTTAGGGGGAGGGGACCGAATATGAAGTCGATTTTGACCGAAGAGTCGATGATTGAGGTTCTAACGAAGTTTCACCTCCCAAAATTCATTTTGTGTTCTAAAACCTGGGAAATTGTCTGAAATCACCTTAAATTTGTATGATAACACTAGATGCAGTATCAACAGGTGAATCAAGACAAAAAGTAAGTAAGTAAAAGTAAAGTAACAGCCATTTAAGGCTGGGGCTTTTCGTCCGACTGCCCTGCCGGCGTCGCGCACGTGATCAGCTGTCCTCCAATGAGAGGATCAGAATTCGACCTGATCATGTCGCTCTTTACTTGGCTACTCATCGCCTCGCCCCCTTGAGTGGAGAGGGGTTCGTCCAACAGCTACATGGGACATACATGGACGTGTCACGGCGGTCACCCATCAAAGTACTAACGACGCTTAAGGTACATCTTAACTTCGTGATCTCACGGGAACCGGTTTATTCCACCTGATAAGGCCGGTGGGTCAAAAACCTGGGAAATTGTCTGAAATCGGTAAATCAAGACAATTAAATGTCACTTATGATCGAAGATAATTTTTCAAAAGTAGAAGCTTAATTCGTATTTCTGGGGGCCAAAATTTGTGGAAACCAAAAAAATAGCTATTTAAAATACTGCAAAGAAAGAAACAATAAATGAACAGACAACATTTCTGAAGGTATGTTCAACAAAATAGTAGACCCATGTTCAGCCTCCTCAATGTTTGGTGCACTCCAGAGGGGGGGGGGGGGGCGAAGAGAATGCAGTGCGGTACTTTTTTTCCTAATTGAAGTAATACCAACGGCTAACCATTGTACTAAAACGATGTCATCGTGCAAACGTAACTTGAAGCGCAGTGAAAATGGAAAGTGTATGGTTCCATTTCTGCCACGCGGTCTTCAAGTATTCAAATTGAACCTTTGACTCGCCATAGTATTTACTGGACCTCTTCATTCTCCCCGTTTCCTCATACATTATGCCATATCCCACCATTCGAACTTAAACAGTGTCCTGTATATAAAAAAACATGGGACCCTCTGTCTTGTGGATCTAAGATGTATTTCTGAAATATTACACGGAGGCATAAGCTGACCATGTTTCAATACAATATGATTTGGATTTAATGGATAAATTGATTTCTTGGTCGTCTTAAGGAAACTCTGTCAACCAATGCACCCAATTGAATTTATTACTGCGTTTTGGCTCGTTTATACATATTTCGACGTGGCAATTTTGATGAGGATAAATTGTACCGAGCGCTATATTACACCGCAAAGCAATGAGAGGACTGTGGGAACAGATCAGACCTGCACCCACACAAAACCAAACCTCAACCAACCAACCAGCGGGCGACACTAGCGCGGATGCGGAGATCGACAACAAGAAGGTGAGATCGAGTTGGATAGTATTACGTGGTTGATTCGTAGGGTTTTGTCGCTGGGAGTGTGCCCTCGAATCTGTGTACTTGTCAATTCTTTCTCTGTAACGCGAGTGTGCAGAGTTTACTCTGAGCTCTCCTAGCCAGGACGATGGACTAGAGGAGGGGGAAACATCCTCAGGGGTTCTGAAAAAATGTTGAGTTTTAACTCGCGGTAATCACAAGTAATTCGCGTTTTACCATCATTTTGGGGAACTAATAAAATTGGACGAGCGAATGGGGTTTTACTGGGACGTATGATTTGAGCAGCCTCCAGTTATGCAATATGTTGACAAACGCTCTTGTTGGCTTCAGAGAGAGGGTAAGGTCGTCGACAAAGTAGTTTGTTAGGATCGACCAACTTGATACAAAATGCGACCGTCTTGACCTCGTTCGTGGCAATCCTTCATTTTAGTAATTAATTTCTGCATTGACATCGTTAATTCATTCGCGTTGTGGAGACATCATTAGTTTATGTAGGAATATACGCCGCTGTTTATAGTTTAGATTGTTTTCAACATGCTTGCACACAGTGAGGTAGGAACACTCTGTCCCGGCCCTGGGAAATTTCCTTTCACTTGCTGAGCAAAAACATCAGCATCCTAGTCCTGGGTGTATATTCTGCCGGAAGTTCGAGGGAGTTAGCGATTGTAAACGGATAGTGGTAGGACGCGGATGGGACGGCACCCCAATCTCTCCCTGTCCCATACCTGTCCTGTCTTATTTCCCCTGTACGACTTCGTTTATTCATTTTATACGGTTAGTTTCATGAAGATCAAATTTAACACAGGGGCAATGGTGTAGATGACTTCAAATCCTTCATGGCGTGGCCATGTGAATCGACCTTGTTCTCACCTAGGGTTGGTTGACCTCCCTCCCCAACGGTCACGTTTCCAACACACGTAGGGCTGGGGCACCAAACAAATAACCCTGAAATTGATCCACGTCATGATTCGTATTTGTCTAATGATATTAGGTACGATCGTCATATCACTCCTGAAACCCCAGTGCATGGACGTTCGAATTTTCCCTCAGATACTATGCAGTATTTCAACAGAGACGATAGTTATTCCTCTACTAAGGATATATACTACAAGGGAGGGTGTTCTTTAGTGCTGCCCCCCATTTTCAAAGCCAGATTTGAAACCCTAATCTCAACCGTTTTGAACAAATGTGTAGTGCTTTTGAATCGTCAAAATCTCCTCTTTCCGTCTATTTAAATCCGAAACAAAGAAAATTCGAATTTCACTGTTTTAAAAGCATTCGAAAAAAGTGCGTGGGCAGCACTAAAGTTGTTGACTGGTGTAAAACTTTAGTCCTGCCCCCCACGCTCTTGGCAGGTGGGATTGTGATAAATTCATCAGTTTTTATTCCGCAACCCCGTCCACTTGATCCAACTAATCTATATGGTACCAATCAGTTGATTGGGGGATGTTTTTATTCCGCAACCCCGTCCAATTGATCTATATGTCCAACTAATCTATATGGTACTAATCAGCCGATCGGTTGTTTTTGTTGCGCTTGTTAAAACATGAAACGTGTCCTACATATCGCGTCTCCCCTTCGCCGTTTATCAGACACTTCAGTGCAAAAGACCCGTGGAAAAAGTTAGTAGGAACCGAAATACCACGTTGACAGTTGCCATGAGGCTCGAAGAACTTTACGGCCGGTTGCAAAGTGACGAAAGTGCGGTTGAGTGGCTTACAGCAGTAGGGCTGATCGCACCCGCAAACCCTCGCTCACACCCAGACCATCGAATCAACATGGCGTGCCATGAAACGGAAGCTACATGGAGGAGGAATTCAACATCTTCACTCACATCTGTGTGAATTTTTATGGAGACGAAATGTCCGCATTAACAACGGGGACCCGTTTCTAAAGTTTGTTGAAAACATTAAACAACTTTACAATCCTCTTGCTGTTGATGACATTTAATGTGCATTTGTAATAAAAATAACTTCTTCAATTGAGTTTTCTACTGAATTTATCACAATCCCACCTGCCAAGAGCGTGGGGGGCAGGACTAAAGTTTTACACCAGTCAAAAACTTTAGTGCTGCCCACGCACTTTTTTCGAATGCTTATAAAACAGTGAAATTCGATTTTTCTTCGTTTCGGATTTAAATAGACGGAAAGAGGAGATTTTGACGATTCAAAAGCACTACACATTTGTTCAAAACGGTTGAGATTAGGGTTTCAAATCTGCTTTGAAAATGGGGGCAGCACTAAAGAACCCCCACAAGGGATATTTTCTAACCAAAATCAGCAACTCACACCATTCCTAGATAAACTGGTTTCTAGCCTGCCCCCTGACTCATTTGCATTTTTTCTATCACTCCCTGAATTCAATCCTGACATTGAAGAATCAGATCCTCGTGCTTGGTAAACTACCGTTGATATGTGCCTTACTGAGCACCCTAAAGGGTAGTGACCCGATCCTGACCTTGAACACGCCACTAAAGGGGCTTCTCACTGGATTTCTCAAATAACGTTTCCTGGTATGACATGGGAACAACTCAACTCCTTATTTTTGGCATAGTACGACGTCGCTGATTCATCTGCTGCCACCCTTTTTTCTCAATTGAGCCGAAGGATGATGAAAATCTTGTCCCATTCACTTCACGTATGGTCAGTATTCCCACTGCTCGTGTGGAATATCTCGCGCACCTATCCAGATTTGATTACAGAGTTAAACGCTTGTCCCACACCAACGGATTCAAATATCGAGATCACTTTTTGAAAGAATCGAAGGCCATGTCGTTTGGAAAACACCCTCTAGTCGATAACCCCTGCGGCAACCAAAAAATAAAATTCAAAAGTGACCATACAGCTTCTGTTTCTAATAGTTTTCGTCAAGGTACCCATACGAATTCTTCTTTTTCACAAGCATGTTGCCGAAATTGTGGCCTGACTGTTCATTGAGCTGAAACCTGCGGGAAACATTCTCATCCTAGGTTCAAGAAGACTTCCCAATCAAGGCCATCCGATCACCCAGCTACCCCAAGGATGAATAAGGGACTGTGTTTCGATTTTGAGTCACCTTCTCACTATGCCAATAACTGTCCGAAGAAAGTGAAACCTACAACGACTCCGCGAAGCAAGAATAAGACAATAAAGAAGAGTGCGAACCTGTGTTCCACTTTCCTATCTGGACAACTCACAACATGAGGGTGAGCTGTAGAGTTTTGTTTTCTATTCAGGAGCTGAATGTAGTTTAATTAAGGGGACATTAGTTAAAAATTGTCCGGACCTGTTTTTTAAATTCCAGTTAGTTTAAAGGGTATAGGGATGACACAAATTACAAGCACAACTCGAATAATTGTCGCTGACATTTTCATCAACGATCTAGAATTAAATGTGTTTTCACCTAGTACCAAATGACGCTATTCCTTCTGACATAATTATCGGAAAGGGAGATCGTTGTTGGAAATCAAAAAGACAATTAGCATTGACAGCTCAAACTTTAATGAAACATAAAATATTTTACTTAACTACTCATAAACTCGGGTTGATGTTGAACACATATTGTATGAGACGATATATCTCAACAGTCTTGGGTATGGGGCTCAAGGTGGTCATGACGCTCAGTCTTGCTTGTTTTTGCCAGCTGATTTAAATTTATCTAGTTCACTTAAAGATAAGGTTCAGCGTCTCAGTGCAACTACCACAAATGATACTGGGGCCGCTGTACTAATGGGGCACCGCAAAAATTAAATAATGTATTTCCAAATCAGTCATCCGATCGAAACCTTACTAGTCGAATTAAATTTCGGACCCATCAATCTGGCAAAGAAAATCTCGTGGTGAAGGAAGGAGGAAGGGGTATCTTCGTCACTGAACATGACAACAACACAACATGAACATGACAATTGACGCTAATGAAACCAGCAAGCAACTTTTCAAAAATTCCTCGCTGGGCAACATATTGAGCATTTGATGTGGCCTCAAATAAATCACCCATCAAGACTACCATACTGTCGTGACTTAGAATATCGTGCAATAGACGATCAATGCATGAACAAAACTCACTGAAATTCGAGGGGTTTGGAGGTCTGTATACGCAACATATGACAAGATTCAGCACCCCGAATCCCAAAGCCGAAACTTCGCACACTGACTCAATCGACATCACACTCAAATGAGAAAGCTCGGGCGCTGCTGTGCTACTTCTTAATAACAATTCTGGGAGGACATTTGGGAGAAATATTCTACAGTTAGCTGTAGGCGTAAATTTTGAGCGGCTCCAGCTGTGGAAGCTGTTATTTATTGGAATCCTTACTTATATTCAGAGTACAGGTCGTGCTTATATTCAGAGTAGAGGTCGTCCAACTTTTTCTGTTCTTAATACTGACGTCTTGAGTGGTTTGTTGATCCAATGCACGCGAATAAGCCCGACGATTATCGAACTATGTACTCCATGAGAATTGGCGAGGAAGAACGAAAGGAACAACTCGATTCCTGAGTACATGGAACCAGGAACTGCGGTGTAAGAGGTTTTTGATGATTTTCTCTCTCTACCCCTAGGACACACGAACTGCCGCCAGCTCACCGTTTCCTGGGGGAAACGGGTAGCCTTTTAGAGAGACCCTTAACACCGGATTCGTTCCCCTCCTGTTACCAAGTCGGTCATACGAGGCCTTTATACAGCAATATCACTTTCCAGGGAACATTAATAGGCTGAAGGAGCAAGTGCTGGAAGAGGGGGTTGTTTTGGGATGTCCGAGACGCCTCTCTTTACAAGACCTCACGTTTAACTCTAAAAAATATCCCATACAAAACGGCTTCCCTTCATAACAAATACCTTGTTGAATGACAGATCAAATAAGCTTTTGCAGGGAAAAGATTCGACCTTGTCCATTTCCTGCGGTCACTATAATAAATCGTAACATATTAATAGATCGCTTAAATATAACATTGTTGTGAGTCCCTCCCGGAACTACAACCACCAAGAATAAGTTCTCGCTAATATTAAGATGCTAAAATAAGATACCGGCAAATAAACAGTACGAGTGGGGCAAGGGACGCAGGATCCGGTGCACAACCTGGAGCCCCACCACCCTGGTGGTGGCTTCAGGGCCTATATATTATAACCCCGGATCCTGCGCCATTTTCGCCATTCTACGCTATCCTCTAGTCGATGACTATCCTCTCTCATTCCTCACCTCCTCTCTCTCCTATTCAACACCAAAAGATCGGTGGAGGTTCGCCCTTAACCGCACACACAATTTACCAGAACATGGTGGAGGTTTTGCCCTTAACCAGAACTGGTAAAACCTCATAAAAGATCGGTGGAGGTCCGCCCTTAACCGCACAACCCACATTTCCCATATTCATCTCAAATTCACACACACACAAATTTCATCAGAACATGGTGGAGGTTTCGCCCTTAACCGCACGCACATATTCAACTTAAATTCACACACACTCAAATTTCATCAGAACATGGTGGAGGTTTCGCCCTTAACCAGAACTGGCGAAATACACTACAAAGATCGGTGGAGGTCCGCCCTTAACCGCACCACACCAAATTCCCACATGACAATTTAACTTCAATTTTGCAACATCCAAATTATCCAACAACAAATTCCAACATCCAAATTACCTCCACCTCTCATGGTGAATTTTAATCACACATAAATTCACCATAAACATTATAACATTTGCTCATACCCTTTCCATGGAGTTTTTCTGACGGTGGTAGGGGGTAGGGCGGATCACCCCTTGACCCTTTTCCAGTACAACTTAATCTTATTCGTAAACTTTGAACCGAAATAAATTATTCTTGAAGACTTATTATAACACTGACTCGCGCACCATATTTTTTACTTCCGTGCCTACCAAGGTAGCGGAAGCATTTTTTTCACTTTTGAGACTTTTTTTGCCTCCAAAATCAAAATGTCCACTCGCTTTTCACGTTTTAGAGTTTTCTGAACCAGTCTGGTTCGGTGTCTGTCCGTCTGTGTCCGCTAATCCTTGCCACACGCATAACTTCCTCATTTCAAATCCGATTTTGCTGAATTTTTAATGGGCCATGCGGGTTGGGCCATATGACTTTAAGAACGATCGGATCATTGGTAAGGCTAGTAAGCTTGCGCAAACGCGAAATCCGAAGTATTCACTTCTCATGGATCAATGGTCTGATTTTACTAGAATTCAGTGGGTAGCTTCGACATGGTCTTCTACGAATTTCAGAACGATCCGATTATTGGCATAGCAACTGTGCACATATGCAAACGTACTCAATTATTTCTCACGGAACCTGTGAACGAACTTTGATGAAATCTTCAGGAATAAGTCGGGTTGGGTACTAGGTGGTCCTCTACGAATTTTATTACGATCGGATCTAACTGGTATAGCCTCTGCGTGTCCGCAGACACCAAACCCGAGGTAATCAATCCATTTTCTACGTCATAATGGCCCGATTTCACTACAATTCGGTGGCCAGCTGGGATGCAGCTTCCAGACGAACATAATCGCGATGGGATGATCGGTCTACTGCGCGTCACCATCAAGGAAGAACCAAAGGTGCCATTAGCTTAAATGTTTTGGGTAGTTAGGGTATCTCTCAGAAAAAATGTACTTATGAATTGCATAGCAATCGCATGAATTGCAGCTACTGCGCATGCGCTAATCATCAATCCAATAATTATTTATACAATTTCCCCTTTTTTTCCGCTCTTACCTTGTCGAGGTGGAAGGAGGGAGGGGGGATGTTAGTGATCTATAAGATCATGTCGTACATCAGGTTTTGGCGCTCAAATCAACTCCTTGACTCCTTGTTAAATAACTGATCAAATGGCTTTTGGCAGAAGAAAAATAGGCTTTGCACATTTTCTGCCTCAAAGTTATTTGCATGAATAAGTAGTAATTTATTGAGTATAGCCTGTCCACGGTGGGAAGGTTTTCTTAGCTGCGAAGAGGGAGATATCAGCTGAGGCTTGATCAACAGTCAGTGAACTGGATCACACTAAACTTCGCCAAATTACTCAACTCTGCCAAAGGAACGTACATTTTAATTCTTTAATTTATAATTCTAATTCTAGTCTCCCTCACAATTAAAAACAACAGACATATAAACAAAAACAAAAATCAGGATCAGGGGGTCGTCTGTATACCCATTTTTTAACAAAAAATGTCTCCTAGCATTTTATTAAACCCGTCTTTTTGGAGTTTTGTGAATTCAAGTTCGGCAACGGCTTGTAGCTCCCTTAATCAAGGCCTAGAAAAATATAAACAAACCATTAAAAAAAAACCACAGTCATGCAGCATGGCTATAAGAGCGAATTTTCGAAGAAATAACTGATTTTATGTAAAATGTGATGTTTGGGATATCCCATTCAAATATGGGCAATCTTAAACTTATTGGGTAATTATAGGTATTCAAGTATGACGCTATTCGGTTAATTCGGTTTGTCCGGTATAATAGGTTTATGTCCTTATGTTCGTTTTGTTACTCAAAACTTTTTTTGGCGGTTAAGACGCGCGACCCGTGGCGGATAGCAAAAGCTAAAGCCGTTTTGTGTTTAGTTATTATCGTATTACTACAATAAAGAATTAAATGAAATATTCCAGCGAATGAGAAAGTTGTGCGTCGGAGACGAAATGAAATAACCAAAATTGTGTTATTTCGTCACTATTTGTCGTTTTCGGCATCTTCCTCCACCGCCTAAAACTTTCTGAAAATTAATTTTCGGCCAATGTTTTCCCAACTTGATACCATACAAAATTAAAACAGGAGTAGTTTTAAGCAAAGTAAAATTTGGGGTGGAAGGGGGGGGGGGAGGCGGAAATCAAAAATGTTTTGAATACCAGAAGAGTAGGTATTGGATACGTAACAAATTTTTTGTTCCATTTTTTGCCGAGTAACACCTCGGTTTGTAGATTTTCCAACGCTGAACACGATGGTGAAGTCAGAATTTCGATATCCCATTCCGTTATCAGATTAGAGCAGACGAACCAGGAAGAACATCTCAAGAAATGACCACGTTCCTTCATCTTCAAAGTGCTCCAGTTTGAGAACGGAATGAGATATCGCAATTCTGATTTCACCATCGTGTTCAGCGTACAAAAACCTTTAAAATGAGGTGTCACTTGTTAGACTGTTTCATTTTGGGAATTTTTGGGTAATTTTTCCCCCCTAAAACTCCCCCTTAGAGTGACCCGATTCTGCCCATCTACGAACTTAGCCTGTCGATTGCCAAGACAGATTTTTCGTGCAAATTTGAACTTTTGATCTCAATTCTTTCGAGAGTTATCGTCTGGAATGACACATACATATATAAATATATATATAAATATATATATATATATATATACATATAATTTTTGGTGTCTTTCGGCAGTGAATTCAGGATGGTCTGAAACGGATTTTGGTATAAAAATCTTTCGGAAATTCGAGTTTTAAAAATTTTGGAACGAGAACAATAGCTTCCTTTTCTTCGAAAATTCGCTAATTGATGTTTTAATCCATTTTTAGCGAATTTTCGAAGAAAAGGAAGCTATTGTTCTCGGTCCAAAATTTTTAAAACTCGAATTTCCGAAAGATTTTTACACCAAAATCCGTTTCAGACCATCCTGAATTCACTGCCGAAAGACACAAAAAATTATATGTACCTATATATATATATTTATATATGTATGTGTCATTCCAGACGATAACTCTCGAAAGAATTGAGATAAAAAGTTCAAATTTGCACGAAAAATCTATCTTGGCAATCGACAGGCTAAGTTCGTAGATGGGCAGAATCGGGTCACTCTAAGGGGGAGTTTTGGGGAGTTTTAGGGGGGGAAAATTACCCATAAATTCCCAAAATGAAACTGTCTGACAAATGACACCTCATTTTAAAGGTTTTTGTACGTTGAACACGATGGTGAAATCAGAATTGCGATATCTCATTCCGTTCTCAAACTGGAGCACTTTAAAGATGAAGAAACATCACATTTTACATAAAATCAGTTATTTCTTCGAAAATTCGCTCTTATAGCCATGCTGCATGACTGTGGTTTTAACTTTTCAGTTTGATATGGACATATTGATTCGAATGCCCGAAATAAGGAAAACACCCACGATTTTCTTTTGACGCTCTTAAGTACTTTGAACAGGCGCAGGAGATAAAATAATCAGTTTCACGCAGTCTGGAAAACACTGGAGAGCCCTCATTAGAGTCAGCGTGAAAAATTACGCAGAAGTCTTTGTCGCTTCTAGTTATGCCAGAGTCATGTTTCACAATAAATCCTCCGTTTGGCAAAACAATCCTCTTTCTTTGCATTCAAACGCGATTTCCACCTTCAATAAAGATGATAAGAAAAATGATAAGTACACCATTGAAACTGAAATCTTGGGAAAGTTTTTCTCGTTGTGTAAGTATCTACTTAGCTGGTACCTATATTTATTTTCCCATAGGTGAAACAACGTAGGTATTAAAAATACAACTCTTGTACCCTTGTGTGAATAGAACACTTCAAACGAACTTATAACATCGTTGGCTACTAGCGAGTAAAAGCGTTTTGTCCTGGGAACCATACAGTGTAGATTGTACACAGCGTACAGTTTCCACAGTAATTGTATGAAGGTTCTTCAGTTGCGACTTGGGAATTGAGTTAAGATGTCAAAGTGCCACAATAATTGACAGTGGTAGGGAGATCAAGGAGGTTTCATTCGTCCGTTCATAAAATCGAGTCAACAGACGGAACCGCCGGACACAAAGGAAAATAATCAAGGGGTTGGTGTCCACCCAAGACTTCAGTGGTGGATAAAAAAAAGGGACACATTGGCTCTCTTGCCCCCTTTGAAAGGCAATATTTGAGGTCCCCAGGCCGGGATCTTATTCCATCTCGATCAGGAAATGGAGAGACGCCCGGGCAGATGGGTCTCGAACCGGATCGTTTCCCTCCTAAAGTATTTAGGGTAAAAGATTACCTTTGAAGGGTATAAAACCTCACTAGGAAAAGCGAAGACGTCAGCAACATGCCGTAGTGATAGCGGTCACTCCCCATTCCTTCTCGACGCCCCTCCTACAGACTTCGCCTGCTAAGCCAGATTGGTGGAGCACGGCCATCCTTTTTTCCGAGTATATCGAAGCACGTTACATCCATAAATCGTCCGAACCTTTTTTTTTCCTTCAGTGTTAGGGAGGCAGAAAAAATACCATCTGGTTACCCATCAGCATCACTCGGGCCCTCCGTAGCGTAGTTGTTTAGGATCGAGATTTCTTTCAAAACAGGTTTCAAACTATTTGGTTTCTTACTCTGAGTATCCAAACGTTTATATGACCTTCTTCAAAATACTGAAGATGCCTAAAAATCTTCCATCAATCGTGAGTTAGGTAGCATTTTTCAAAGGTTGTCAAATTTCAGAAAACTTGAAAATCATTTGAAGAATTAACATTATCATCAAAAGAAATGACTTTTTTCAAAACACAGTATAGAGAGCTAACTGGCTCATCAACTGTTCGTGGAACCACCACCACACTCATCGTGCACGATCATGCAATCATTCTATAAATTTAAGAGTGGCTTGAATGACATCCTTATCAAGCATTACGCGGAAAATGATAATATTATATCCATACCTAGCTGATTTACTAACGAAATGTAAGTTCCGTCCCTGTCTTTCATTACTCGTCTTCATCACTCGTGTTTATCCAAGCCTTCAACTTGTTCATCTCTATCAGCAGTGTGAGTTATATATTATTATGATGAAAATATTTTTGAAACCAAGCATTTTTAATTAGCAACTCCTGAACTCAAGACAATTTTCTAAATTTTGAAGATAAAAAACTGCCAATGACTCCCTAGTGCTCATAATATCTAGTATGAAATACTTAATAACTTATTACCTACTTTATTCAACTAACTACGCTTTCTCTTCCTGTAAATAAAGGCTTTTAATAAATTTAAAAAAAATAAAATAAATGTCCTTCCTATGTCGATGAGAAACCCTCGTAAAAGTACGATACAAGGTCACTTTATACTATCCCATAGTTGAGGCACTTTAGCAAATCCGTCATTTGGAGACAGACGCCTGCAGACTTTTACAAAAAACGAAAAAATGTGTACAAATATCGAAACTCCCGCGTTTTCGAACTAAATAACTCGCGATGAAATCGAGGAAACCCATTTCAAAACAGAGTTATTGAAAGGTTGTCTGATTCCACTAACACACGAAAAATACACTATTATACCTTTTTCGGTGATCAAACAGTATATTTTTCGATTGTTAGTGGAAATAGACAACCTTTCAATAACTTCGTTTTTATTTTTAATTTCCCCCGCGTTTTCCCATTCTTCTCGAGGCAAAACATTTGGACGGGTGTAATGTAAATTCTTGGCTCGGGCTGGAATTATGGTGCTGAATATAAGAGAACTATACGACGAGTGCAAGTAAACTCGACATAGGCAAAATATGTGCAGTCGTTATTTGATGAAATATACCTATATGGGTCTATGTCGTCAACCCACATATAAGTCAAATGTGATACCTTGAATTTGAATTTTTTAAATTTATTTTTAAATTGGCTACCTACCTATGTTTTTGCTATTCGGTGATGATTAAATTCTATCCACTTTTTGAGGATCCAGTTACTACCTACAGTTTGTTTGAGTTGGATTGTTAGACCTTCAAAGAAACCCTTTATCTATTCCAATTTAGAAACTAGAATGCATCTGGGTTCTTTCCAGTCCCTGCCCCTTTGAAGTTAGAAATACCAACCTACATGAAAATCATAGACTAAGCCATTTATCGAGATAGACCGAAAGGTAGGTAGTCGATCGGTCGGATTTTTTCACCGTGACTAAGTAGGTTTTCATTTATTTGACTCTTATCTTCCTCTTTAACCGATATTTATTGTCAATCACGAGGAACCCACATAAATTCGTAGTTTACTGATACAAACGTCGTAGCATACTTCAAAAGTACCAGTTCGAAGACACATGGCTTTGACCACTTCTGAAGGGCAGAGTATAAAAACCAGAACGGAACGGAATCCGTGAACAGATTTCAAGTGAGTTGTATCAGAACCCAAGGTCAAATATGTAGTAATGTTTTGAAAACTTGCCGCAACACTGGGCAGCTAAGCGAATGACAAAAGAACGTTGACAAGAATACGAGTAGCGGTTTTATCTTAGCTATAACCTACCGATTTATGAGGGTTTTACGACTTCTTCAGACTCTCAAGAAGTACCATCGGAACACAACTTAGCTTGGATATACATAGTTATTTTTCCATAGCAGCTTTCAGATGGGGGAAAAACGGAGATTATAAATAAGCCGAAGCGTCAAAACTTAGGTCAGATAACCTTGAATCGTCCGGCGAACATGTTTTTCCACGCGCTCATTTCTACTCTAATGATGGGTAACGTGGAATAATTTAATTAATGAATAACTATGTATCATCTTTAATGTTTCTCCTCTCCTGAGATACGTGTTCTTACTATGGAAATATTCGGGCCCGAATTAAAACAGGGGTAGGTAGTCTGGGGTGGAATTGATCAGTAGCTGAAATTTCTTGTACAATCAAAAACGAACCATGGTAAAAGCTAGCTCAATATAGTAATCTGGAGTTACGGTATTTAACCAGTTGAACTGTCTGTCTATTCCACAGGCGCCTCACTGGTCTAAAGTAAAATATTAACCAACGACATATCCGTATCTATTCTTATAATATCCCACGAAACCCCCCTTCTCAGAATCTATTCCCTAACTAAAATGCCTCAGTCCATCTACCCGGAGACTTAGTTGATGCAAATGGATGATGTTGTTCATCTGAACATATCAGCAACATGGATTCACGCATTTAGAGAGATGTTAGTGCCTGTGAAACAACAATTTATTGGGTGCCACAGTAGCACGTTGGAGATGTCGGTGGCGTGCGTGTTGAGTGATTAACAAGCACTTGAGTCAGTCCACACAAATTAACACATACGCAATTTCACTCCCTAGGTAAGCTGGCGTTCTGTATCAATGGTGGTGCAGATGCAGATGCTGTCCTGTACCAAGCTTATGGATACATATCGGAACAAGGCAGTAATGAGCCAACTTGCGGTGCCACCCTCATCACCAACCGCCATATCATCACGATTGCGTTCTGCCTTCAAAACTGGCAGGAGTTCGTTACATAACTAAGTTCATAACATAAGTTCATTACATAGTTACATTAGTTCATTACATAAGTTCATTACATTACTATTGATGTTGGAACATACAATTTTTAAACTCAAAACTATTGACGATACTCCAAAATGATTGTTTAAGGGGCATATACATGTACATACTTTAGGTGGGTTGTTGAGGTGCGGTCGTTAATGTATAGAAAGCGGGTAAATCTGGTTCTGTTTGACAGAAGTTGAACTGAGGAGGTATATGAACAATGAAAAAAGATTGCAAGTGTATAATTGTATAATTATACAGGTAAGTTGGACTGCTCATAAGGTATTAATGTGGTAATTGATAAGTGAGAAAGTTATAGTAATATTATTTTGTGAAGAGATTGTGGTACACCTGATTCTGCATGGGAGTGTTTCCGTTTACAGCTGCACTACTGTTTCATAGACTGAATGAAACTTCTTTCAACCTCATATTCCTCCTATTTTCCTCAAAACAGCAAACTCGTGTTTGGTAGCAGCCACACGTTTAACTAAGGCTATTAGGAATTGTTCATAATAATATGATCTATAGAGGGCGCTTCTGGCAACACTAATGTGTTGATTCATTCATTTTTTATGTACTGACTTTGTCTCACATATCAAGTGCAGCTTTTGCAAGGAATATTGTCCACAATGCCTGATATTATTGTTCAGTGGGTTTCAATCTACTTAAGTATTGTTCAAGTATTTATGTATTGTTACTAGTATTTTTGAAGGCTACTGTAAGCTTTGAATCTAAATTGTTTTCTTCAATTTGATACATGTTTGAGAAAAACTGTCCATTGCTATTCATAAATCCATATTTATTCAATATTGGTGTAAGTTGCTGTTGGCTACGAGGTACGGGCTTTTCATTTTTGTAGAAGGTGTTGCTGCCTTGGGGTTTCCACTGGATTTGCTGGTGTTGTTGAGTAATGAGTGAATTATGTTTTTGGTAATTTTCTTTCGTGGGAAATTGTTTTCAGTGATGTAATTTCGCCCATATTTGCAAGATAATGGTGGTACTGTAAATCAGGTAGTTTGATGCATCGTCAGAGAAGACTTTTCGCACAGTTCATTTGCAATGGGTGATGGGGATTTGAAATTAATTAGTCTTCCTTAATTATTCTTATATATTTAAATAAACCCTATTATTATATCCAGCACTGAGATCACTTGGTTGGATAACAGCCACTAGTAAATTCTGGACCTAATACGTTGTGATCATAATGCTGTGATTCGTTACGATACGAGTAGTGATTTCGTCATTAAACTCACACAGTTCATATTTTAGGTTCCATTCCTGGCTGTTTTTGTGTTTTTTTTTTTATTTTAATTTTTTTCTTCCTAAAAATGGATCATTTAGAACTACAATCTGCTTTGTAGATGCCCTTAATGCATCCAAGTACGATTAGAAACATATAATAAATATGATCATGAGATAATTTATAAGTATGATCGAATCATGGGTCACATTTCACCCGTTAAATACCAAATAAACATATAAACTATCTGATTCAGTTTTATTTGATTGATTGAATTTTTTTTTTGCTAAATTCAATCGAATTTTTCAATTGTTTGTTCATGTAATTTTAAATGTATCTATCTAATCGGATATTTAATGATTCCAGGAGACGATTATTCGTTCAATTGGGAGTAACGGACTGGTGCAACGGAGAGTCTGTGCTAATTGGTCAACAGTGGTCCTATTTCTTAGCCGTTTACTTGGAAAATTACCCAGATCGTGAAGGTGCTTTGGGTATAGGGACTTTGGCGATCACTATTGAGAACATCGTCCCCATGGGTCCTCGGCCGAACGGTAAATGGAAAGTTTATTTTACGGGACATAAAAGGAAAGCACTGGGAAGGTATACCTACCACAACTGATCAAAAAATAAAGACGGGAGAAACAAAGGACTTTGCTGAATTTCCTGAGCTGTACCGATTTTTGGAAATTGTTAAACTCACGAGACACTCAATCCTTCAACTTCGTAGAAGACGATTACAGTGGCTATTGGAATCGTTCATTTTTTTCTAGCGTCGAAATCTTATACCATGTTTGGTGAACTTGAAGCAGGTGGTATTTGCTATCTTTAGAGTTTGTTCAAGCCACTTTTGGAAGATGAAACTCCCATTTTGCCAACTTTTTCGATAAAAAATGATTTAACGATTAAAATAGTAAATCTTGTCTCGATACCTACCATTCTTTACCACTTTTGGTTATTTGATATCAAAGGTCGTTATTTTGAAGACATTTTTACTGATTTTTAACCAAGTTTGACCCAACAAAACCTGACTTTTGATCTGACCTTGAATTCAAGGTCGGATATCGTCTGGAGTGAGAAATACGTACTTGAATAAATATCTACATAAATTAATAAACACAGATATACATCCTATATCCTGGTCCTAGTCAGGCAAAGAACCATTTGAACAAATTTCTAAGTTGGCGATCATTAATAAAAATAAAATTCAAAAGGTAAATTCAACCATTTCTGACGATTTTTGATCCAGGAAAACTCGGGTTTCACCTCCTTCTTTGTTAAAAATATTTTTGGTTACTGAACTTTATGACGGTACATGGAAATCCCGTCCATATTGGATCCGGGCTCATCCCCATTTTTTTTTTTAACACGCGGCTGATGGGGCCGTCGATTCGCAAAAACGAATCGTCAACTCCTGGAGGCATTGCGTAATAATCAAAACAGTGTCTCCGGGGGCAGCTGTCACACTGCCTCCCTACCTTTCTTAAGTGGAGAGGGAAAACAACGCTGTATGGGCAGCTAGTTACTCCCCTCATCCATTACAACTTTCTGTCTTGCAATATTGTAGTGACTGAGTGAAACTCCATTCTACACAAAATTTGATGAATTGATATTTATTTGCAGTTTTTTCCGCTATTTTTAGCAATTGTTAAAAAAAAAACGCTGCAATCCTTGTCACATGGGTTTATTATTCTATTGGAGTTCTAGAGATTCTTGTTGGCAGTTAAATTTATTGTTACTTTCATGTGGAATGATTGAATTAGCTATTCCTGATGATTTCCACCAATTTTGGCCCCCAAAACATGAAATAGGTACCTGCACTTTTTTTTCCCCTCCAGATCATATTTGATCATTGGTAGTGCGATTTAATGGTCTTGATTCAGCTGTTTACACTTTTTCTAATGTTAGTATACACATTGATGGTGATTTCAGACAGTTTTCCAGGTTTTTGACTAAAAAAAAACAATTTTGGGAGATGAGCCAATGGTAAAACCTCAATTTCCGCGTCTTTGGTCAAAATCGACTTCATATTCGGTCTTCTCGTCCCCAAAAACATGAAAAACGATACCTCAAAAGCTCATTTTACTAACATGTTGCTAAAACGCAAAAAGTACCTATTTTTACACACATTTTCACTCATAACACCCCTGGGTATATTCCGATCGGGCTGAAAAGTTTCGGGACACAACTAGGGCCCATTTGGAGCATGTGTGCGAAAGAACGAATTTTTTAGACCAAAAATGAAGCCTGTACACGTGATACGGCGGACGGCGTACGGCGGACGGACATTGCATTTTTTGAATCTACGCACCTTGAAACGGAAAAGAAAAAATTTTGAGGGGGTGTTATAAAAATTTTTTGCTGAGCGAATACATAGGTGTATTATTCACAGAATAATAAACCAAAACAGTTTTGTGAAAAATATTCCTGATCAGTAAATACCCTTTTTCTGTCTTGACTCACCATTCTATACAAGGTAGGTACCTACTTTGAAAGAATGTATACAATTAGCCATTTGAATCCATTTATAAGACACTTTTAAGACTTGAATGATTTTAGACACGAAAAACTCACTTCGACACAGTTAGTTTTGAAAATAAAAGTAGGATTTCCAAGTCAAATGAATCCTTTTCCAAATCAAATGAATGCTTTTCCAAATCAAATTAAACCTTTTCCAAATCAAAAGAAACCTGTTCCTAACCAAATCAATCGTAAATCTGTAAAATGAGCAGTATAATAACAATAAATTAGCGTGAACAATGGATTCGTTATAACAATATTCTATTTAAATTAACTTTTGTAATGCGCACGTAAAAAATGAATCGATAGAAAGGACGTGATACCTAAACCCAACCTAGAAGAACGACCAACAGAACTCTTCAGTTCAGTCAGAACTGAAGAAACTTTTGGTTCAATATTTCAAGAAATAAGGAAAACTACCTACCTAACGTAAAAATAAAAGTTTAGCTTGACTTGGAAAAGGTTTCATTTGATTAGGAAAAGGATTCATTTGGTTTGAAAAAAGATTAATTTGATTTGAAAAAGGATGGGTTGGGGTTTTTTTTGGATAAGGCAATTTTATTGTTAAATAAATAACATCACAACTGGGAAATTCATACTATATTTACAACTGAACAACTGAATATAGTAGGCTACACGCCTATTTAGTGTGAAACTTGTGATTAGGGATGCAATCCATTGGCTGTCCTACAGTAAGTGTAGTCAAAATGAGAACAAACTAGAAACGGAAATCATTACCATAACACTACTCATAAAGATGTCTTGACATAAGGGGTATTTTTTGAGAGTCGTCGATGAGTCGGTGTCGGGGTCAGAGTGTGCAAGATCGTTGAGTGAATTATTGGGTTGGTCTGTCATGGAGGCGTTTCCTCCATCCATCAGAACTTCAGTTACTGTTGGGATTCGTAGGTCGGACTGCAGGGCTGACTTACGGAGAAACTAATTACGGACACTGATAGATGGCGCGTTGCGGGCATTCGACTTGAAAATGTAATACACTTTGAAAATCGTTAAAATCCAGAAAAGGTTTTAGAATACTTCCACGCGGAAAAGAACCAAGGAATATTCCAAAATTCAGGTGCTCACAGATTAGCTAAATACTCGTTGCGGGCATTCGATTTGGAAATGTAATACACTTTGAAAATCGTTAAAATCCAGAAAAGGTTTTAGAATACTTCCACACGGAAAAGAACCAAGGAATATTCCAATGTTCAGGTGCTCACAGATAAGCTAAACACGCGTTGCGGGCATTTGAATTGGAAAAGCTCTACAATTTGAAAAATGGTTAAAATCCAGAAATGGTGTTAAAATACATCCACAGGAAAAGAACCAATGAATATTTCAAAACCCAGGTGCTCACAGATCAACTAAACATTTCAAGCACAAAGCGATTATAGCCCCCCCCCCCCCGAAAAACATTGCCGAAACATGATAAAATTTCGAGATGGATTCAGACTTATGAATCGAAAAATGTATCATAATAAATTGTCAAATGAGGAGTACCCATGACTTCTGTTTATCTTATAATGGAAGATAATCCTTTCTAAGAATTTTATATTCTACGATGAATATTTTGTTTTCTAAGAGCTTTCAAAGTTTCGACAAGTGAAATCGCATTGGTCATGGGAGTCCCGCCCTGGCGGGAGGGTGCAATGACGGCATTTGTTGTCAAAAAATATTAATGTTCATAGAAAAAGAACTATTCATCGTAGGAAAGTGCGGTTGGTCTCAAAATGCTTAGAATGGAACCTACTTTTATTTAAAAATGGAAAAATAATTGAAACGGAAGTCATAGGTACTCCTCACTGAAATTTTGGACCCATTGAAATTATGTTTCTTCTTAGAAAATTCGCTAATACAGACGTTTACGGGGAATTTTAAACAGTGTCGTTGAATTCGTTTAAGCCGTAGTACTGTATGTTTGCAGCTCCAATTGGTGTCGCAACTTTCGGTATTTGTGGAATGGGTGTGTATGACCCTGCTTCCAATCGCAAATCGTGCACCCTCAGGCAAGCTGAGCTAGTGTATAGAATGCATCATCATGCCTGCTCCCGTCAATGGGGTCTGATTTGTGCCGACCCCAAGAAAACTTCGCCTCAATCTGGAAGCATGTGCTACGTAAGTATCAATTTTCAGCTGATGAATAATTTAGCATGTTGAACTGTAATGCAATACTGTAACGTGGAATATTGATGTACCAGCATACAGTAGGATCCATTCCATTACATGAATCCGTTACATGGATTGCTCATCTGGGAGCTGTGATCTAAAAATCTAGCCCGTACCTGCCCTCTAAATTTCTGCCCTTTACGACCATTCCGAAACAATGGGATTTCTATGAGGGTTGACTGGTGGACAAGTCGATTTTTCGGAAAAAAAGGTTGTTTCACATGATTACTTCATTTTGTCCTCTATTTACTTACCTACATGAAACAATCCGGTCTCATTTCTTGTAATCTAGAATTAAGCTTACTTTGGGTTTATATTACCTGCAGCATTAGGTGGAGCTCAGAAGAATAGCGTTTTGTGGTTATCAAATATAAACAAAACAAGATAATGATTCTTGTGGACACATTTGGAAAAATCAGTCGGCGTGCTAAAAAAAACTCCTGCTAGATCCCAGCTTCCAATGGTGTACCGTGATATTTGAATGAAAGAGCGTGGAACTTTCTGAAAATGATCGTTTTTGCAAGTAACAGGACATGAGGAAGCAGGTGTTGATTACTACGTAATTATCAACGCTGATTCAGTTTTATAAGATAAGTTTTATAAGAAGAGTTTGATAAGATTCCTTAAATGAAAAACACTCTGTCTATCACAAAAGTTCAAGGAAAACATGAGAATGGTACCCGTTGGAAAATTGGTATCCAGCAAAAGGTGTTAGACAATATGCCGGGCCCCAAAGATTTTTAAAGTAGGTACATATACCTAATGATTTTTCATAGTTTTCACTGAATGGGGAAACCCCATGGTTCTGAAATTGCTGCTTTTTTCCAAAATTGCTTTTTGTGTTGTTTGTTGGTGGTAAAAATCGAATGGGCTCCCCGGAATAGCATATTATTTGTTTAGTTTCCAAGATTAGTAGTACCGATGTCAACGCTCACCTCAACGTCGTGGATTATAGAAAACCTGCTGTATCCAAAGAAAGGCAGCAAAGAGGTCATTAAACTTCCACATTTAAATGAAAACTAACTACTTAAGTTTCGTCCAAATGAGAAATATGTATCACCCATCTTACTGTCCACTTTCAAATAAAAAAAATTAAAAACACACGTGGGTATTCCTCATATTCCCAAGTTTTGGGTATATCCCCATCAATGGCTCTGTATCATTTGAATATTCACGATGTAATACCCTGTAGGGTGGCTTACAATAAACTAAAATAAAAATTAAAAATAAAATGAAGGCTGTAAAAAATGCGTTGATTCGGAATTTTTCTCAAGCTAAACATTATTATTTTCCATCCAAACACATTTTTGGAAACCAACAAGGAAATCGATACAGCCATAGCATGTGTGTGCTTACTTCAATACGCTGTCTTAGAACATGTTTAAAATCTTCTTGTTCAGTGTTCAATAACTTGAGTTTGCTTCCCGAACAAAATATATAGCAGAAAGACGCTGAGTTTTCAAAATGACCCATCTACCGTTGACATCACACCCCACGGAAACCAAGTCGAAAGTTCAGCATCCACAGAATGTGGATAAATATCGACGCGGGCGATAAGGGTACGATAGCGGTCGTGATAGGGGCAAGTTGTGAAATGGGGGGGAGCATAAGAAGAAAAGCCAAGTGGGGGTGAAAACATTAGAAGAAAAGTTGAGTTCACATGACCAAAAATGTTTGACAACAAATTGTTACCGAAATATTTCCGGATGTGGTCGAGAGGGTCCGAAAGACTGAAACAATTTGAAAGAAGTTGATTTTGGGGTCAGCTCTTAATTTCCGTAGATTTTAGGTATGATGGGGGTGCTTCATCTTACCAGTTCCCTTGTCTTCTTACACGTACCATACCCCAACTCTTCAGTAATCGTCACTAATCATCCTGTTTTCTAATCCATATCTTCATATTCATTACCCAACTCGAAGAAGCACCCATTGTAATCACTACTGCAGGGTAATGTTATCACTTATCACCCAACCTGATAACATAGATATCAATAAGTTTCTGACAAACGTACATATTATGTATATGTATGAATGTATCAGTTATTGAGCAACTTTACCAATTCTTTAATTGGAACTGTATCGTTACAGCAAGATCAAGGAGGACCAGTCGTCGAGTGCTACAATCAACTCTGTTACTTATCAGGTAATATTAATTTCATTATTTATTCGTTTACTATGAATGGTTCGAATTTATTATCATAAGAGGGTTCTGCTGGTTAATCCCCATCTCCAGGTCAACCCTTAGGTTTTAATATTTTATTCCGATTATAAAGACCAAGGAGTTTTTTTTATATTGTAACACAAACGACTCACGCTGTGGAATACTTCAATCATACTTCTGTCAATAATTACATAAGGAGTCAGGATGCTGACTTTTGATAGAGACCATATAACCCCAGGACTCAAATCATCGTCGTAATCATTACGTAGCCTACCATGATGTTGCACGGCTGGTTCTTCCCCTTCCACCAATGATACTCGCACTTCTTAGGCAGAGGTACCTCACCATGGGTGCGATCTCACAATAAAATTAACGCACAATGCTTTCAGTCAGTAAATTACTGTTCAGGCAGATGTGATTACAACACGCGCATATTATACAGACAAACAATATCTCTGGAAAGAAAATAAATAAACGAGATTAACTGAAAATCGTTCATATGGCAAATACCGCATTCCAAGCGCTGACTACGTAGTATATACATGCTTAAATTGAATTAGTCGCTTCAAAGAGGGCGTGCCAACCCTCCACAGTTCTCTCCTACCATCCTCTGATTATGTTTCCCATAAAATCATATGATTCCTCTCAGGCTAATTTCAGTGCTTCCACTAATGGAGAAAACTTGGTTTAATGGGTCGGATGCCAACCGTAACCCGGTATACGAGTAACTGGGTGATTTTTGTACATTTATGAATACTTGTAAAACTGAGATCAGCTATCTGAGATAGCATGTTTGCAAGCTGAAGCTTCACCATAGGAAATTCAAAATTCCCCCAACTAGTTAAAAATTTACAAAAGAAAGGATGCGTTCAAAGACCAGAATTTTGTTGAAATTTGAGATCATGTAGGTCAAAACAGCTAAAACCCCAAGAAATAAGAAGAAGCTACCAAATGTAGTACCTACAGCATGGTGAGTTTACACGTCTCTAGAATAACCCATGGGAAATATATTCCCATATGTTTGGACTTTATCTCTTAGTTTTTGGACTCTTTCATAAATACCTGTTTACTGTGATATGTTTACAGTAGACCCTCCTTGAACGCATCAATGTTTGGAACATTCATATTTTTTTATTCAATTAACCCTGGAGACACATGGCTACTTTCTTCACACACTAACAACAAGGCAGGCTCACGGGTGACCCCGTTCTTTTTTTACCAACTTATTTCCTTTTCTGGAGGCTGAAAATGATCAAGGATGATAAAAGCTTCATTTTACTGCATACAAATATTACTTATATATCATATTATTATATTATATCATATTACTGCCCCTCGCATTTGACGAGAACAACAAAATAAACATCATAGCCATAAACCGCACAACGAACAACTTAGTTGTAAGTAATCATAAGAGATCAAAATTACTCATTCAAAACCTGACTAGATAAGAGGAACTTAGAAAATGACATGTGCTTTGGTACAAATCAGATACCTAGTCCATAACAATAAGGCTGGGTCACCAGTTTTTCAGTGACCCAAACACAGTTTTTGGTTCCTTACCTGTTGTAACCAGATAAAAATAGCACTGAAAACGTTCCAACTGTCTCAGGGGCTCGGCGGGTTTAAACAACAATAAAAAAAAAGTAAGAACTAAGAGATTAAAAAAAAAATACTAACGTTACTCAAGGCTGGGTCACCAGTGACCCAGACACGATTTTTGGTGACTTACCTGTTGTAAACAGACGCAACGAAGCACTAGAACTGTTCCAACCGCCTCAAGGGCAAGATGACAACTAGTGTGAAATGTACACAAGCTGTTACAGAATCCATCCCATTATTGGCAACACTACATACAAAATTTCTCTACATGGGTCACCGGTGACCCATGCCCTGCGATTACAGGGTTAATGATCGGCCCTGGGTGTAGGTAGTTAAGGGTCACTTCAGGTTTACTCCAAAATGTCGCTCACTGAATATTGCTGCATCATTGGAACATACTTTTTAGATCATTTAATGATGTGTAACCGTTAAAAGATTACATTTTCAAGGAATATGATGGGACTTCGATAGTTAGTTGTGCAACTATTAGTTTTATCTTGATACGAGCCAAAAAAGTAGCGCCACTATGAGTTGGTGGGTGACTACTCACCCACCTGATAGACGGTGAGAAGTTGCTCATTGGGTTGCCTCTCCCAAAACAAATTAGTCCCATCCAACCATACGAGTTTGGAAGGCTTTAACAACGACTAGTAAGCTGAGTACAGAAACGAGTTAACATGTATGTAATACAGATTTGTCATTCACAGGAATCCAGTGGAAAACTGTGGACGGATCTTGCACCGGCACGAACATTATGCGCTCTGTTAGTCCTGCTTTACCATGGATTCACAAGATTATCAGACAAGGCTAGCACCAAAACAGGTTTGAGAACGTCGTGGTTCTCAAAGTGGACCCTTGAAGGTTGTCCAACGGGAATATCAATACACCATTCAAATCTTAATTTTACCAACCCCAAGGAGCACAGTTTTGGAACGCAGTGACCAGTACTGCCAATTCCCTTAATTAGTTTATAGTTTTTTGGTATTGGCTAGTTTGTGCTGAAATAATTTATACCAATTACTGATTTAAGAAGGTGCAATATTTATTTATCAAACTTCTCCTGTTGTTTGTGCTGTATATCCAATATGTGATTTGTAGCAAGAAAAAAGGTTGCGTTACCATTAAGGGAGGGTGGGGGTTAAATTACTTTTTTAGTTCGTCAGAGTCCCCAAACGTTTCTATCCCTCTCAAAAAATAAAATAAAATGAATAAATAAATAAAAAGCAACAATTTTGTTAAGACCTCAATCCATAAGAAATTTCCGGCCGGAACAGCATATATTTGTTTATTTCCAAGATTACGTGAAGAGCGGCCATGACGTCTTGTATCCATAAAAACGCTGCGATGACGTCAAAAGAACTTCCACATGAAATTAAAAATCTCACTACTCATGTCTACCATCTATGTAATATCAGTGTCTGCTTTCAAACAGAAAAATAAAATACAAATCGCGTGGGTATTCCCCAATGGGCAGATTCCAACTTCATAACTTTGACGTGAATGTATTGTCACTTGATAACGAATTGGTTTGGAAGCCTACCAGTTGCTATCAAATTTTCGATCATGGTAGCGTACGCAGAAACTCAGAATTTTATGAACGGCCATATCTCACGAAGCAGAAGTCCGATTGTGCTCAAATTAATGTCTACGGGATCTCAGAACTAATATTCACAAATTCATTATTTGTCCTATCATTTTTCAATACCTATATAATTATGAACTCCATGGTATGAGACCGGAATCTTTTTTTTGAGACTAGATATTTTTATTTAACAAAAAGGCTGAGAACAGATGAAATGAGATAAAAATTCCTTTTCCCATAAAAAATCCACAATTTATATAGATTTTTTTTTCGTTCTGTGTAAACTGTGAAAGTATCTGGGGAACGAAAGATTGGAACAAAGAGGCATGCTGTGTATTAACAGTAATTCCATCACCAGACGTTCTCCGAAGGGAACAAAAGGGACCTGAGGGGGGGGGGGGGGGGGGGTATGGAACTGACAACGCTTGTTGCGCGATGACAGGCTCATGAGCCCTCCCTTGTATCTGGCACGATAATTATACCCACTCATAGGAATGTATCCGACAAAAGGATTCATTTTAGTGTCCTGGGGTTTAGTACCGGAGAAAACACGATCGCTATAACAGATCCGATGAGCGCGCCAGGGCTGGAAATCTAGTTGGATTCGAAAAGGTGGCAACGTGCAATATTCAGGAAGGGATATTAAGCCTGGAAATGGCAGAAATGGTGGTGGATCGTGATGGAGTTCGTAGAAATTGGTTTTGAAGTTTATGCCCGGTTTAGTCACCTTTGGAAAGTTTTGGCAGTGCGTACATAATATATATTGTATAGATTAATGGAGTGTCGTGAACAATGGTAAGCGGGAACAACTTGGATCAACAATAGTTAGAAACCGAGTGAAAAGGTGATCGAAAGTACGCATTATGATGCTTATCTTGAGCTGCCAGCCGACCCTCTGTTTTTAACTTGTTATACGCCATTTATTGCGCATAATCAGATGCACACGTGGTAACGAGACATTCATAACCCATTTATGACCCTTGTTTTCCACTATATTTGTTTCCGACCTGCCTGAAATACTCCCCAAGCGAATCGACTTATAGCTATTCGCTGACGATTTGAAATAGTTCTTGAAAATAAATTTAGTTGAAGATTGTAAATTACTCCAGTATGATATATCAATCTGCTTGTTGTGTGCCTCGATTAATAATCTGTCTCTCAGTATAGGGAAGCCAGGTTTTCTACCTCCTCTCGTTCTCAGAATAGTGTTAACTTCGATTAGTCACTCAATGCAGAATAGCCAGAGTCGTCAGATTACCGTTTCCGATCTGAGTGTTCGGTTTGAAAGTACATAACATTCAATGATGACATTACTGATTCTATATGTACTGGGGCCATGCGGTCACTGGGATGATTGAAAAGAAACACTCGAGACTTCAATAATACAAGACCTCTAGGGCTACTTTATAACGTCTTGGTTAGCCCTTTGCTTGAGTATGGGAGCACAATCTGGTCACCTTATGACCAACTGTCGAAGTGCATTTAAATGTATTCGCTAAACGTATAGCTTTTAACAAGGGTATTCGCCATGATGAGATTGTTCAATGATGACCGAGTGTAGACCTTGAGTATGTCTTGGAGAGTAGGCAACTTTTTGGGGATAATATTTACACAAGTATTTACACAAAATTCATAATAACACAATCGATTCTCTTTTCTTATTGTCCCATTTTGATTTCCGCACACCTTCTTACCCACCCGACAAGGAGCTCTCCTTTATCTCCCATTACTTTTGCCCCACATAACCAATTAGAATATAATCCCACTCACAATTTTGAGAAAAATTATAGTTTAGTATCCGCTAATAATCAGGGTCTTGATTTAGTTCACAACAATTTTGGATCTATTAGGTAATTTAGGAACCACATTCGACCCTTTCTGTCAGAATATCCTCAGTTTTGGTTTATTATTTTCAATAATGAACCTTTGGAATCGAGCATGAAAAAAAGAAAAAAAAAGTTAACCACCCCTCAAAATTTGATGGTTTCCATTTCAAGGTATGTAGAATCCGAAAATGCAATAAAAAAATTTCTCTCCGTACGCCGTACTTCACCCTTTTCTTAGTTACCATGAACCAAAATTTACGACATTCGGTTTATAGACCCCATTTGGGGTCCTCGAACCTCGGCGTTAATCTCACTCGTCCCTATGGGGTTAAAAATAGGGGGTGAAATCTCCAGGACGCCGGTATCTCGATTTTAAATAGGTTTTAAATAGGTCTCGAACTTGGGAGTTTTTCAAGACCACCCGGAGCATTGTACATCCAGTCGTTCGTTCACAGTAATGCTCAGAAGTTGGCACCGACAAGCTTTTTCAACAGCAGGGTGAATGAAATTGTATACATTCAGCTCAAATATCATCACTAGGGACGCGATAACAATCGGGAACTGGCCCGATATAATCATTGCTAGGGATCACCTGATTATATTCACGGAGTATGAAGTCGAGGAGTCTGTTGATAGGTAGTGAAATTCGAACGATCCTTGAAGTATTATCGATGGGTAAATTATTAAACAATGGTAAATTATTGCACAACGGTAAATTATTACACAACGGTTCATTATACCATCTACGTAGAAGGGGCTGGAGTTTGTTGGTGGGTACGTTTGCAACTTTTTCACTCCACATCAACAATGTCCCTTCAGAACTTCATTATTTGCGTTTCTTTTTGCCATTTTAGTTACTGTTTGTCATTGACGGAAATATTTTAGCAACATTTACCTCGCGATTTAGGTAGGTACCTAGTAACGAGTACGGGGTTAGGTACTAACCTACGGAGGGTCTGCGATCTACATAATATGAATAGAATAGTGCATAATATATTATATAGAAGGGTTATCTACACGGAGAGCTATGATCTGTAACAGAAGGGTATTCTGTACAAAATAAACCGTTCCGCAGAGATTTGCAGCGCTTTTTAATCTGTCATTTGTTCTATATTTATATCATGTATCTGTAGGAAATACTATGTTGATTTATTATTTTCAGTAATGAACCTTTGGAAACGACCATGAAAAAAAATGAATAAATAAATAAAATGAAAAACCTCCCCTCAAAATTTGATGTTTGCCGTTTCAACGTATGTAGCATCCGAAAATGGAATAAAAAAATTCTATCCATACACCGTACTTCGTACTTTTCTTAGTTACCATGGACCAAAATTGATGAAATTTAGTTTGTAGGCCCCATTTGTGGTCTACTTGGTGTGCGAAGCTCGGCGTTACTGTCAGTCATCTCCAAGGAGTGAAAAATAGGGCTTGAAATTTTCAAACGCCGTAGCTCGAAAAATTTCGATAGAAGGGTATAGTTTTTTAATCGTTTTTAAATTGATCTCAAACTGAAGAATTTTGTTGAGACCACCCTCAGCATTGTACGACCAGCCGTTCGTTCGTACCGAAAAGCTTCGTCAACACGATGTGAATGAGACTGTATAAATCCGGCCCAGATATCATTGCTAGGAAACACCTGATTATAACCACGGATGGCTGTATGAATTCGAATTGGTTGTTCTGTGGTATTATTTCATTCGAAGAATGATGGCTCTTTTGGATTGTGCTGATAAGTACATTTGTAACTTGAATAAACGTTATGTTTCATGAATAACAAAAAATGATTTATGAATGGTTTATTGAATCCTGCACATTTTTATGAAACTGTAATTCCCGGGCCTCGATGTAGGGCTCTCCGGGGGAGGGGGGGGGGGTCGAGGGTAGGTACTGACCACAGAAAACAGTTACATACGTAGAAGGGGCATCTATAGAGGTAAATAATAAACTGTTGTGTAATAATTTGCAGCGTTATTTCCAATACTCTTTGTATACTTACTTCAACAATATTGTATATTAATGTTATTTTATCAGAATGAAAAGAAAAAAGCTGTAGCTCCAACTAACTGCCCCACGTACTCCAACTAGTCTTTCAAGACCTGTTCAACGGACCCCAAACAAAGAACCCATCAATCAGAATCAAAAGCCAGCGATCGGATGCAGTAAGAATTATTCTCCATCTAGATACCTTCTGTTCACATATGAAGTGTAGGCATGGCAATAAGGGAGGTATACCCTGATTTAACCCAACAGCATATAAAACATAACGCCCTATCCATTTTTTCACGTACATTCACCAAATTTTAGCAAGTTCTACTGACTGGATAATTTACAACTAACATTCAAGGGGCCTCCAATATAATATAAGTTCTGAAATTAGCAATCCATACGTAAAATCGTAGCGTAAATCACATAGTAATAGGGTTGAGAGGGTAGCCGAAAGATTAAATATCTGCCGTCATGAAAATTTATAATTTTGATAAGCAAGAGTGGCAAAAGTTTGGATACGAAGGCTCTCCAGGACTGATGGCGCAAGCTTCCTACGATTATAAAGAAATCAGCACTATTATATAGCAGTCAGCGCTGTCTACTATGTGACATAGTGAGGAGAGTGACAGTGGACCCTCAAGATTCCCCCTTCTATGACTAGCGATATTAGCACCAGTTAAGAAGGGATATCGATTAGGCTCCAGTCGAAACGACTCCATCTTTACCGGAAAAACAAACGACTCGAGAACTGCAACCGTCACAACTATTATATAGAAATCAACGCTATGACGATCGATTGCTAACATAATCGATGAAAGTGAACCATAAATTACTAACTGATTTCCTGAACCTAATATCCATGTACGAGTAAATCAATTCTGTTCGATAAATATACGTCATTCTAGATGGGAGAACGTTTAAAACTGTGTGGAGGTTGACAGTACGGGTGCGTCTGTTTGTATTTTGGGGATAGAAACAATGGGTACATCATAATCAGCACAAAATGGCATATAAGGAATCCCTTTAAAACAGTTCTCATAAGCTAGAACCATATTGTTTACCACGGAGCCGGTGCCACTAGTCGCGCCGCAGCTCTTGCGAATGTTCATGATCTGTTGCTTATCACTGAACAGCTTGGAATCCAGGATTTTAACGTGATTCTAATTTGGCCTCATTAAATGTGTACCAATATCCGATATGTATAAACAAAAACAGACTCAGACAAGATCAACGCATCACCTTCCATTGGGCTGTGCCTTAGTCGGGCAATGTAATAATAATAATAAGGTAATATTCTGAAGATGCGAGAGAGCAGGAGAGGTTGCGCCCCTACAAGCCCGCAGATGACTAAAGGAGACCACTACCAACACCACCACCACACCATCCATAATGGAACTTTTAAAGAGCCACCACCAATCAGACCGCACCCCCACCATTTCTTACTTCCTTAATACATTTCATTTTTCAATCCCCTTCACCCCCCCCCCCCCACGTTCCACCACACTTCTTCCTTTTAGTAAAAGTTTTCCCAGTTTCCTTCTAGGTCATCATTTTCTTTGAATTTCCCTTGACATTCTGAAAAATTAATATTCCAAGAGCTGACGGACGTCCTAGTTATTTCTCTCTCACTGGCATTTAAACTATAAAAAAATTATCCAGGTCATTCATTTTCTCAAAGATCGTATTTTCTTAGTAGGCTCTAATGAACCTCATCACCAAATTGACTTTCTTCTAACAACCGAATGTTCTTCCTCCTCGGCTGTTCATTCACTGATATCTCACTTTCAGGATGCTGATGCTGAAATAGTATCGCAAGTTGCCCTCGTTTGGCAGATCGATCCGTGGTCATTCCCACCATAACAAATAGTCTTCTGTGCTTCAGATACTTGCAACTTCTAACTTTCACGGCTAGTTACAACTTTTTCATTGTCCGCATGACTTCGCACAACTTCCTGACAATCGGTTACTTCCCTCGCCTCCGCCAGTGTTTAGTCATTTTTATAGATTTTTAGCTAACTAGATCCTGTATAGATGTACCTACATAGTATAGCGTTGGTTTAATACAGTGGCGAATCGTTTTGATATATCGATTTCTTCAGTATATTTATGTATCATAGATATTATAGAAATGTTCACATTGACCATATTTCTAATAGTTTCGCCCGGCCCCTTGGTCACCGTAGGTCTACTCATAGGGTTGCGACTCTACTCCTTGTATTTGGGTTCCTTGTTAGCCCACATTGCTTTACTTGCCGGTGACGCGGGCATTGGTTTGCCATAAATAAGAGCCAGTCTCCAGAATTGGGGCATCCAAATTCACATGTCGTCCCAAGGGGGTGGAGATGAAAGTTCGCGAGGGGCAACACAAACGCCTGTGTGTATTATTGATATCCTACACGACAGTGCATAGACTGTCAATTCCAGTGATGCAGCATGAATAAATTAGCAACTTACCGAACCACCAAGTAGTTAAATCCTCCCCCCTCCCCCATGCCACCCAATACATACTGAAGGAAAGATTAGGTCAAAGGTGGGCGCTTTTGGAATACAAATGTAATGTGTTGAATTCCTAATTTCCTACTGTCCTAGGGATGGCAAAGCTAGTGGGCGAGATAGTGATATTGGAAATCCCACATTCACACTTATTACCTGGTTTGTAGGAGGCAGTTGGCCCCGAGACAGCTTTGCACAGTACTGGCTCGGGTTCAGGAGACACGCTGCTGAAAGTTTAATAAAATAACTAGGCTTCCAGCAAGGCAAGCAAGTGACTGAGAATTCTGGGAGAGTGATGCAATTGACTAATGAACAAGATAATTTATTAAACGTAATGCCAAATACAGAAATGAGGGGGTTCACGAGGTGCGGCAATGTAGAAGGCAAAGATACTGAAGAAATGATGCTCGCGAAGTATCGGGACTCGAGATAATGCAAAGGGGCGAATTTACTATGATTAAATCTATTAAATGACTTGTGTTGGAAAATGATGATGTGTAACGTTGGCACCAGAGTCGGGTGCACGGATTCAAAGGGGTGCAATTCGGGGGTCAGTGCGTACGCCTGCATGTGGTAGAGGGGTTCACGTTAGGCCAAGGCTCGGGGTAGTAATAACTACCTGAAGGAAGTTCTGCAACAGAACGGAAGAATCCCTCTGTTACTTCTGACAAAATGAAATGTAAATTGGACGCCTGAAGGGCACTACTACGTGACTGTCGCAAAAATGGATAATAAGGGGGTAAGTGTGCAAGTCCTACCACTCCTGGAAACTGGCGGAAGTTCGTCGTCCAGGCAACCTCTTGGCTGCGTTCGTCTTGGCTCCTGCGGTCCGCTGCTCCGGCGTCCACCCAAAGGCGAACCGTTCTCGCCTGAAACAGGATATCTCCGCGGCAGGAAATGGGTTTCAACCTGCGCTGAACCCCTGTGCTTCCTGGCCGAATCCCACCGAATGCTCTTCTCTCGGCTCTCCCGTCTCTGGGGGTCAATAGGGGAAGCAATAGAAAAGTCCAGGTTTATCAATTACGGGGCTTCACTACGGGGTCTCAATATAGCTGAAGGCTCTACTACACAACTCACTACTCCCAGGGAAAGTCGCAGGTCTAGTCTCTGGGGTTCCAGTCTCGAGTGAGCTGTCATGGCGGCCGCAACAGGGTATATCCCTTACCCCTCTCCTCACGAATTCACCCCTCCGCATCGTGGGGAAGCTGCGCAGACAACTCTCGCGTCGATGGCTCCTACCGCTGGTATCGAACGCTTATCGATCGCGCCCTGCCCGAGTCAAAAAGGAAGATGTCATTTTCTGGCCATCTTACTGTAACGTGTTGAACTCCTACTTTCCCTACTGTCTTATGGATGGCAAAGCTAGTGGGCGAGATGGTGATGGCAGAATTCGAACACGTACACTTATTACCTGGTTTGTAGGAGGCAGTTGGCCCCGAGACAGCTTTGCACAGTACTGGCTCGGGTTCAGGAGACACTCTGCTGAAAGATTAATAAAAGAACTAGGCTTCCAGCAAGGCAAGCAAGTGACTGATGGTCCTGGGAGAGGGATGCAATTGACTAATGAACAAGAGAATTTATTAAGCGAAAGACAAAATACAATACTGAGGGGGTTCACGAGGTGCGGCAATTTAGAGACAAGAATACTGAAGGAATGATGCTCGCGAAGTATCGGTACTCGAGATAATGCAAAGGGAACGAATTTACTATTAATTATTATACTGAATGACTTTTGATGGGAAATGTTGTAGTGTGTAATGGTGGCACCAGAGTCGGGTGCACAGATCCAAAGGAGTGCAATTCACCCCTTCGCATCATGGGGAAGCTGCGCAGACAACTCTCGCGTCGATGGCTCCTACCGCCGGTATCGATCGCCTATCGATCGCGCACTGCCCGAGTCAAAAATAAAATGTCGTTTTCTGGACATCTTACATTACACATTACATACCTAACTCTTGGTTTATTACTCCATGAATATAACACCTATGTATTCGCTCAGCAAACATTTTTCATAACACCCCCTGAAAATATTTTCTTTAACGTTTCAAAGTGCGTAGATTCCAAAAATGCAATGTCCGTCTGCCCTATCATGCGGGTATCATAACTACTTCATTTTCGGTCTAAAAATTCGTTCTTTCGAACACAGGCTCTATTTGGGCCCTAGTTGTGTCCTGAAACTTTGCAGCCCGATCAGAATATACCCAGGGGTGTTATGGGCGAAAAATGGGTGTAAAAATAGGATTTATTGGTTTTTAGTAAAAGACCTTTTGAAGTATCTTTTTCCATGTTTTTCAGGGCGAGAAGACCGAATATGAAGTCGATTTAGACCACAGAGTGAAGAATTGAGGTATAACGACGGTTCAGCACCCGAAATTCATTTTTTTATGAGTCAAAAACCTGGGAATTTGCCTGAAATCACCATAAATTTGTATAATAACACTAGAAGAAGTGTCAACAGGTGAATCAAGACAGTTAAATGGCACTATCAATAATAAAAAAATTTAAAAAAAAGGAGCGTAATTCGTGTTTTTGGGGGCCAAAATCAGTAGAAACCATCAGAAATAGCTATTTCGGTTATTGCACATGATAGAAACAATAAATGAACAGCCAGCATTCCTGTAGGTCAATAGAATAATAAACACACGTGACAAGGACTTTGCATCGCTTTTCTTATTAAAACTAAAATGGCTACAACCGCTGAAAAATGGATAAAAAATCACCAAAAATTTCTATGATATCACCAATAACGATTTGAGTGACTGTAGACAGAGAAAGACTATCAATTAGGCACTTGACAACTACACACTAAAAATATTGATGGCAAAAAACATCAAAATTGAGTTTTTCGAACATGAAAATTATGCAAATCTGCCGCCAAATCAACGAAAAACTACCAAAAATAAATAAACAGTTACTCATTTGAAATACTGGCCAAATTTGGATTTCTGTAGGGTTAAAAACGGTGGGAACCATTTGATCATCGAAAGTAAATTAAAGAGTAGATTGAGAAGGTAGTTTCATCTGAAATTGACTCACATGATCATGACTGGAACTTGCTATTTGAATAAGCACATCGTAAAGCCTTCTAGTTTTATTGATTTTACAGTACCTATCTATTCTAATTTGTAGCGATTTAGGTTTATTATTCTGTGAATAATACACCTATGTGTTCGCTCAGCAAACATTTTTATAACACCCCCTCAAAATGTTTTCTTTTACATTTCAAGGTACGTAGATCAGAAAATACAATGTCCGTTCGCAGTAAGCCGTATCATGCATATCGGCTTCATTTTCAGTATAAAAAACTCGTTCTTTCCCACACATTTGGGCCCTAGCTGTGTCCCGAAACTTTGCTTGGAATATACCCCGGAGTTATCAGTGAAAATGGGCATAAAAACAAGTGTTTTTTGCGTTTTAGTAATATGAGCTTTTGAGGTATCGTTTTCCATGTTTTTTTGGGACGAGAAGACCGAATATTAGGTAAATCGATTTTGACCAAAGAGTGGAAAATTGAGGATCTAACGAAGTTTCAGCCTCCAATTTACGTTACATTTTGGTCTAGGATCGTCGTTCTTCCGCACACGGTTTGGGTCCCCATTTGGGAACACATTTGGGTCATAACTGTGGTCCGAAGCTTGGCAGTCCGATCGGCATACACCCAGGGGTGTTATGGGAGAAAAAAGGGTGTAAAAATAGGGAATTTCGAGGTATTTTTGAGGTTTTAGTAAACATGAGCATGTGAAGTATCGTTTCCCATGCTTTTTAGGGGAGGAAGACCGTATTAAGTTGATTTCGTCCAAAGAGTGATGGATTGAGGCTGTAGCGAAGGTTAAACTCCCGAAATTCATTTTTTGTGAGTCAAAAGCCTGGGAAATTGTATGAAATCACCATAAATTTGTATAATAACACTATAAGTAGTATCAACAGGTGAATCAATACAATTAAATTGCACTACCACTGATAAAAGATAATCTGTAAAAAAAAAAAGCCGAGCCTAATTCGTGTTTTTGGGGGCAAAAATTGGTGGAAACCATCAAAAATAGTAATTTCAATAACTGCTTATGATAGAAACAATATAACATCCAACCTTTCTATACGTATGTCCAGTAGAATAATAAATCCATGTGACTAGGTCAAGGACATTCCAGCGTTTTTATGTGAAAATATTTGGTTCCAGTCGTACAGCATGAATTGATGGCCTACGTTACTTTGAGAATTCAAACTCATCCCAGGATGAAGAATGGTCGAGGAATGTGACATCCCCAATAGATTTGAAAATCATCGATGATCCCGCTATAGGGTGAGTTGCCGTGAATGTAGCCGATGACATGTTCAACGAGCCGGGAAGTTTTGCGTTAATCCAGGCGATTATACAGCAAAAGGAGAGAGGGTGGTGGCAACTTGCTTCCGGACAGGTATCGGCAAGATGGAAGAGGCTACGTAACTATGTTAAAGTTAGCTTGGGATATAATGATGGATATGATACAGCCCGTGGCAGTGAGGGCCTTGCGAGGTTAGGCTTCTCTTGTCCAACTCGCATCAATCATCCCCCTTCCCGTCGAGTCACCCCGGACATATATCGCTCCGGACCAAAAACCACCGGCTTCATGCCTCAACTAACACCGCTTCCATCGGAACTTTGTTTTCCTTTATTTCATTCACAATTTTCTACCCGTTTTCATTTTAGTTTCGAAACAACATTGTTGGTAAAGGAAAAATGTCGGCGATGGGTGAAATCAAGCAAAGCGCTGGTATACCAAGAAGCTTAAGAGTGGCGTGCTCGAGGCACGTCACAGTATATAGTAACTCAATTATTTGAAGAAAAAAAAACTCGCGTAGGCGATACGGCTGGGAAAAAATAATAAGGATCAAGAACTGTCCTTGAAACGTGACGTTAAGTAATGCATACATATTCAGTAAATAAGTTAAGTAATGAATACATATACAGTAAAAGGGCATCCAGTGTTATAAATAATATAATATTTACCCCCCCCCCCCCCCAAACGTGATTTAACTTTACAACAACAATTTCCCTTTACTTGGTGAACAATGGTAACAAATGCATGGCTTTAATATACCTACCCAAGGGGTGGTTGATTAGAAAATGGTCAAATATTACTGACGAAATATTGACAGGATGAACAACTGAAGGTGAAAAAATTCACAGCAGCATTCAAGCTTCATACATCTGATTGCCATTTAAGTACCTATCACACCCACATAGCCTACTCAAGCACAGGTTAAACAGGTAATAAATTAATATGGCAAAGAGAAAAAGTGTAACCACTGCGCTGACTACTGACAAGTTGGTATCATAGGTCGTAGCCCCGTTAATATTTAAATCAATGTTTTATTTATTCGAAAAATAAGGGCTAATCAGTGTCAGAAATATCATAAAATATTCAGAATACAAAATGTAATAAAATAACTTTACACTCATATCACACTGATCATGAAAATCGGAAGACTCGAAATAAATTCACTGAGCCCTCGTGGCTTTCACTATTAGAGATAGGGAAAAAGTTTTGAGGATTCTACTGATAAATCCAGAATTTTCTAACCCCAATTCGAGCAGCAGGTTCCAAGATGAATAAGGAAATCCCTATGAATTATTCAAAAGCCTCAGCTACTTGAGTAGGAACTGAGCCAAGAACTTGAAAAATCTCGGCATAGTGGGCCCGAGTAAGTCGGTACATGAACAAGGAATGGTCGCCAAACAATTCCACATTTCCCTCTCCAATGTGATTCGTGAACCTCTGACTTGAATAATATATGAATATTGTGAAATGATAAAATACTAGCACTGTGGGATATAACTGCGTGGCTGTTCTCGATACATTTTTTCTTCCGGTGGAGACGGGATCTGTGAGCGGAAGCCTAATCGATATCCCTTCTTAACCGGTGATAATCTCACTGATCTAGAAGGGGGACTCTCGAGGGTCCACCCCCCACTGATACACTCTGTCACATGGTAGCAGAGCGTGGTTCGGTAGTATGCGCTATACTTCATCCACTTTTTGTGGGCTTACCAGAAAGATGAGCCGAAAGGTTTCTCCAGAAGGATTCCTTTACTAACAACCTGTCCCTTTGTTAATACATACATCTATTGGCTTCCCCACCCGCTTTCCACCCTTTAGTCAGTATCATAAGTGTCAGTATAATTAAAATATACTGAGCTCATCAGAAGGCGATTGATGTCGTGTCCCAATTGACAAGTCCCAATAGTTGTTCCATACTAACGATGAAGGTTGATCACCTAGAGGTTGCCCAGATGTGCACAAATCACTGGACAAGAACCTCTGACAATATTTTTTCTCCACCATTACTAGTATGTAGGAGCTTTGTTCTCCACCAGTAAATATTATTGAGTCACAGCACTCTAATCCCCGGGGGACAAGGCGATTTCCATGCTTCTCATCAACTAAAAACTATATTCATATAACAAGTTTTTTGCCGCGATGCTACTTAACGGAAGTGACAACAACGCTTACCTTACTATATAACTAAAACAAAATAATTTGAAGAAGAAGAAGAATGGAAATAACAACCAAACAAAAACAAAGGTGGACGGATTGTGGATGCAGAAATCGTAAGTTGGCGGTGCTATTTCTTCATATTATTTTGTTGTTATTCCGAAAATTTGCCGTAAAAATATTGTATTGTGCCGAACTGTGCCAGCTGTACTGCTGAATCGCCCGAAAAATGGTTCAATATTGTGCCAACTGGCCAACAAACCCGCAAAAAGTGGTTCGACCTGATAAGGAGAAAAGGCCGTAAATCGATGTAAGTTTGCGGAGATCATCTTAATGTGAGTAGGTATGAATATTTACTAATATAGGTACTTGACGGTGATCAGGGCTCCGTCATACCTTTGCTTTTCATCGATGGATATTATTGGGATATGATAACATTAATAGCCAGTTTTGTTTCACTACCACATGCCTACCGAAGGTAGAAAAGTTATGTATACATGCAATAAGTCAAAAAATTGTATCCTCCTAAATCACTAACTAAGCATTCTTTAGGTATTCTATTTTATAAACGAAGCTTTTCCCACCTATAAGCACACGGCATTTCGCAGGACTTGATCTTTGCGAATGCGTAAAAGGTACCATATTTGATTGCCATACAATTTTTGTGAGACCATCCTCCCCCAACTACACTGAACCGCAAGTAAAATGGTTGACTGGAATGAATGGTTGACTTCGAAGCAATATAATGGAATTTTATAGAAAATACGTAGTACGTAGGTGAAGCGTACCTATACCCTCTTTCGAAGATGGAAAGAATCTGTCAAGGTTAGTCTCTTTTGAGGATTTGTAACAGCAGTGCTGGGAAGTCAGGAATTGATCGATAAAATAGGTAACTAGTAAAATTAGCCTAGTCTAGGTAATGTGGCGAACTGATAGGCTGATATAGAATACGCTTGTGGTAGAATGATATTGGTGAACGGCACCTACGAATTACAGTAATCACTGGGGAATAGGTTCAACAAGATCTGCGTTTTGCACACACTTGCGGATCAATCCTCTTGCTGGCAAGTTAGTTAGGTACATAATTTTATATACAACTACATTAGCTGCTTGTAGTAGTTGATTCACACAGTAATAGCTTACCTCGTAATCTTCACTCATTTCATTTCGAAATTCCCAAGTTTTATTTTTGACATGAACTCACACAGGCCAAATGAACTGAGAGGCTGTAGGCTGAAAGATTATGCCTCACACCCATCCTTCACTTTACGTATTTTCTCCATTATTGGAATTATTGTTGCATCACTATTGAATGAAACACGAACAGTTGAATGAACAGCACCAAAAAGTCGCGAAAAGACAGCCAACGGTTCGACCTATAAAAGTAGTCACCCAATTCGGCCTCCAAGGTTTTGTTGAAGAACAGGTCGGCTACTCCTCCGACCCTGCAATTATCAGCTGACAATACTCCTGCCCAGCGTGCTTACCTGGTGGAACTGCGCATAATTTAAAAAAAAAACGTAATGATGAGGGTGAAACTGACTTGACGATAAAATATGTGCATGGTATTCCTTCAATTGTCAAGTCAAAAAACGCCTAGTCAAGCCCAATACAACGATTACATTTTTCTACCAAACGTCCGTGGACTTAATACAAAACTTCCAACTGTACACTACCAAGCTCCACTTTTAACTCACTACGTTTTAATTCTCACCGAAACATGGCTGTCTTCAAATGTTAACTCTGCTGAACTTAAACTTCATAATTTCCATATTTATCGAACCGATCGTTCACCGTCAAACAATGAATTCAAAAGTAGCGGTGGTGGAGATCATTGTCGCTGTTCCCAGCCGTATTCGTTCTTATAGATGGAGATCGTCTGACAATGTTGAGCAGGTTTTCGTAATTTTACCCGATTACAGGTTGATTGTTGGGTCTGTGTACTTGCCTGATTATCTTCCGATCTCCTATCATGAGCGGCATTTAGAAGGACTGGAATTGTCACCACGGCTTGCCCTGACTTAAAATAGTGCTGGTGGGAGATTACAACTTGCCAAGTGTTGATTGGTCTGTATGGAATCAGGATTCGATCTCACCTCAGGTAAACCTTACAATTTCTACAGTTTTTGATTTCGTGCAGTTCTTTAGCATGAAGCAGTGTAATTTTCTCCCTAATGCCTCTGATAACGTCATTGACCTCCTATTTACAGACCTTGACCAAGTGAGGATTGAGCCTGCCGAGTCACTGGTTGAGCCCGATCGTGCTCACCCGCCTTTCCAGTTTATCGTGACTCTACCTGTATCTTCCGACTCCACTCATTCCTCCGGGAAGTTCGTGTTTAATTTCAAGCGAGGCGACTACGAGAGTTTGAATCAATTCCTCCAATCCTGTGATTGCGATATTTGTTCATCGCTTCCACTGGAGGAGGCAGTTGTGGCTTTTTATGGTGTGCTCAAGGATGTCATCGCAAGATACATACCAAAGACTACAGTGGTGAATTATTCATTTCCCAAATGGTTTTCACAAGAACTAATCTCACTCGTTCATCAAAAAAATTAAGCGAAATCCCGTCACAGGAGCACAGGGCTTGACATTGACTATGATGATTTCTCATCGATGAGAGCGAGGTGCAGAGCACTGTCCCGATCCCTGTATGATGACAACGTGGATTCCATCCAAAAGTCTATTCATAGTGACGTCAAGGTATTCTGGAATTATCTGAACTACCGTAGCGGCTCTAATGATATGCCTCCTCTGTCCATGCATCTTCGTGGCTCATCTGCTGGCAATCCTTGTGATATTACAGAACTGTTCGCCTGCCATTTCTCCTCAGTTTTTGTCCCCGAGTCTGAGGCGACGATTAGGCCTCCGTTGGACATTGTGTTGCTGGGTGCTCTTGAGGTGTCTGAGTGTTCAGTCGCAAGTGCACTGGATGGCCTTGATTCTTTGAAGGGGATGGGCCCTGACGGTATTCCTCTGGTCCTGTTAAAGTCCTGTGCATCGAGTCTTTTGGTGCCTCTAGTTACTCTTTTCAATAGGTCGTTGTCCTGTGGGCTGTTCCCAGCTATCTGGAGGACATCGTATGTCACTCCCATATACAAGAGCAGAGATAGGTCAAATGTGGAGCATTATCGACTTGTTTGCTCAATCTCAACCATTCCTAAGATGCTGGAAATACTAATCGTTAAGCAGATGGCTCCACTCTTCTCCGCCTGCATCGTTCCCGAGCAGAACTGATTCACTCGAGGCAGATCAACGGTTACCAACTTGTTGGAATTCCAGGAGTTTACTATCCAGGCTTTCAGGTTCGGGCAGCAGGTTGACCTAATATCTACTGATTTCTTGAAGGTCTTTGACCGAATTTCGCACTAGACTATCCTGTCAGTGTTGAGCTCGCTTGGAATTTTCGGGATTCTGCTCGAGTGGATGGGAAGCTATCTGTCCAATCGTACCATGATGGTGCGGTTGAGAGATGTAACATCGAGGCCCTTTCCTGCCACCTCGAGGGTTCCTCAGGGGTCCCATTTGGGACCTCTGCTCTTCCTGCTGGTCATCAATGATGTCTGCACCGCTCTCAGTGGAGCACGATTCCTTTTATTCGTGGATGACCTCAAAACCTACCGTGCTGTGGAGACGCCAATTGATTGTGGGGTCCTGCAGGATTGCATTGATGGCCTACTTCTCTGGTGTCGAAGAAATAGCCTGGCACTCAATCCGTCTAAATGCTCAGTAATGACGTTTCATCGTTCACAGGATCCATATCTTCATCACTATACTGTTGGAGGCGAAGACCTGAAACGAGTAAGTTTGTTGCGGGATTTGGGGGTGCTCCTGGATTGCCAGCTCTCTTTCTCCGAGCATATATGTGCCGTTTCCAGCCGGGCGATGCGTGTCCTGGGATTTGTCAAACGCAATACTCGGGAGTTCGATTATGTTACAGCCATTGATACTCTCTATAAAACGCTTGTCCTCCCTATTTTGGAGTATGCCTTGGTGGTCTGGAGTCAATATTATAAGTGCCATATCGACCAGATTGCGCGAGTCCATCGGAGGTTTCTATGATATGTAGGGTTCAAGCTTGGTATTAACCTGGTGACCGTAAGCTTTGATGAGCGCTCAACAAAAGATGCAGCACCCTCAATCCTGTGGACCGTAGACTTTTGGCCAACTCATCTTTCTTCCATAAGTTGGTTCTGGGTAAGATGGACTCACCCACACTGCTATCAATGGTGCGTTTCCTGGTTCCTCGACTTGGTTCACGTTCTGGACGCCTCTTTTGGGTTCCGTTTTCAGCGACAAACTTCGCCTACCATCGTCCGATGTGCAGGTTAGCGCGTGGGATGAACCAAGTGATGGACGTGTGTCCTGACATAGATTAATTTTTTTCAATCTCCTGAGGCTGTTAGGAGGAGAGTTCTAGTTCTACTGAATAATGACAGACATTAGCAGTATCGAGCACAGACACAGTCATATGTGGACATTTTATCTGTTTTTTTTTTTCCTAATTATCATTATATTATATTTTGTACATTTGTATTGGGCATGCCCGTATTATTATAAATAAATAAATAAATAAACGCGAAGTGTACAGAGGAAGTGGATGGTGGAGCAAGACATGAAGGCGCGAGATGTGACGTCACGGGGAGTGGGCGGAGTCGGCTAAAGCGGGCGTTTTGGCAAGCTCTCAGAAATTCAAATTTCATTTATTTTTATAAAATCACCGGCGCGTCTAAAACAAATTTTTCTCTCACCATTCGTCTTCAAATTCAATCCATTTTTGATTTCCGCAATAAAAAGTAGTGTGCAATTCCTCATTGTGCAGCTGTGCAGCTTACCCTGATCAATCTCATCAATAGTAAGCGCGAACGTTAAAAATAATGGGGAGGTTACCGAACCGACCATGTATCTACACCGTCAATATTTGACAAGAGTAGTTTTGACTTCACCACTAGATCTACTTAGTCAAATAATTCGATTACTGACGGATTCCAAAATAGGTTTGCCATTTTGTGTTGCTGAAATTTTGTGGGGGTTTGTCCACAGATGATCCCATATGAATGCCATCAAAATTCCACTGTAACGTTCGTCTGCACTTGAGCAAACGCGAAATTCTAGATAGTATCTAACTCAGAATGTATCCGATCGGATTTATAAAATTTTAAGGAACACACAAACAAGATTCCTCTGGACTCTTATGAATTGTCGGAATGCAACTAGTGTCTGCGCGTTTGAGCGCTCATATCACACCGATGGATCCAAAACAGTGTTGACCGCAAAAACTTCCTGGTCACGGTAGACGTCCTGTTCACAGAAAACTCCCGCCTCCTCACCATCATCACCCAAAAAACCCGTACCATATGAAAGAAAGTAGGTAATCAAAAAAATTGTGCACCTTTTGGGAAACATCTAGCTTAGATACTTCAATTGGAAGAATGAAAAATTACAATGCGCATTCACACCCCATCACGTATTCCGTCCCGCATATCTCCCTGGATGACTGGGGAGGGACACCTTTCGAAAGAATGTATGTTTACATCAACCTAAAATCATACTTCAAGAAAGAGCAGTAAAGCGTGATGTAGAGCTCCATTCGTACTGTTATGAGTACTCTTTGCGTTAGTCGAAAGCTGTTTTCCAGCAGTAAAACGAGGGGCCAGAGATGAGCCCCTCGTTGAAGGTTTCCTGGATAATTATCCGCCTAACAGCCGAACGAACCGAATTCAGTATATCGTAACCCCTTTTATGAAACCGCCTTTACAGTCCTCATCATCTCCTTTCTCTTGCTATCGTGGCAAGAGAATCACGACAATTTTTCCGAGAGCAAAGAAAGGCAGAAGAATACTCTTATAACGTTAACGATCGACCGTATTATTCACATTTACTTCTGAAGATACGTAATCTAGTTCTTTTGTTGGATCTCTCAGTTTTATTGGAACTGTCTCTCGAGACTCACCACTGGATATAGTGATATCAAAAAGGCTTCCTACTACGTCTTCAAAGATATATTATCGACAGACGGAACACGCGTGCGCACACATACACAGGCTCACAATTGACTCGTGTCTTGGCAGTAGGGCGGAGTTCCGCAATTCTGCTTCACTTATTACTTGGAATGTGTGAATACTTAGCACAGTGTGTACCTAGCACATAAGCCCCATATAAAACCGGTAGTTGTCTCGCTATTTTTTTTTAAATATTAAAAAATGGCTGCAGCTAAAATTCAAACTGGTTTCGAATGAAGTTCTATATCACGGAAGTACTTATTTAATCACGCGTGAAACACAATTTCACATTTCCAAATCGGTGCGAGGAGAAAGAAGGGACGGAAAAAGTCTCATCAGATGTTCTCACCCACGTACATACATATATTTATTCCTTCAAAGCTCTACATAAATATCATGGACCAAAATTTCCTTTGCCACCTTCATCTATCATAATATAATTAGTAGGTACATGAGTAGTAACAATATCGCCTGTGATTACTGGTAAGCATGTAACTAGGGGGATAAAAAAGGCCGAAAATAAATTGTTGAGTTCGTGTTTGCAATTCCAGCCAAATACCGCGTTTTCATTCCTATAACTTGAGCAATTCGTTAAAATTCGAGTATTTAAAGGTATCTGAATTGCTGCTGTGTTCTGACTTACTCCATTTTCATTGGCGGGAGTCTAACTGGTCCGTTGCTTGAGAGAGCCTTACCTGAAATGGAATGGGATAACATAGTTAGTAGGGCGTATTGCAAAATGAAAAGTACTGCAGATGATTGGAATTTCAAGTTTCCAAATCATTGAATTTGAAGATTTAGGGGGGATATCTTACAGAGATTTTTTCAAATTTCACTCTTTCAGAATTTATAGATTACAACTGATTAAAAATGCCAAGGATACAACCTTCTAATAGACAAGCCTGTGTCGAGTGGCGGAGAAAACTACAAATCATTGTCAGTCATCAATTATTATGTACAGACATAGTTGCAAAATATAATCAGGGCGTAGGTACATCATTTTCGTTACCTAAATTATTATTAAACAACTGATTCTTGAAAATCAAAGCGATTTCTAATTGAATCAAAGAACAAGAGACATAAACTAAACAAATATCATTTCTGAATGAAAAAGGCTTTCAGCATTTTCTTAAATGAGTTGATGGAGTTCAGAGACCTGATGCTCAATGGATGGCTTGAACAACTGGATATAAAAATTAAACAATTTAATACACTAATAATCAAAGCAAGCATGTCCAAAAGTTATGAGATGAAGAGGAGGACGAATCTCTTGTCACCTCATCCATTATAAACGAATATACATTATTTACACGAATATACATTAATTTAAGAATCTCAATTATTATTACTTTCGCAATAAGGTATTTCACTGTCAGTACTTTTAATTCCTCAAACAGTTCGTCCGTTGGGAATCTTCAGCGGTCTTTCATTAGCACCTTAATCAAAAACTTTTGTACGCAAACAACGAACCAATCAGCACCTCAGCCCCCCAGTTCCAACACCGTACATGACAAAGGGTTGAATAAGTGCATGACAATACAGTTCTCTGTGAGCATCAACTGACCCAAAATTTTCTACAAACATATACCGGCTATACCGGCCTTCTTAGTCTTGTAATTACGTTCTTTATGTAGTGTTCGATCTGCGCTGGTCGATTTCCACTTCACGGATGCTCGATACTTGAGCTACTATAGTCGGACTCTTACACTATCATCCCGCCATAGGATGTTAGGTCAGTTTTTTTGGGATTCAGCTGCATCCCCAGTTCCCTAAGACCCTTTAACACTGAATATAGAAGTGGAGGACTTACATCTTTTTTTGGCTGAATTTATAAATATTATTTTTATAAGAATGCTTTCATGTGAATTTTTTACGGGTTACAACGTTGTTTCTATTACTTTTTTTTAATGGATTTTTTTGGTATTTATATTTATTTGGGTTAGAGGGACTTTACCTCGTTTTCAATACGAGCCCCCCACCATTTCTCTGTTTTCTCCCTTCCAGCCTGTCGGTTTTATCCGGATACAATGAAAGCGGTATCGTCCGCATAAGATATTTGACCCTTCTAAATATTTTTCGAGCAGTTCGTTGATAAATAGTACTTATTATGAAAAGAATCGGACCAACCACCGTTCGGGATACCGAAATTACAATATTGCCCACCACTGATCACAGTATCAAGTCCAACATATTGATATTTTCTGTCCTTGAGATATATCCTTATCCAGTTCAGAAATGCAAAATCCACGCTCGTTTTTCGAACAGCTTAGAGTAATCAGTAGTGTTGAAAGCTTTAGAAAGATCACTAGATGAATACGTGGATGGCCAATAGATAAATATATATAGACAAAACTGCTTAGTTAACAATTTGAATAATAATATTTATATAACCACAAATAACATGGTGCGGTTCTGTTATAATGCTACCGTGAACCGGGCCATCGCCTTCCACCGGCTTAGAAACATTTTCACGGAGATGCGACATTTTACTTTGAAATTCGAATGTCTGTTCACCATTTCATATTTCTTTTTCCCAGTCGTAGCAAAGTGAATGTTGAAAGCTTCAGCAACTGAAGTTTAGGCTCATCCATTGTTTCTAGGACTTTTCCATCAGTAACAATTGACTGGATATGGTCTCTTACCTTACTCTTACCAGTCTTACTATCAATAACTTGCCATAGGTTGCATTTCGCTTTGTACCATTCCGGGCCTTGTCAATTTTCGTTCTCTAATAAGCATCTTTAGTAATCTGCATAAGATTAGAAGGCCTGCTTCTGTATTTTTTGTAATAATTAACTAAATCCGAATTACAAGGTTGCTTAAACAATTTTTTTCCTGTGTTCCTCTCTGAAACAAAAAGCGCCCCTGTCATCCACGGCGTAAAGCCTGTTTTTCCCTGGCTTGGTTTCATTCTGCGTTAGCATTTTGTTTTTTTAGTATTCGTTCAAAGACATCAGCTGGAAGATCAGCATCTTTCATTTTTCAAAGATTGTTTCAGGTCATTAATATGTATTTTGTTCCCATGCTTTCCCATCACCAAGATCCAGTAGCTGTTCTGCGCTAAAATTGTTTGTGACCATTTTTTCCCAAACAACAGAAATTGATGACAAAACCATCTATTTTGTACAAAGATGATGTGATCAATAGTGAATTCCGACTCTCCTGTGGCTATGGTGTAACTATTTTCACATACGATGTACACTATGTATGTACGGGCCAACACTGTTTGAGCTAATATTTATCACCACCAAATGGCACCCATCTATTTGTCGTCACAGATTATCAATGAAATATTGCGTCCGCCCTGTTACATTCTGACAAAGATAACATGATGGCTACAATTTTATTTCGCCACTCAAATTCTACAAGTAAACATGTTGAGCCAGATATATGCATATTTCGCTACTACGAAAAAATAACCATTCCAGCGTTTGGTTTATGCATTTCGGAAGTATCAACTACCACTGAACAAACCTGTATTTCTTATCATATCCTATATTTATTGTCATTTCATCTTGGTTTTTATTTGAGCTCCTAATATTTGTATTTAATAAATTAAATTTATATCCTTCGCCCAGGTACATCATTTACCTATTATATATAATTAACAACGTGTTCATGTACTATCACCTCATAATAATTATTTTCCTCAGCCATCTGAAAATCTTTGTCCACCATCTATTTCAATGAATAAAAATATATATGTACGTATATTCTCTCATTTTTTCATGAGAATTCGAGCCTAAATAGGGTCCAAAGTCGATGAAAAACGCTAAAAACAGCTAGCCTTCCTAACTTCAAAAACTTCCTTCATATGTTCATGCTGCGTGACTGGCCTTCAAAAACTCATATTTCTCCCACCTTGTTAAGAAAAATATTTTGTGACTACTGAAATAGTATTTTTATCTCTCTAGTTGCCACTCTACGCCAGCTTTGGTGATTAATTGTCAGCTGCTGGTAGTTTTCAGCTATTTTTACCGACTTCAACAAAATGGTATCAGCTGTACTTCAACATTAAATTTTTTACTATTAAACAAAGTACAGCTGATTTATTAGAACAAATTTCGCTCCAATAAAAAATGCGCAGCTGACGAACGCATTTGTTACTGGGGAATCATGAAATCGAAGAGAGGCGATACAAACGTTCATCCTAAATCTTCTACCTCCGTCGGTCCGTCTCTCGGTGACTTGTGACCGACGAGGAAGCTATGTGCCACACTTCAGCAGTTAAAAAAAATTATGTTAACTGTTCGTAAAATACTGATAGCTGTTCAAATTCAGTTTAGGAGTGCGAGTTTGACAAATTCCCTTCAAGAGAATAATAATACGCACCATTGAATCGCGCAAAAAGTTAGGCGGGCCTGAAATCTGTTCGATAGAAAGGGCTGGAATTAGGAAAAGCAGCAAAACCCGTCGAAACCAATAGACGGAAAAGTTACATCACCAGCGCAGATACCAGATGAAAGTGGATGGAAGGATTTTCATGAGAGCCGCGTCGGAGGGAAAAGAAAGATGATGAGCGCAGTGAACACCAAAAATTAAAAAAGTTGCTCTCTCCCCTGGAAGCATCGCCCACTTTACCTTCTTTTTGCAGCCTCGGGAGTATTAGGGAGGGGAACCTTTGTAAACATGGCGTCTCCCAACAGACGGCAACTGCATAACTTTTTTTTTCAAATACATTTTTTCCCTTCAGACGACCCAAGTTCTTTGACGGTGCTGGAGATTAATGGGGAGGGCAGGAGGCCACAAAGTAGCAGAACGGGCACTTGGTGCGCGAGATCCTGAGAGGATTTTGAAATGGAGGGTGAGGGGGAGCCTATGTTGTTAACCGCCTACGAACCTTAACCTCTGAGAGGAGATGAATTAATCGATAGATTGGGAACTTGGTAGAGCTGGTGCAGACTAATTTGGTTTGGATGAATGAATTATAAAGAGCAGAATCTCCTACCACACCTCGTTCCAATTTATTCTGCGCCAACTTCAAACAGACGGGCGAGCCGAACTCGTGTCATACTGTCTCCAAACAACCGTGTGCGAACTCGTGAAGGTAATCTATGGGGGGGAAGTACATTTCGTGGTGGTAATCGTTTATAAAGTGAGAAATAACAGACAATCCTTACTCTTGTGTGTATCTGAATCAGCCTTCAAAGAAAATGAGTGGTCTGATGGATAAAAAAAAACACCTCTCCCAGTAATCCTGTGAGGAAAATGTTTATTTGCTACAATGATTGAAGACTGATATTGTAGCAGTACAGCATTAAAAGTAAATGGGGACTTCCAAATAGGTATGCACATTTCCCTCTCCAGATCTAACGAAATCAATAAAATACTGTTGGGGGCGCACGATTCAGAAGTTTCTAGGCGATATGTGGTGTATATGGGACCTCAATGGGCCCTACCCGCTTAATCCCTGAGAATTACATTGAAATTGGGTGAAATCTTTGGTTACTACGGCTGTAGCAAGGAAATTGAATCTATTTCACGCCAGCGCATGCGCAGAGCGCACCGAGGGTCCGATCATGCTGAAATTCATACTGGAACTCACTAGGCCTTGTCCAAACAACCCTTTAAAATTTGAGCGAATTGAATCAAAATTGTGAAAGTTATGCGTGTTTGTTGAATTTAACGTTAGCGCATGCGCAGGGCGTACCGCTGGATCAATCATGTTGAAATTTGTATGGGACCTCAAGGGGCCTTATCCGCACCATCCCTCAAAATTTGAGCTGAATCAATTCAAAATCGTGGAAGTTATGGCTGTAACAAGGAAATGCGGACAGACTCACAGACTCACAGACTCACAGACTCACAGACCGACAGACACGGAACCAAATTTGTTCAGTAGGCTTTGAAACGCAAAATGCAAGTGGAAATTTTGATTTCTGAAGACAAAAATTTTTTGGCTCACGAAAGTGAACACAAGGCTTCCGCTGCTTCGCAGACTCGGAAGCAAAACCGTTAGACCATCGGAACCCGCAGTATATCTCTTGGTGTCACAACGGCGCCGTTAATAGCGTTGTTAAATACTAAAATCAGTTAGTTTTGCGTCAAACGACTTGAAATTATTCGAGTATACTTAATGGAATTGCTGCGGTGCCACGACGGAACCAGCAGCGGCACCTAAACGCTGACACTGGTACCGCTAATTGCAAAGAAGAGTTAATGGGTCTAACGAACTGACATTTGTACCTCGAAAATTGTACTTATGAGCCACTCACCTGTAGGCCATATATGAGACACTCACAAGTATGCCTTTATAGCACTCACCGGCGCTAAAGACCCTAGAACTATACATTTTGTATGTACCTTTCTTCTGGGCGTACCTATGCTTCGATCTTAGAGCGGGCCTGCAGTATTCATCCTTCAAAACATCGATGAACCATACGGTTCAAGGATACTTCCGTGTGATTTTAGATACTTTTCCAAAAATAATTGTCGTTTAGGACCACTGTGGGCCACTAGCACTGATCTAGACCTGTGCACGGTCTCTACGTGTGATGTCTCTTTTTTCAGAGAACAGGCCACCAAGATCATCATTTCACTAACAGAAATCATGGAAATAATGACAGATTTGGCTTTGAAACGTAAACCACCATTTTTGGAAAGGAAGAGAGAAAAAGGTTTTTGAAAAAATGAATAAACCAAATATCCTCCGGGAACGGCAGGGGAGGGGTTATTCCGTGTGCCACTTCAAAGGCCGTGTGTAACCGAGTGAATTACCTTCAAATGCTCCTCCTGAGTGGCTCCTCCGGTTGGGCGTATCTGGAAACGGCAGTGGTTCGTGGCAGTTGTATCATCCTAACGTCGGAAGTTAGCGAGGTGTACATATCCAAGGCTTGCGGGCGGACCGAACTGATGCTGGAGGCACGTACACGGAAATTATCAAATTGCCTGCAGTTTTTTGCCGAATATTTAACATTCCCCTCCACCCACTCAAAGGACACTGTGAGTATCAATGTACCTAATGTGGCTGTGTGGCTTTATGAGCGAATTCCGAAAGTATTGTTGTAACTTGAAATACCTTCAACCTACCGTCATTGATTGCATTTTTCGCAGTTTCTGAGCCGTAAAAGCCAAATTTGAGCACCCGCCTGAAATTCGCCCCAAAAGGGTCTCGGCAGCACAATTGTTTGTTGATGAAGTTGCTGCTCCTTCCCCTTCAACATGTTTATGCAATTTAAATAATCGTTTGTTGTTTGAAATTACTGTTCCTGAAATGATCTAACTCTTACGCAATTTAGCGAATTTCTGAAGGAAATAAGCTGATCTAAATATTAGCTGAATATGCAAGATCGAAGTTTTCTATACGAACCCGTTGTAAACAGGATGAGTCGTTGGCCATACCGCGGTCCCTGAGTTGGATGTATGCGCAGAGGTGCGGCTGGGGGATCGACGGGCCATTTTGTGGAAAGACAGCGCTGTTTAAGTTAATTATTTTCCGGTGATATTTTGCGCATTTGATGGCTGCAATTATTTAATAGTATCCTATTGAGCAAGAAAAATTGCTGAAAAGGTAAATTGTTTCATTGTAACAGTTAGTTACCTCGATCTAATGTTGGGTATATTTTTAGTACTCCAGGACAATGTGGAATCCATCAGGGGGCCTATTTACTAAGCTAAACAGACATCTCTTTTCGGACCGACTCTCTCTTTTGGCAGAAGAGATTTTTATAGTATCTATGACAGGGTTATTCAGTAACTCAGAGAGACACCTAATTAGGTGTGCCCTTTCTCATTTTGCTTCCCAGTCTGCGAAGCAGCGGAAGCCTTGTGTTCACTTTCGTGAGCCAAAAAATTTTTGTCTTCAGAAATCAAAATTTCCACTCGCATTTTGCGTTTCAAAGCCTACTGAACAAATTTGGTTCCGTGTCTGTCGGTCTGTGAGTCTGTGAGTCTGTGAGTCTGTGAGTCTGTGAGTCTGTCCGCATTTCCTTGTTACAGCCATAACTTCCACGATTTTGAATTGATTCAGCTCAAATTTTGAGGGATGGTGCGGATAAGGCCCCTTGAGGTCCCATACAAATTTCAACATGATTGATCCAGCGGTACGCCCTGCGCACGCGCTAACGTTAAATTCAACAAACACGCATAACTTTCACAATTTTGATTCAATTTCGCTCAAATTTTCAAGGGTTGTTTGGACAAGGCCTAGTGAGTTCCAGTATGAATTTCAGCATGATCGGACCCTCGGTGCGCTCTGCGCATGCGCTGGCGTGAAATAGATTCAATTTCCTTGTTACAGCCGTAGTAACCAAAGATTTCACCCAATTTCAATGTAATTCTCAGGGATTAAGCGGGTAGGGCCCATTGAGGTCCCATATAAATTTCAACATGATAGAGCCAGCGGTTCGCCCTGCGCATGCGCTCTGTCTGTCTGTCTGTCCTTCTATGCACGGCCAAACGGCTCGACGGATATCGACCAAATTTGGCACGAATATCCAGTAGGCTCCCAAGTTGTGCAACGTTGCATTTTTAATTCCCTGACCATAGCGGAACTATGGTCGACCATGGTCAACTCCTGAATGGCTTGATGGATATCGACCAAATTTGGCACGAATATCCAGTAGGCTCCCAAGTTGTGCAACGTCGCATTTTTAATTCCCTGACCATAGCGGAACTATGGTCGACCATGGTCAACTTCGTTAATTGAAATGGTAACCCCTATTTTTTATCGCGTATTCGTAATCTACGTGAAATTCTATCTACGATCGACCCTTCGGACTACCCCCGCGGTCGACCATAGCGCATCCATGGGCCCCTCCATGGTCGAATCCCGAATTGCTCAACGGATATCGACCAAATTTGGCACGAATATCCAGTAGGCTCCCAAGTTGTGCAACGTCGCATTTTTAATTCCCTGACCATAGCGGAACTATGGTCGACCATGGTCAACTCCTGAATGGCTTGACGGATATCGACCAAATTTGGCACGAGTATCCAGTAGGCTCCCAAGTTGTGCAACGTCGCATTTTTAATTCCCTGACCATAGCGGAACTATGGTCGACCATGGTCAACTTCGTTAATTGAAATGGTAACCCCTATTTTTTATCGCGTATTCGTAATCTACGTGAAATTCTATCTACGATCGACCCTTCGGACTACCCCCGCGGTCGACCTTAGCGCATCCATGGGCCCCTCCATGGTCGAATCCCGAATTGCTCAACAAATATCGACCAAATTTGGCACGAATATCCAGTAGCCTCCCAAGTTGAACGTAGGCGCATTTTTAATTCCCTGACCATAGCGGAAATATGGTCGACCATGGTCAACTCCTGAATGGCTTGACGGATTTTGATAAAATTGGGCACAAATACCCGGTAGGGTATGGGATTTTTCCGTCGTTTGTTGGTTCCACGATACTGCGTACAGCGAATCTCGGATAGCGAGCGAAGCGAGCGGTCAGGCTAGTTATGTATAATTGACGTAATGTATTATGGAAGTCATGTTATGTATAATATGTATATTTCATGTAATGTTATGTAATGTTATGTAATGTAATGTAATGTTATGTAATATGTATATTTAACGTTATGTAATGTAATGTAATGTAATGTAATGTAATGTAATGTAATGTAATGTAATGTAATGTAATGTTATGTAATGTAATGTTATGTTATTTTGCTTCCGAGTCCGTTCTATTTTATAATGGGTCACTCTGATTGTGACGAGGAAGCTCCTGTGCCATCACCTTGGCAGTGTATTTAGTTTGTTTGATAGTGATTGTGTGCCATCCTTCGTTCACTGGCTGCCATATCGGTCATTTTGCTTCCGAGTCTGCGAAGCAGCGGAAGCCTTGTGTTCACTTTCGTGAGCCAAAAAATTTTTGTCTTCAGAAATCAAAATTTCCACTTGCATTTTGCGTTTCAAAGCCTACTGAACAAATTTGGTTCCGTGTCTGTCGGTCTGTGGGTCTGTGAGTCTGTGAGTCTGTCTGTCCGCATTTCCTTGTTACAGCCATAACTTCCACGATTTTGAATTGATTCAGCTCAAATTTTGAGGGATGGTGCGGATATGGCCCCTTGAGGTCCCATACAAATTTCAACATGATTGATCCAGCGGTACGCCCTGCGCATGCGCTAACGTTAAATTCAACAAACACGCATAACTTTCACAATTTTGATTCAATTTCGCTCAAATTTTCAAGGGTTGTTTGGACAAGGCCTAGTGAGTTCCAGTATGAATTTCAGCATGATCGGACCCTCGGTGCGCTCTGCGCATGCGCTGGCGTGAAAGATTCAATTTCCTTGTTACAGCCGTAGTAACCAAAGATTTCACCCAATTTCAATGTAATTCTCAGAGATTAAGCGGGCAGGGCCCATTGAGGTCCCATATAAATTTCAACATGATAGAGCCAGCGGTTCGCCCTGCGCATGCGCTAACGTGAAATTCTTCAAACACGCATAACTTTCGCAATTATGTATAATGGATGTAATGTATTATGTACGTCATGTTATGTAATATGTATATTTCACGTTATGTAATGTAATGTAATGTAATGTTATGTTATTTTGCTTCCGAGTCTGTTCTATTTTATAATGGGTCACTCTGATTTTGACGAGGAAGCTCCTGTGCCATCACCTTGGCAATGTATTTTTGTATGTTTTTTTCATCTCTTAAAGGGAAGTCGATCGTTCATTAAAAATACACCCATATATCGATTCATGAGTGAACACGTCTAAGTAGGTACGGGTTGAGAGCTATTCAGTAAAATAGACGAACCTGGGAGACACTCAAAGAGACTGTCTCCCGAGGGAGACTATCTCTTCCAGGAGATTTCCAAAATAGATAATCTATTTTCACTATCTCTTTTAGTGAATAGGCCTCCAGGTTCGTGCGCATGAGTAGAAAATCTTTCATGCTTTGTTGAACATTCAACATGTGGACATCTCGACCGACATCGGCCAAGTTAGGCAAACAAATTAAGGGGTGTGGTTTTTAATGGATAGTTTTTAATTTTGGGGTGTGCTTTTAATGGGTAGTTTTAATTCTGAGGTTTGGTTTTTAATGGGTAGTTTTTAACTGGTACCGTGCATTTATCAAAGAATTGTGCATACAGACCTACGTCATTGGATTAGGTTTATGAATCACAGTGGCTAAGTGCGGAAGCTAAACTACCCACCCTTTTAGCAGACTTTTCTGCCTTCCCTCCTTTCTACTCTAACGTTAAAATTTTGCCATGGTTTGCAATGAGAAGTACCCATGACTTCTGTTTATATTTTTGAAAGAAAGTAGGTTCCATTCTATGAATTTTGAGACCAACCGCACTATCCTACGATGAATAGTTATTTTTCTATGAGCTTTCAAGTTTCGGCAATAAGTGACATCACACTTGGCAAGGAATCCCGCCCAGGTGGGAGGGGGGCAACGACGTCACTTGTTGCTGAAACTTTGAAAGCTCATATGAAAAGAAGAACTATTCATCGTAAGAGAGGTCAGTTGGTCTCAAAATTCTGATAATAGAACATAACTATAATTTAAAAATGGGAAAGTAATATAAGCAGAAGTCGTGGGTACTCCTCAACGACGAGGAAATGAAATGACTGGGTCACGTCTACTGCAGTTCACAATAATTACCATTTGTTCCACCAAAATTAGACAAAAGCGGTGCTCAATATACGCATAATTTCACTACCTTTTACTATATTCATAAACTTGATATGAACGGTGGTTTTGTGGGATTTGGAAAACAAGTGCATTGCAAGGTTTACAACAAACGAAAAGTACTACGTTAACAAGCTCAGGAGCATGGGGCTTATTCGGATCCAACGTGAAAGTTCCTTTAAAACCGTTAAAAACAGAATTTTGCTCAATCCTATCGTATCCTCTACACATTCTGCGACGCTGATGGGAGTTTATTGAAATGTGAATATTCTGAATCTGACCGTGGGAGTTTAAACCCAATAAAAGAAAGCACAGACAAAAAAAATCAAAAGGCTGGGATAACCCCCCACCAGTTTCAATATAATGTTTGTAGACTCGGGAAACGAGCGGACCAAGAGTCCAAAAGAAAAATAATTACAGAGATAACGGCGGAAAACTGGATGTACAGCGTAACTGCTGAAGGGGTTTGAAATTGAGTTCGCCCAGGTAAAAGAGAGGCAACATTCTCGGAAATTCTGTTCCCCTATCACAGGTGGGATTTTCGGTGGGTGAAGAGAAGTTGGACGGAACCAAGGATAGCCTTGCGAGTTGCTCTTTTACATGCCAAAGCTATGTAGTTATTGCTGGTAGACTGGCTAACTAGTAGTGGTTTTAGCCTGAATCGGCTTTTTTAAATAGGCACAGAAAAAGACGTCCGGCGATAAAATGAAAATTTCAAAATAATTCAAGCGAAGAGCAATAATGCATACCAATAATAACCAATCATGAAAATTAATTACCTACAAGACCAATCACACGTGCCTCATTCGCAGCACGTACACATTAGGTGTACCTATTACAGGTGTTCCTTGATAAGACCGACTCAACTTCCAATCCCCCTCCCCCTCCACCACCACGAACCTAGGAACGGAGTACGTACGCCTGCGTCATCATTTAACTTGATAGTAGACATTAAGATGAGATTTAACTATTTCGTCTATACTTGAGACATAGTTATTAAAGAAAGAGAAATGATGTGATGACTATCAATGCGCGGTGAACACCTCTACCTTCAGAAAAACATTGGGTCAACGCCTGTGGATACTTCGATAGCATCCGCACGGTAGAAGGATCCCGTCGCGCGACGTCACAGATTTCAAGGTCGGTAATTTTGGAAACCAGGATGAATGGATTCTATTTCCTATCTGATGTCAATGATATTCCTGAATTCCCGTTCTAGCTATTGTATTCCCTGTCTCAAGGATTTGATTCAGGGGCTCAAAGGTGGGATCGGAGAAACTGAGGCCAAGTTGAGTGCATTCGACGTTTTACTGTCCAGAAAAGTAGGCAAGAAAGCAAACTGATAACCTTGCTCGGTTTGAAGCTGATTGGGGACCCATGTATGCTCTTGAAGCTATGAGTAAAAATCATGGTATCGGAAATAGAATGATATGATGCATACGATAGGAAGAGGGAGTTCTTGAAGATTTTGGATTGTTGTGAGCCGAATTTTGATTCATTATTTTCAATAATAGATGTTTGGAATCAAGCATGGGGAAGAAAAATTTAATCTCCCCCCCCCCCCCCCCCCTTCATAAGTTGATGGTTTACGTTTTCAAGGTATGTAGAATCCGAAAATGCGGGCAGCTATACAGGTAATTAACAAACTGCTGTATAATAATTTGCAGCGCTGTAGCCAATGATTCGAAATTGCTCATTCTCACTAATCCTCCAGTAGTAGCAGCGGTGGTGGGAAGACCGTTTTCATCAATGAACAATATCAAAATGTACTTCGCGTACTGCGAAACAGTATGCATGGAGGACGCCTGTCGGGATTAGCTATGATGTCAATTCCTTCCCACGTTCCCCAACGTCTATGAAGTCCATAATATATTTATATATCGAATGAAAAACCCTTATTCGCTCTCTAGTGTATGGAGATACCTACCTATCTAAACCATTTAGTTCATTAGCGATTTGAAATTAAATTTGAAAGTACCTCATCTAGTTTTGGTTTATTATTTTCAATAATGAACCTTTGGCATCGAGCATGAAAAAAAAAATTTTTCAACCCCCCCTCCCCCCCAGAAAATTTTATGGTTTCCGTTTCAAGGTATGTAGTGTAACAGGAAATTTGATTGAAATTCGGCGCTCGCGGTTTCTGTGGAAGATCTGATTGGCTCGAACCTTCGCAGCTCGACCAATCCTGACGTGACACCTGCGGGCCACGAGGACTGCAATTTTCCTTCGTCTTAAAAGAAACATTTCTTTGTTCTGGACCGCTTCCCGTGCATCCAGTGTATTTTCCCTCTCTATTTATCCACGGACTGAATTTTGTATTTCCCCCTCCATAGAAGTATCGTACCGGTAAGTCGGAATTTTGTACATTGTAGAGGAGTTTGTTATTTTCAATTTAACCCGGCGATATAGGTAAATTATCATACTTATTATGTTGTTCCCAGTTTCGTCAGTATACCTACCAACCGAAGAATATACTTCCGTTCACCAGGTACCCGAGTTATTTCTTGAATACCTTCTCACGACTTCACAAATTGGCGCCCAACGTAAAAGCCGAGGATACCTGTATGTGCAGAGGATATTATATCTACTTCGTCACCGATGAGCTCATACCAATAACTATTGTTAGCTACTTGGTAACTATATCGCCGATTCCTGTAGGTACCTACCTAGGTAATAGGTACCACCACCAAGTTACCTATACATTATAACGATTAGGTACACATTATATTACCGAAGAATTATTGTAATCTCTCTAAATTAGGTACTGATAATCATCATGGATCAGGAGAAAATATCGAAGAATGAGGTGCGACATGATGAGCTCATTTCAGAGCGGGAATTGTTGTTTGCTAATCTGCAACGGATTTATGAAAAAAGTAAAACATTGACTATTTCTGAGGTCAAGATGTTTAGGAATAGTTATGACCGTCTTGATAAGATCGAGGAACAATTAGTAGAGCTTAACCGCAAGATGACTTCGTATAATATTGTGGCTAGTAAGGATCCTAAGAATTTGAAGAAAATTGATATAAAGTCTCCATATATTCAGGTTCTCGATCTTATAGATATTGTTCGGAGTAAATACCTAGATCTAGTAAGGTCAAATACCGTCCCTGTTAATCTCGAATCTGATAGATCTGCAACTGACCCAAGCACCTCCTCACAACTTCCTCGTATCCCACTACCTACGTTTTCCGGGAAGATTGACGAGTGGATGGGATATTTCTCGTTGTTTGAATCGCTGGTCCATTTAGATGACAAACTAATACCTGTCAAGAAACTTCAGTACCTACCTAAAGTCAAGTTTAAAGGGTGAAGCATTGTCAGTTATTTCATGCTTCCCGCTAAATGAGGCGAGTTATGCTTTAGCAATTGCTGCTTTGAAGGTTCGCTATGATAATAAGCGCATTCAAGCTTCACATTTCATATCTAGGATACTGGATTTCAAGCCTATACGTGATCCATCTCTTTCAGAATTGCAGAGGTTTCTCACAGTCCATCAAAATAACTGGAATGCCTTGACTTCGCTCTCTCTCGTTGACACTCTCGATTTCGTAAAGCTTCAGTTGGCTTTAAGTCATTTGGATTCGTCGACTCGCAGAGCATTTGAAGACAAATTTTCAGCAAATACGGTTCCGACTTATGATCAGCTGATTGGGTTCGTCACGGATTACGCCCGCAGAGAAGAACTTATCGCGGTGGAAGGTAACAGTTACAGTTTTAACAACAAACCTACGGATCAATCCAAGGAATCCCGTTCCAAGTCCTCTCATAACAACCGTTTGCCCCCTAAAAAACAGACCGATTCGTTTCCGCTCTATGCAGTCAGTTCCCCTAGTGATTCATCTCCAGGACCCGAAATACAACCGGATAGGGTTGATTGTGATCGGAATTCCTCTACGTATGGTGGTAAAGGGACTCCCCCCACACGAAAGTCAGAACCACCTATTTGTTGGAATTGTAAAGGACCGTATGTGTTCTCTAAATGTTCTAAACCTAGGAAAATGTTTTGCTATCGGTGTGGACGTCCCGAGGTGAATGTCTATACTTGTCCGAACTGTTCGTCAAAAAACGAATCGGGGAACCAGCCACAGGGGTCAGCTTAGTTCCTATAACGTCATCTGACCCCACTTCTCAAAATCATCTCGCTCTTTCTACCGTACCTTTTCTTTCTGTTTGTCAACCTACCGTCCCTATATTTTCAGAACACAATCCATCGAGTGAAATAGAAAATTTTCCAAATTCGTCAGAACTTCTCATGATGCTACTGACATTCCAAGTCGGGTTTAACAGCACTTCTGAAGGTAAACAACCATTAACTATTTCAGTACCGGCATTATATGACACTGGTTCAGCTCGGTCTTTCATTGGACAAAAGGGATTAGTTTTGCTGGGATTGGAAGATTCCAGTGATACCCCTGTGGGGAAAATGATCAATTTGGAGCACCCCTTCGTCGTTCAAATGGCAAATGGAGTTCATGCTACAGTGTCCAACTTCCATAAATTGAATTTCAAAATTGGGAGTAGGGATAATTCATTCAGATTTTATTATCTGAGCAGCTTATCTTTCTCCATAATTCTGGGGCTAGACTTTATCAAGCATTGTGGCATTATTACAGATGCACAGAACAGCGTTTGGTGGTTTTCGAATGAACCCCTGCTCAAGTTCCCGATGGTATCGTCCCGTGACTCAAGCCTCATTATCGATCCTCTCGCCGTCATCAGCTGCGGAATCCACATGTTGCAGCCTGCTGATAAGAAGGTATTGGATAGCATTGTCTCTAAAGGTTTAAAATCTCTTGAAAACTCACCTGGTCTCACTTCAAAAATCATGCATAACATTGACGTTGGCTCAGCTGTACCTATTAAGCAGCGTTCTTACAGTTATTCACCGAAGGTATTAGCAATAATGCATAAGGAACTGGATAAGATGTTGGAATCTGGGGTCGTTGAGAGCAGTCACGCAGGATGGGCTTCTCCCGTTGTTATGGTGGGTAAAGATGATGATTCATCCTATAGGTTTTGCATTGATTTTCGGAAGATCAACGCCATTACGAAAAAGGATTCGTACCCGATGCCGAATATCAACATGCTCTTGGACTCATTGAGACAAGCTGCTTATCTGAGTAAGCTAGATTTAAAGCAAGCTTTCCTGCAGGTCCCGTTGGCCAACGAACTCAGCCGGGACATTACGTCGTTTATTGTTCCTGGCCGTGGGTTGTTCCGATTTCGCACTATGCCGTTTGGTTTAACGAATGCTCCGGCAACGTTCCAACGATTAGCCGATTCCGTATTTCTCGACTTATATCCTCAAGTTTTAGTCTTCCTTGACGATATTATTCTCGCCACGCCGGACTTTACAACCCATTGTTCTCTTCTTGAAGAAGTTTTCCGCCGGTTACAGGATTCTGGGCTCCGAATAAACGTGGAAAAATGCCAGTTTGGATGCAGGGAGGTCAGCTATTTGGGCTACAGAGTTAACGAAGATGGAATCAGCGTAGATCCTGAGAAAACCCATGCCGTTACTAGCTACCCTCCGCCGGAAAATGTGACAGAGTTGAGACGTTTTCTGGGAATGTCAGGTTGGTACCGTCGTTTCATACCTCAATTTTCTGAAATAGTCTCTCCACTTACCAAGAAGAAAAATAAGCCATGGGAATGGTCAGATGGCCAGGTACATGCTTTTGAGAATCTAAAGAAAGCACTCACGTCCGCGCCAATTCTCGCCCGACCCAATTTTAACCTACCCTTTTGTTTGCAGTGTGATGCCTCAAATTTTGCCATAGGATGTTCTCTCACTCAGGTACACAAGGGAATGGAAAGGGTAATTTCTTATTGTTCCAGTTCCCTCTCGTCGGCAGAGAGAAATTATACCGTAACAGAAAAGGAATGTTTAGAAGAACCGGCAATACCTAGAGGGGTATGAATTCACAGTCATAACCGACCATTCTTGCCTTCGTTGGTTACTGAGTTTGGAAAATCCCTCAGGTCGACTAGCACGATGGGTTCTTCGTTTACAACCGTACCGTTTCCAAATAGAATACCGGAAAGGCAAACTTAATTGTGTTGCAGATGCGTTGTCCCGAATCCCAAGTCACAAGGAAGCCCTCTCTGCCGTTTGTATCGCCTCCGTCGAACCTGATTCTTCCAAAACATCAACTGAAGACCTTTGGTATGACAGGAAACTATGGGTGGGATTAATAGTCCGTACTTGAGGGTCAGTAGCACTCAAGTATTGGAAGATGAGCCCTCAAGTCACCAATCGGTATTAATAAACCGCACTTGGGAACGTCAGCCCCTCAAGTCTATTCGAGACTCCGCTCCTACAGCCAAATACTCAAGTAACCGCCATAGGTACCTTGAGTGAGAGTCTTATCAGTTTAGCGTCGGTGTTTCATTGTTATCAGTTCGTTTTCACTAGATTAACGTTAGGAATATTGTTTTCATTACTTATTATTATTATTATTAGATATACGTTTTACCTTTTTATTTTTTATTAGATACAGATTTACGTTAGGTATATTATTATTCATTGCTACAATGGAATTCGACGAATATGATGACAAGTATGACGACTATCTGTGTACAAGTTGCAGTACAAACTGCCAAACACTCTTCGCATAGTACCGGCCTGGGCTTTACTGCACAAAATTGGGCTGCGGGAAGGGGACAGGTGGAAATGCGTTTATACATCGACATTTTTCTAATGAGATATTAAATACTGTTACAAAATAAAATGCAATAAAAACAACGCTGTTAAAAAAAATAGAAAAAACGCTATTTATTTTTCAACAGGTCGCAATTTTGCCATAACTTCTGTTTCCTTCAAACATTTTTCTAGCCAACAGTATCTCATTTTCTTTCTTCTCTATGCCGAGATCTATGTTATTTTTTAGCAGATTGTGAAGCACCTCATTTTGCTCGTACCTACTTTTTGTTTATTATTTTCAATAATGAACCTGTGGAATCGAGCATGAAAAAAATTGTAACCCCTCCTCAAAATTGGATGGTTTACGTTTCAAGGTATGTAGATTTCTTAAATGCAATAAAAAAATTGCTGTCTGTCCGCCGTACTTAGCACTTTTCTTAGTTACGTCAAGTCAAGCGGTGTTCCCAGTTTCGTCAGTATACCTACCAACCGAAGAATATACTTCCGTTCACCAGGTACCCGAGTTATTTCTTGAATACCTTCTCACGACTTCACAGTAGAATCCGAAAATGCAATACAAAAATTTCAGTCCGTCCGCCGTACGCCGTACTTCGCACTTTTCTTAGTTACCATGAACGAAAATTTACGAAATTCGGTTTATAGGTCCCATCTGGGGTCTAGTTGGTCCTCGAAGCTCGGCGTTAATGTCAGTCTGTAAGGGGTGAAAAATAGGGGTAAAAATCTCCAGGACGCCGTTATCTCGATTGTTTTTACGGTTTTAAATAGCTCTCGAACTTGGCTAGCCGACAGGCTTTTTCAACAGGAGGGACGCGGTAACAATCGGGAACTGGCCCGAGACAATCTTTGCAAGGGAGCACCTGATTATATTCGCGGAATATGAAGTCGAGTTGGTTATTCTGTGATATTATCTCATTTGAAAGATTATGGCTCTTTTGGAGTTTGTTGATACGTAGTGAAACTTGAACAAACGTTGAAGTTTTATTGATGGGTAAATTATTAAACAGTGGTAAATTATTATACAACGGTAAATTATTACACAACGGTTCATTAAACAGTCTACGTAGAAGAGGCTGGAGTTTTTTTGTAGGTAATTTTGCAAATTGAATAACCGTTGAAGTATTATTTATGGGCAAATTATTACAAAACGGTAAATTATTACTCAAAGGTAAATTATTGCACAACGGTTCATTATAATATCCACGTAGAAGGGGTACCTATACAGGTAAATTACTATACAACGTTTTATTTTTTGCCTTATGCTTCATGAATAACTACAAAATAATTAATTATTTAATTATTGAATCCCGCGCATTTGTAGGTAACTTTAATTCCGGGGCCGGCTCCAGTACTCGATTTAGGGCTGTTACCTGGGGTATTGACCACAGAAAACAGTGATCTACACAGAAGGGGCATCTATACAGGTAAATAATAATAAACCGTTGTGTAATAATTTACAGCGTTTTTCAAGTTGATATTCATTTACCTTCATTTCCTAATAATAATGAAGTCTCATAATAACAAAGGCATTTCCTATTAATAACTTCTCCTATAAATAAGGTTATCAGACGACCTTCTTTTGGAAGGTGGTACTACTTCTCAACCCATGGTCCTGATGTCCTTCGGACCCCTTGGAAGGAAGCCTAAAGGTAATTCTTTCTAAAACGGTACTTCCGTAAGTTTTCGTAAGTACGTGGTTATTTAGGTTTACTGTTTGGAAATATTTATTTTGTGTTTGGACTTATTGTGGATTTTTTTTAAATAATCAAAAAACTAATAAATTAAAAAATTAAACTAATTTTGTTGAATAGTAAAGCCTTGCTCCTTGCCCGTGCCTAGTAAATATATGTAAGCCATCTCTGCAATTTTCACATTGACATCTGATGCCCCAGGACCCAGGCATGCCAGGATGCTCAGGGAGAAACAATAGTCGAATGTATGCCCGCTAGCATGTCGACATACTGAAATGTCGACTATTCACTGAGCTTCGGTGACTGTTGATTCTTATACTCATAGAAGTGGTTGCTATTCCAATGTAGAATTTGGGGCAGAACTTGCAGCAGAGCTTGTAGATGCAATCAGAGGAGGCACATGTGGCTGAAGAGCGCAGGCGGAATTCGTTGGTACAGTTTGGTGATGTAATGGATGATGGTTGATCAGTAAGATGGCATGACTTACAACGGGGCCGATGACAGGTAAGGAGACCTAATACAGGGCCATCTGATGGTTGTGCTGAAAGGCTCTTTGGAGAGATGATGTTGCCTAGATTCGCTGGTCTACGGTATACTGTGAGAGGGTGGGGCTGCTAAAAGTCCTTCTCTCGAAGATCCCAGGAGATGGAAACTTTGTTAGGTTGTTTACTTGGTCTTCCATCCGTTCGTTTACTGAGCATTCATTTCCTCTCCCAACCATTTTGGTTTATTATTCTGTGAATAATACACCTATGTATTCGCTCAGCAAAAAATTTTTATAACACCCCCTCAAAATTTTTTCTTTTCCGTTTCAAGGTGCGTAGATTCCAAAAACGCTGCAAAGTCCTTGTCACATGGGTTTATTATTCTATTATTTTATTGGTCTACAGAAATGCTGGCTGTTCATTTATTGTTTCTTTTATGCGTAATAATCGAAATAGCTATTTCTGATGGTTTCCATTAATTTTGGCCCCTAAAACACAAATTAGGTAGTACGCTTTTTTTTTTTTTTTTTTTAACTATCTTTGATCATTGATAGTGCCATTTAATCGTCTTGATCCACGTGTTGACACTTTTTCTAGTGTTATTATACATACTGCTTGTGATTTCAGACGATTTTCCAGGTTTTTGACTCATGAAAAATCAATTTTGGGAGCTGAACATCTGGTACAACCTCAATTTTCCACTCCTTGGTCAAAATCGACTTAATATTCGGTCTTCTCGTCCCCAAAAACATGGAATACGATACCTCAAACTACTACTATGTTACTAAAACACAAAAAGTACCTATTTTTATACACATTTTCACTCATAACTCCGCTGGATATATTCCGATCGGGCTGAAAAGTTTCGGGGCACAACTAGGGCCCAGATGGAGCATGTGTGCGAAAGAACGATTTTTTTAGACCGAAAATGAAGCCTGTACACGTGATACGGCGTACGGCGTACGGCGGACGGCGGACGGACATTGCATTTTTGGAATCTACGCACCTTGAAATGGAAAAGAAAAAATTTTGAGGGGGTGTTATATAAATTTTTTGCTGAGCGAATACATAGGTGTATTATTCACAGAATAATAAACCAAAATGCAATGTCCGTCCGCCGTACGCCGTATCACGTGTACAGGCTTCATTTTCGGTCTAAAAAAGTCGTTCTTTCGCACACATGCTCCATTTGGGCCCTAGTTGTGTCCCGAAACTTTTCAGCCCGATCGGAATATACCCAGGGGTGTTATGAGTGAAAATGTGTATAAAAATAGGTACTTTTTGCGTTTTAACAACATGTTAGTAACATGAGCTTTTGAGGTATCTTTTTCCATGTTTTTGAGGACGAGAAGACCGAATATGAAGTCGAGTTTGACCAAAGACGCGGAAATTGAGGTTTTACCAAAGGTTCAGCTCCCAAAATTGGTTTTTTATGAGTCAAAAACCTGGAAAACTGTCTGAAATCACCATCAATTTGTACAATAACATTGGAAAAAGTGTAAACAGGTGAATCAAGACCATTAAATGCCACTACCAATGATCAAAGATGTTCTTAAAAAAAAAAAGTACCTATTTCATGTTTTGGGGGCCAAAATTGGTGGAAATCATCGGAAAATAGCTATTTCAATCATTCCACATGAAAGAAACAATACATTTAACAGCCAACAAAAATCTCTAGAACTCCAATAGAATAATAAACCCATGTGACAAGGACTTTGCAGCGTTTTTGAATAATGTCCCTCCTGGTAACACGTCCAGCAGACGGATCATTGGGGCAGGGGGATCATCTTCTTGGTCTTCATCGTCATCGTCTTCCACAGTGTACAGGGAATCTTCCGAGAAAACTATGCGCATTTCGTAAATATATGATAAATAATTGAGCCTGAAAACCGCATTCAACTGATGAGGGGTAACCAGCCGGCCGTGATTCATTCCAATATAGGCAGGGCTGAAGCGAAAATAGTAAATAAGTGTTTATACCGGGGGGAAAACACTGGAATTGAATTCCACAAACTATGCGTTTCAACTTCCAATTTGTCCAATAAGCCTAAATTAACTTGTGGATTTAATAAAACGTGGATTCTTGGGGTAAATACAATATGAACAAGGTAATTTGTCTAGATGAGCACAGGGTACGTATACTGTAATTTCAGCGTGGATTTTTCCATGAGAACCAATATAAATAGAAAACGTCGGTCGATCAGACTGTATTATCGCTCCACTTTGCTCGTTCCCTCCTCTTCCAACTCACTGGCAGCGGGTTCTGCTATATACTGGTGCCACCCTGCGCTTATAAAGGTCCGAAATTCCAATGAAAAATTTGATTTTAGTGGATTAAAAATTCTTCTACCTAAACGCGATCACAAGGCTTCCGCTTTCTTGGTAGATTTGAGAGCAGCACTGATTGCTAGCGCCATGCTGTGAACTAAATACCGAACTAAGTACCAGCTAGATGTGAAAAATGCAAAACTATCTGATGCCAATATCAAATGAATCGAACATTCGAGTTTCTGATCGCTTTTAGTTGAAGACTTGACAGGAATCGCTGGAATTAGATGAAGTCAACAGGCGAGGAAACGATGACGATGGTTGTTTGGCGGGGAAAGAGGATGTAGAAGAACATAAGAGTTGAAGTACCAGTAATCATCCGTCGGTTAACTTCTTTTACTTTCGCCCTCAAGAAGGAGAAACTGAAGTTGGGAACTGATGGCCGATGGGTGTGAAGGGACGCCCATCAAGCCCCGCCATTCCACAGCGACTCGGCTCAAAAGTTTTTCACTGCCACCCCCTACTCTCCTTTCGCATGACGACTCCCCACATTTCGAAAAGAGACCAGTCCCACCTCTCTGTCCCCAGACACACACAACTATAGATAAACACACACACACACACGCACTCGTTCCCCCATCCCGCTCCACTACATCTGACCTCATCAGTTACGAGAGGGAGACACGGGGAAGGAATGGCATTGGGAGGCGGTCGTGGACATTTAATGACACCCAGGAAAACTTTTTGCGACTCGGAAGAGCTGTAGGATACCATTTAGAAAAGACGCTGGAGGAAGAGGAGATTGTGAGGGTTTCTTCATCCATTTCTTTGGTTTGGTAATCGAATCGTGTATGACCAGACTGGAGACTAGGACTGGTATGAACGTAGCGTTGAAACGCGAAAGGGGTAACGTACTAATACGATGGACTATCCGCAGCACACAAAGTACCTGCTAGTGTTGGCACGTTGAAGCCTCAAGTTTTTATCAATATGATTTCAAATTTGCGCATGCGTACCTAGATCTTATGTGCTCCAGTGGGGAATGTCATGAACATTTTTTGGTCATATTTTTCCATCTCAATCGTTTTAGATTTAACTATCATGAGGAAGTGACGTTAATCAGCTCAAAATTCCGTCCCATTTAGCAGAAAATCAATAAGGAATTTCGGTTGGAGTTTGACGGCGTATGGAAGGTAGGTAACTACGTCACATATCTCAGGCAACACTCTAGAAGCAAAAGAGGGACAAGCAAATAGAAATGTGCACACCCCCGGATACTATCACAGTGCCGCCCAACCAAGTCACAAACCAACAGAAGGATTAGTCCAATAGCTATTCAATGCCGTCTTTTCCCTTAAGGTTAATGTGGTGGTTTAGGTTAGAGGCGAGGTGAGGTAAGTGAATGAGATGAAGAGAAGGCATCAGACCTAGCGCCTTGGTTAACACCTTAAACCAAAGCCAGGTTTCCACCACTGAAGTGCTAGGGGGATGTGCCCGGTGGTTGTCACCAGTCTGGGATCTTTTAGGGTTGTTTGGAAATATGCCCAGTGGTTACCACTCTAGGTAGTTTCCTACCCGGTTAACACTAGTCTGGGATCTTTTAGAGTAAGGAGAGAGAGAGGAGGTGTGAGCTAGGAGGAGAGATAAGTCATCGACTTGAGGAGAGCGTAGAATGAAGTAGAGGGCGAAGGAGGCTAGTTTTTATAGACCTGGGACTATTCTCCCTCCATCCTCCATACTAGTTGGAGAATGGTGGGGATCCCTTCCAGCTCTTACGAGCTACCTGCGCCTGGTCACGTCCGCCACTTCATTCCCTGGTTTATTTGCGGGATCTTAATAATAATTTAAACGGAGTGATTCTGGGAGGATATCACGACAGTTAAGTTCTCACATCGAAATGTACTGATTTTCCGATTTAATTTGAGATGTCTGTGGCGTCGGAGTGTTCGGCGTAGGTAAGTTTGCAACCGTTCAACTGGAGTGCACTTCAAATCAACTGCACGGTTCCTCATTTTCCAGACTGGAACAACCCAACCTTGGAGAAATCCAAATTTTGACGAGCATTATCTCTCGATAATAAACGCCTACTCTACCTTACTCTTGTTCGTCCTATATGGCAGTACGGATGCACGGTATGGGGCCTTGCCAGCAGCTCGCAAGTCAAACGAGTTCAAATACAGCAAAACCGAGTGCTTCGGATGATCACCAATGCCCCGTGGTTCGTAAGGAACGATGTGATCCACCGTGACCTAGAAGTGCCCAAAGTGGAAGATTTCATTAAAACATCAATGACTCGTATGCACGAAACCATCACATCACACCACTCAGCAGCTTTCCATGAATTACGCGCATCATGGGACAGGACACGGCTCCCCCGAAGGCTCAAAAGAAAAAGAACCGCAGACCTGATGGAAATCGTCTAGTCATTACTCCGTACCACACTATAATATCATCAACTATATACTAGTAGATTCGTTTGTTAAACTGTTATTCTATTGAAGCAAAGAGGGACTGTCGCTGGACAGCCACCCTCATACATGTTTCACTGTGCTTGTGCACATATAAATTATTTCGTTATTGTTATCACAACACTACAGTATTATAATATACAAAAAGTTTAAAAAAAAAAAAAAAAAAAAAAAAATTACCGTTACCGATGCAGTACACCTGCTGGTCGTAATTATTTACACTGCAGTACGAGTACCTATGCTAATATTCATCTGCATAACGAAGATCTATTTCTGGAAACTAACTACACCAGTTCATATATCCCACCTTCGAGTAAAATGTCTGATATCTCCCACGTTTTCGCACTTAGGTGCTTCTAATGAGTTATGTTCAGGCTGAGGAAACGAAAGAACAAATAATTTATGATCTCGGCACAGCAAGAATACGAAGAGCTCAATCAAGCGAGGATCGTATGATGACTTCCTACAAATACGTATTTATCTAACGTGTTCTTCCTCCGTAATTTATCGCTACATAAAGTGAAATACCGTTCCCTAACCCTCTTTAACCACCCAGTCCTAATGACCAAAACCATCCAGACCAAAAATAATTGTTGACAGTTCCGGAACATTTCCGTAGTATATTTAGTATATTCCAGACGATATTCGTAACCCCGGTCCCCAAAAGTTGGTCCGTATCCGCCACTGAATGCAAACTTATTCGTAAAAACCCAAGACAAAAATATTAACCCTGAACGAGACAAGCATCATTATTTTCCTTGAATGCAAATCTCTAACTCTGAATTGTTCTTTTTTTACACTAGCAATGTCTACATTAATTCTACAAGGTGCCAATCTGAAAACGGAAATTTTCGGCCAGCAGAAGGCACAGAAGTAAGAAGCTACAACATATTCTTGTAGGGATGGGTATCGATTAATCAGCAAAATTTATGTTTTAACAAAAATATAGAAGTTTTCTGCATAAATATCTTCAAGGTCCGATAGTTTTTATACTTATCCACATTTTGATCGCGATATAGACTTTGTTGCAAATAATAATTGAATAAGGTAGGTGAAGTGAAGAGGATGTTTCATCAAAATAGCAATGTTTCATCACAAGATAATGAATAAATATGATTTAATAAAGCTTCATTATAATACCTTATCAATGCATGGAGCTTAGAAGCCTTCATAATATTGAGTTGTAGCACTTTTGACAATGGTCCTTATGAACACACGTTTCCCATTCTGAGCTACGCGACAGCACCCCCAAGTTTCATTTAAATCAACACATCTAGGTATGTATTTTACTACAATTAGGCAGTTTCCCCCTTCTCTTAGTCAATTACGATTCTGATAATATCAGATTTGAAGTTGAATCATTCACCGAAACATCCCCCAAGTTTCATTCATACGAGAACATCTTCATAAGTATTTTTCTGCCATTGAGCAGTCCCCCTCCTGCAACGAGCCGTATAGTGCCACTACCATATTTATGTTGATTGCCTATAACGTTCCAAATCTAGCGATCTGCTTCTATTCATCAGATTTTGGTGAAACTTTCGAAAAAGCAGGGGGTTTTGGGGTTGGGGTTGAATTTCATTGTTACCGAGGCGGCAGTGTCCTCCGCCAGTGTAGCGAGGCGCAAACGCGTCCTTAGAAAGCACCGTTCTGAACTACAGATTGGGACCCTCCCCCCTAGCATAATCAATGTTACTGATATGCAGAAATGCTTAAACGTTTGACGTTTCGAGGCGTATCGTTCTAATGCGATCGTTTCTGCAATGAAAGTCCTGAGAACATGTGCGATTTTTGTATGTCCTTACACAGAAAACTCCAATGATTGATGTTGACCCAATCATCAGGACTACTGAGTGAACGCAACCTAGTCTTCCGATACTTGTGAACTGTCAGCATGCACACTACTACCTTCAATCTACCATAAACTTAGTATGCAGAATATGAATGTAAGTGAACATAATTATATTCATTTACGAACTATAAAAGAGAGAACATAAGAAACTCTCCCAGCTCCACAATTCTGGTAGCAATGTGTATTTTTTCATTTTACACTGAAACCAATGGTCAACTTGACCTGTTAGTTGGTTAAAAAGTAAACTTCGAACTCATTGGTTCATCAGCCCATTAAATGGATTCGAAGGGGAAGCAGAAACATACAACTTTCAGACTCACAAATTTCCTCCCTCGTTGGAAAGGTAATTTCAAGCCGCTTAATGCTCGAAAGGTCAACTCATAAAATTGTAATTTAGCTCCAACCCGTATATCATGGATAAATAGGAAAATTACGGTGCGTCCTATGACTCTCCCTGCAGTTTCTCATCAGGAGATGAAGTCAAACAAGTGGTTTAGACCAGCTTTGAGGGCGTTTTCACCCGAACAGAATATTTTCCGAACAGATCGACTTCGGTCTGACTCGCGAGAGCTGAAATAGTACTGATTACACTCGTACGTATACGCAGGTCCCAGCTGTAACTTATCCATCACAATCAATGAATTCAAACTGAGATCATCTAATAGAGAAGTCATGAATTCCGGGAGAACTGGAGAACTCGATTCCTGACGGTCCATCAAGTTCGCCCTCAGAATCTCAAGTCATTAAACCCAAAAGTATTACGTATTCTACTTATAATTCACCACGCTAAGCCTTGTATGCATGCAACAGTTGGAAAATATTATGTCCTTCAAGATCAAAATTCTCTTTACAGACAATAATATGAGACCTCTTTGGTTCCATATTTGTACGTCTATCTGTACGCAATTCCTTGTATATATTATCTTATCGAAAGAAAAATCCAAACGAGCTAAAGTTTCAAGGGTAAATGCGGGTCGGACCACAGATGGCTCTATTCAGTCTAGGGAAGCGGGAGCGTCCCGCGCACCAAGAAAACCTACGAAATCCAATGCGACCAAGATCACTGTAAAGTAGGTATTTAAAAAAAAAAAAAAAAATAGTGGGGCTTTTCGTCCGACTGCTCTGCCAGCGTCGCGGACGTGATCAGCTGTCCTCCAATGATTTGACCTGATCATTTCGCTCTTTACTTGGGTAGGTACTGACTGCTTCACCCCCTTGAGTGGAGAGGGGTTCGCCCAACAGTTAGATGGGTCATACGTGTCACCACGTGTCACGGCGGTCACCCATCCAAGTACTAACCACGCTCGAGGTATCCTAACTTCGGTTATCGCACGGGAACCTATCTTTTTTTTTTGGTTTATTATTCTGTGAATAATACACCTATGAATTCGGTCAGGAAAACATTTTTATAACACCCCCCTCAACATTTTGGTTTATTATTCTGTGAATAATACACCTATGTATTCGCTCAGCAAAAAATTTTTATAACACCCCCTCAAACTTTTTTCTTTTACGTTTCAAGGTGCATAGATTCCAAAAATGCAATGTCCGTCCGCCGTACGCCGTCCGCCGTCCGCCGTATCACGTGTACAGGCTTCATTTTCGGTCTAAAAAAATCGTTCTTTCGCACACATGCTCCATTTGGGCCCTAGTTGTGTCCCGAAACTTTTCAGCCCGATCGGAATATACCCAGGGGTGTTATGAGTGAAAATGTGTGTAAAAATAGGTACTTTTTACGTTTTAGCAACATATTGGTAACATGAGCTTCTGAGATATCGTTTTCTATGTTTTTGGAGACGAGAAGACCGAATATGAAGTCGATTTTGACCAAAGAGTGGAAAATTGAGTTCTACCAAATGTTCAGCTCCCAGAATTGATTTTTTATGAGTGAAAAACCTGGGAAATCGTCTGAAATCACCATCAGTTTGTATAATAACACTGGAAAAAGTGTCAAGACGTGGTTCAGGACGATCAAATGGCACTACCAATGATCAGAGATAGTTTAAAAAAAAAAAAAAGAAGATCGTACCTACCTAATTTGTGTTTTGGGGGCCAAGATTGATGGAAACCATCAGAAGTAGCTATTTCGATTATTACGCATGAAAGAAGCAATTAATGAACAGCCAACCTTTCTGTAGGTATGTCGAGTAGAATAATAAACCCATGTGACAAGGACTTTGCAGCGTTTTTTCTTTTCCGTTTCAAGGTGCGTAGATTCCAAAAATGCAATGTCCGTCCGCCGTCCTCCGTCCGCCGTATCACGTGTACCGGCTTCATTTTTGGTCTAAAAAAGTCGTTCTTTCGCACACAGGCTCTATTTAGGCCCTAGTTGTGTCCCGAAATTTTTCAGCCCGATCGGAATATACCCAGGGATGTTATGAATGAAAATGTGCACAAAAATAGGTACTTTTTGTGTTTTAGTAACATGTTAGTAACATGAGCTTTTGAGTTATCGTTTTCCATGTTTTTGGGGACGAGAAGACCGAATACGAAGTCGATTTTGACGAAAGAGTGGAAAATTGAGGTTCTACCAAATGTTCAGCTCCCAAAATTGATTTTTTATGAGTCAAAAACCTGGGAAATCGTCTGAAATCACCATCAGTTTGTATAATAACACTGGATGTTGTATCAACACGTGGATCAAGATGATTAAATGGCACCACCAATGATCAAAAATAAATTGAAAAAAAGGAGCGTACCTACCTAATTCGTGTTTTAGGGGCCAAAAATGGTGGCAACCATCAAACAATCAAACATAGCTTTTTTCAATTATTTCACATGAAATGAACAATAAATGAACAGCCAACATTTCTGTAGGTATGTCCAGTAGAATAATGAAGCCATGTGACAAGGACTTTGCAGCGTTTTTTTTTTTTTTTTTTTTTTTTTTTACTTGGCTTCGCAATGCTTATACAGCCTTTACATATTATGGCAACTAAACAAATTTTTACTTCATATTAAATAAATCATGAGGTGCTAATATGTGTTTTTCGTTATTCTGCGGATCACATTTTAATGCCATTTCTGTAGGGAAATTGTGAACACTGAGATACACTGAACGATTCATTTCCTATTATGGTGCCCAAGTTCATAGGGCCTAATATTGGTGATCAGACGCTCTCGAGGGTCAGAATATTCGGGGAAATCCAGGATAAGGTGTTCGGTATTCTCCACAGGATGTCCGCAGAATCTGCACTGTGGAGTGTCCGACTTTCCAATTCTATGCAGGTAATCACTGGTGCAGCAACACCACTTAGAAGTCGCGCAATATTTTTGTAGAACTTTTGGGTTTCAGGTCAGTCACATTCGTGAACCACGGCAACCAGTCTGATGGTCGGAACAGGTGTTTGTACCGTACTCCTGTAGTTGTTTCATGGGTGTAAAATTCCTTGTTCCAGCTGGTAGACATGCGATTCCTTATGAGCCGTTTGAGGTCTGTAGGTGGGAAGGAGTCTGTCGGAGGTGGTTGCAGGATAGTTGTCGATCGTCTTGCTTCAGAATCTGCTACCTCGTTACCCACGATCCCGGAATGTCCTCTAGTCCAACAAAGGACTATCTGTGTTCCACCTTCTGTCAGGGAGGTACGTTTGAAGAATAGACGCCTCGATAGACGTCAGACTGGAACATAGGCAGGTATTTTGGAACTTTGATACTGTGCTTTGGCAGTCAGTCACAATGGCCGCGTGTGGAATTGCTGGAAGTTCGTCTTTTATCCATGAAAGGGCCTTCAGGATGGCATAAGTCTCCGCAGTTTCCCCACTCAGCGCGGAACCTAGTTCCCTGTAGTGGGGTAGTTCCACTATTAAATTAGTTCTAAGATAAGATTTTTCGAGATCATTCTTTTGATTTTATATGTTTTTGTTTTTATCTTGCTCCACCAGAACGGTATTATGTGTAATGGTATTTAGAGGAATTAAACTTATTTTCAGTATAAACCGATGCTCTATTCCACAGTCTGAAACCCTGAGCAGATTTGCAAGTAGAATCGAAAAAGGCACATCCTGATTTGTTTGTTTGGACTGATCCATCAGTGTAGATAACAAGGCTATTAGGCCGTCTCGTTTCGATGTAGTTCCCTAGTTGAATGTTGGAGTACTGAGGAAGAGTGTAGGAGGACTCAGCCAACTTCGTGACCGGGATTCGTTTAGATGGACGTGAGATCCACTGGAGTTCTTCGCTGAGGTCCGTGAAGCTTTCACACAGAAGGAGGGGATGGTTCTTTAAGCCAATACCGTGATATCAAATTATTGATTGCGAGAGATCGGAGACGAGAGCTCATTTCAATATTTTTATAGAAGATTTGGGTGATACACCAATCTCGGTGTATTACTCGGAAAAGGGACATACAATGGACTTGTTGGGGGAGTAATTTATGTCTCATCAAATAATTTTAAAGCCCTAAATAAGAGTAAGTAATTTATGTCTCATCAAATTTATTTCACCTGACACCGGTTTATTACACATGATAAGGCCGTTGAACCAAGATCACTGTTTACACGACGAAACAAGTAAGGGTCCTCCCCCCCCCCCCCCACCATAACTCGGCCCCCTGGGTGTCTCCCGTGTTGATTTTTCGTACACCTATTCTCGAGGAGCCCCCGAGGATGTGCATCAGATTTCAACCCTCGGGACCATCAGGTGCGGTAGTTATGGAAGCCTGAAAATCGCTTTTTTTTCAAGTTTTTCTAGTTGTTGTTGTTCTTCTTCTTTGACTTCTTCTTCTTACTGCCTCACATACAACGGATCGAGTTACAGTTTTGCACACACATGCGTTATGCTCCAAAGAAGTGCCGTTGGTGGATTTTGTCGACCCCCTCCCCCCCCCCCCCCCCATACCGCAGTTTTGGAATTTTTTAGGTAAGGTGGGACTGAGACATTTTTTTTTAAGTACTGGGAATAATGTTTACTTAATCATCAACAACGCAAAAATATGTGGTCCCCCCCCCACACCGTTTTGAAAATTTACCCGCCAAAAGAAGTAAGAAGGTACTGGGTAAGTAGATTTTGGGTATGGCAACTGACACCTCGCTCTTGGATGTGCATATAGAAACTTGTTCCCTCCCCCCCTGTTGGATATGTGTCTAGAATAGAAACCTGTCTTGTGAAATGAATCAAATTCAACAATATAAACCGAAAGTTTCCCAAGCTTTCGAGGCGTATGGCTTTTTCTTTAGGGCTTTAAAATTTGATGAGACATAAATAAATTACTAAGACAAAACAACGAAAGTAATAATATTAGATCAAATAAAAGTCGAAAACTATTCTCAACAAGGAAACATCATAGCATAAAAACAAGGACATATTTAAGTTCCAAACCATTCTTTGAAGCCGACAATGTAATTCATTATACCATTGATTTTGGTTTATTATTTTCAATGATAAAACTTTGGAATCGACCACGAAAAAAAAATGCTAACCCCCCTTCAAAATTTCATGGTTTACGTTTCAAGGGACGTAGAATACGAATATCGAATAAAAAAAATTCCGTCCATCCGCCGTCCGCCGCTTTTCCCTTAGTTCCCATGAACCAAAATTCAAGAAATTTGGTATAGGGGTCCTGTTTGGGCTCTAGGTGGTCCTCGAAGCTCGGCGTTACTGTCACTCAACTCTAAGGGGGGAAAAATAGGGGTTGAAATATCCAGAGTATACCTATCTCGGAAAATTGTATTTTGAGGTGTGGGTTTTCTCGCACTTTTGAATAGGTCGAATTTTCTCTGATTTTTTGAGAACATCCGGAGCATTCTACGATGCTGCCATAAAATTGAATTTGCCCTAAACAGCAGCGTGTATGCAGGCACCAACCTGGAGTGACAGCGCACATCACTTGACTCGTACCCGTGTGTCCCGTAGCTCAGTTGTTGGCTAAGGGTCAATATCCCATGCTAAAGGTCGCAGGTTCAAATCCCAGCGAGGATTTGAGGGTTTCTTTTTGCGATTTTAGCTATTCTTTGTCGTAGACAGAATTATTTTAGCAACAACTAACACGTGATTTAGGTAGGTACCTACCTAGTGACGGGTACGGGGTTAGGCACTAAGCTACGGAGGGTCTGTGATTTACATAGAAGTAGTATCTACATAGAGAGCTGTGATATGTAACAGAAGGGTGTTCTATACAGAGAAGTGTGATGTGTTACAGAACAGTGTTCTATTTAAATTAATAAACCGTTGTTTTTATAGGTAGGTAATATTAAAGAGATTAATGGGAACCTGGGTTTTGAAACCGCACACGCGATTCACTTGGATAACTTTTAGTTGAGCAGAAATACTATAAGAACGATCACATTAGGTAGAAGCAAGATGATGGTATGACCTTCAGGAACACAGGAGAAGAGGAGTGAGATGGAGGGAGGAAACCAGACCACTAAGGAAAACCCAGTGAAGGCTAACTCGTGAGATTGCATGGAACCAACACCCCCACTCAATCTCACAATAGTCATCAATCTCACCAAATCACCATCTCTTAAAACAGACACCAAACTATAAAACATCATAATAAACTATAAAACATCATAATCATCATCAGTTACCAAACTATAAAATATCATAATAATCCATAATCAAACTATAAAACATCAGGTAACAGAGATAATACACAAATTCAATCAATATATCAGGTTTTCACAATTTAACTTCTTTAGCACCTAGAATTGCGCGAAACTTATTCAGTAAAGTAGCAGATAGAGCCTTAGTCAGCACATCAGCTGCCTGCTCACTGGTAGGAACATAAGATATTTGAATTATCTTTTTCTCGACATAATCTTTAACAAAGTGAAATCTAACGTCAATATGTTTCGTACGTTTAGTTTCTCTGGTTCTTGCCATTACGATACAGGACTGGTTATCTTCAAAGATTTTTACTGGACCACAATCAATTTTCTCACAACCGGTAGTCGCGCACTTCGTTGCCCGAATCGTTTCCCCCTTTTTCGCCACATAAATTCCGATATATATATCCTTCGTGTTCACAAGGAATTTCCCGATATCTTTAGTGACTAGGTGATTCGTAGCAGCTGAATCAGCGTAAAACAGATCTTGTTGCTTCCGAAATTAGACGAAAGGCACAACAAATCGTCTCCGTCCACTTTCTCTTTCGAGATTCCGGCTGTTTGGGGAGGAGTCTCGGTAGAGCACATGAATGCTAACTCGTTCTCTGTGAAATTCGCATTTGGATTTTGGGAATTTTGCGGCCGATTCGGACAGAGTTTACGAGGGTGACCATAGTTTGTACACAAATAAATGGCACTTGAATGGGAACTGATCAGAATTTTGGTGGGGGTTGCTGCCGTACTCATGATTCCCAGATTGATTTTGGGCGGGCTGATAGCCACGACCTCTGCCGACGTTTCCCGAGCTTCCTCGACCTCCGCTTCTCCTCCCTCGCCAACTTCCCCTCCAGCTAACCTCATTTGCATTTCCGTTTCCTCGAAATCCCGAAAAAACAACAGATTGCCGATTATCATCGAAATTGGATCCTCTTATCCTGGAAAGTGCTTGTTCCTCCTGGAGAAGCTTATTTTTGACATACTGATAGGTGATCGAAGCCTTATCACGATTGAAGGCAATATCCAATGATGTGACGATTACGTGATATGGCTGGAGCATCGCAGCCAAGATCATAGGGATTTTTTCTTCCTGTGACAACGTTCCGCCACTTGCCGAAAATTCATTGGCTTTCCGATCGAACAACTCGATGAAATCTGCTAATGATCCACGGTAGTACCTCATGCTTCCCGATTCCCGTCTTATCAAAGCCTGAGCAGATGAGCCGGTTTGCACGTAGGTGTCTCTCAATGCATTATACATGTCCATAGCCGTATTCTTTCCATGGATGCAATCCAAAACTTTATCGTCAATGCACTTTAACCTTCCGGTGGTCGCGTGTATGTGGCACATACACATTTTTCTTTGGTTGCCAAGCATAACCACTGACCAAGTAGATGGGGATGGCCACTGCCGCCTGATCTCCTCCTGCACCATGGGGAACGTTTCAATACCCTCTCTGACCTCGCCGGTACAATGCGTCCCCGTTGAACGATAAGTTTATGTCTCACATACGCGCGACTTCTCGCGTTACTTCTTCAAAAATTTTCATTTTACTATGCAAGAGGTTGATTCGTCTTAGTATCAATATGATAACTATCCTGTGATGAATAATTTCCCACTTGTTTTCATCTAGGCCACCGAAAAAAGGGTCTGTATGTGACACATAGGTACGCGCGACTATCTGTGCAAGTTTTTCATCCTGTTCGAAATTCCCAGCAAGAAAGAGATTTTCGATCTACAAAACCCACTTGATGTCGATGCCATTCGGCATGCTTGCGGAATCAGACGGTGAGGATTTTTGGATGATTTTAGTGATACCGACGAGGTTGACAATGTTTTTGTTCGCGAGGAGGATTCTGAGTCTGAACTCAGATATGAATCGAGCGGTGATGAAATTTGATGAGGATAAATTATTGCCCAAGAATGAATTCAAGGCAATCCATATGAAAAAAAAGAAGGTAGTGAGTACCTGGAGTTGGCAAAAGAATCCCGTTCCGCGAAGCAGGTGTGTAGGACACAACCTCCTCAAACGCCTTCCTGGCACCAAAGGCCCGGCAAGATTTGTAACCGACTGTGATTAAATTTGGCGCTGTTTTATTAGCCCTTCTTTGATTCAGGAAATACTGAACTGTACAACACCTAAATTGACTCAATAAAAGATCATTTCTCTCGTCCCAGGGACGCAAAACACACTAATTTGGGTGAGATCAAGGCATTGATAGGTTTCCTGAACCTTGCTGGTGTTTACCATGGGAATCGGCTGCCCCTCGATGAGTTATGGAGAATGGATGATTTCAAATGCGTCATGACCGACATCAGGTTCTGATGATATGCAATTCATAGTGAACAGTGATACGTTTGGAAAAGTTAAAAAGTCCCTGTTGCTTCCTCACTACCGAAGGTAGGGAAGCCTAGAATTCTTGAGTGAGTAAAACAAATTTATGAATTTTTAATAATGAAACTTGTTTGTGTGAACTTTAGTGTGATCCTTCTCCCGAATCCTTGAGTTTTTCCAAGTAAAAGACCTCAAATCTATGTTGAGTATGTGGCACATACACGCGATCAAGCATGTCGAGCTGGAGGCGCGATCACCAGAAGGTTAACAAGATGTCTCTATCGTCCAAGTCCTTCTTCATGTAGTCATTGTCCTTCATTTCCTCTGTTTTCTCCGATAGAGCTTCCAGACAATTATTCTTTTATAACAGCATTATAAATCGGTATTCCCACTTTGAATAATTCGTTCCATCAAAGGGTCTTAGGCCAGTTGGGACGGTGATAGCGCTCGCCATGTTCCGCGTTCCTGCTACCCCACACTTTTCCGGCAACCGATTTTAAACACAAGATGAGACTTTCCGGCAGTAATTTTACCAAAACCTGGGCCCATAACCTATTAAAGAGATTAATGGGAACCTGGGTTTTGAAACAGCACACGCGATTCACTTGGATAACTTTTAATTGAGCAGAAATACTATAAGAACGATCATATTAGGTAAAAGCAAGATGATGGTATGACCGCAGGAACACAGGAGAAGAGGAGTGAGATGGAGGGAGGAAACCAGACCACTAAGGAAAACCCAGGGAAGGCTAACTCGTGAGATTGCATGGAACCAACAGGTAATTGAAGTTATGTTGCTAGAGTTTATTAGATCTAGTATAGTCTTTGTTGTCGTTACGTAAATGAGTCGTCTCTCATCAAAATTTCACAGCCCTAAAGATGAGGTCGAATACGCTTCAAAAGCTATGTAACCTCAAATTTAACATTTTTCAACACAACACATGAAAAAGTTCATTCCATAATATACAAGCTCAAGAATTTTTCTCCAGGATCTAAGAGACAATGAAGCAGCTGACCCTCTTAGGAAGATCACAACCTTATAAGAAATATGAGGACAAGCTTTCCAATCAATGAAGAAACTATGAAGGCATATATGAGAAGGCATATATTTATGTGAAGTCATAAAAACTAGTTGGACAATAAAATAACTGAAAAGGATCCTACCGTGATTTCCTACAATTCATACCTAGGAAAAGGAGCCTATCAAATAACTTCCACCCTCAACCATCCAAGTGGGACGTAACTTTCTTGGATTCACACACAGAATCCGCATACATACATTGAGTACTTGAGAAAGAAAGAAAGTTATCTACTATTGAGTTTTGGGGGTAAAGACTTTCCCAGAATAGGAAGCCTGCTACGTAGAATAGCAAGCGCGACTGTAAAATACAAGACGAGGTTGTGCATCCCGCGTCACGCGACTTACTCCACCGTTGCTGTAGATGATAAGCAGTGTAAATGGTAAGTAGTAATACCTTAGTTCTCACATGAGAAACGTATGAACAAACCTTCAAAAGGGTTTGAACCTCGAGTACCCGTTTAAGAGATGGGCCCACCATTAAACTACAACTGTAATAAATTGCTTCCAAACTTCCACTCAGCGCAGAGGGACCTACTTACGATGGTGTGAGGGGAGGGACAACAGGAATAATTTTAAAACGCCCTAAAAATAAGTTTACCACTCAGAATTTCCAACTTGTTGACAATGTAGATATTTTGATTTGTCGAATAGAAGAAATTGTACGTCTATTAGAAACGCCCTTCGTATTCGCAGCGACAGTCAACTTGAAGGGCGGCAAATTCTATTAGTAAAAGGAGTTGGCTTCCGCCCTTCTGGCACCCCCACCTCACCCTTGTCATCAGGAAGTTCCGTTGAGCCGGAAATGATCGAATTATGTAAAGTTTCTTGGAAGCTACTTAATTGAAAACAGTTGGATGTCACGAGGAGCGAGAGAGGGTAAGCGGAAGAGGATGGGAGCTCCGAGGACGGCGGTTAAGCTGTAGAAAACCTCTTTGGGAATCGGCAACTTGGAGGGCGAAACTGTCATCTATTCGAAAGAGGAACCTGAGTGTCTGCCGAATTTAAAGTTGAGACTCGGTATATCCAATATATAACACTTGTAATTAATTTGTGTTAATAACTGAACCCAACAACTCCTGGCAACCTCAGGGTCCAGCAGAATTTTGCGATAATCGAGCGATCCTGCGCGTCAGGCCTCCTTCGCACATAACTGCAGTAGTCATCAAATAACTGGCAAGGAATTGAAAAAGAAATACCAACCTCCTTGTGCTTATTTTGAGAAGACACTGTTGTTGTTTCCTCATGAACAGTCTCATCCCAGCTAGAAAATTTCAGCTTACAACAGGTTGTACCCACCTTCACCTCTACCAACAAATCCTAAAGAATATAATTAGTTAGAACTAGAAAAAAAATCATGAAAACTGACAAGAAAAACAAACCCAAATTAACACTGTCATTGAAAGAGAATTTAGCTGATCTCTATGATATGATAACATTTTTGTAAATTACAGAAGCACGACGGATTTCAAAACTTCTTCAAGAAACTTCTGACACATGTTACATGTACATGCATTTTCTCCTAATTCGAAGAAGTTTCGTACTGAAAAGAGAAGACGGCCTGAATGTTTCAAGCAGGCCATTTTATTAGCGTTTTCATATGAACCGCATATATTATCATCTGCGGAACTGAGAAATCTTGCAAGCAGGTAGGTACATAGGACGAAGAACCTTAAAGGGATAGAAATCAAGCCCTATCCATAAAACGTAAACTAAGCTTCTCTGGTCCGGTACTGGCTGCAAGTATTTACTTGCGACTGGGGATATGAATGATGTGCAAGAGAAACGTTTGTGTGGCATCCGTTCAGCAGGAGACACTATTTACTATGTGGACCGAAAAAACCTGTATGAAACTGTCATTCGCACCACGAAGTTGCATGGATGCCGATCTCATAGCATCCATCTATGGTACCTAACTAAGTTAATGTACAGAAAAATAACAAGTTCAAAACCTTGTTGACCTCCATGGTAACCATTCTGTATATATGTGGCCTCCAACTACGAACTTCACTACGCAGAATGTGACGATTAGGTTATTGCAGGGGCTAAGGTGGGGACCGCACCCCCTCCATCGCACCGAATCCTGGACTTATTGTGCGGAAGATACGACGATTCGGCAAGTCTGGGCAGAGTGGCAGTAGTTTTCTAAGGAACAGCAACATAAGGAGAACACAAGGAGGATAGAAATGGAACCCTAATATGATTATAGATGGCGACTTGGGATACTCTCATCGTGGAGTGCAAGAACAGAACACTACTGAATATAATAAATTAATAGAACACCAAGAACACTCATGAGTAGCGATCTTCGAAGTCCACAGTCCTATGGTCCAACAAGGCATTAAAGTCGATACGGCGACTGGTATAGGATTCTCTAGGGACACTTAGAACTTCAGTTCCTTGTTAAGGCACCACCAAATCAATGTGTGTGGATATCTCAATTAGTTACGTCACTCCGTGTGAACTAATTTAAAGACTACACTAAAATGTATGAGAATTCAAAAAACTATATAGCCAATTCACTGCGTTATGAATAACTGGTTAGATCTTTAGCTGAGCTGTCAGTATTATATGATGTATATCTTAGAAGGTATTTGTCTTTCTGTCAGCGCGCCGGCGAACTTCTCAAACTGTATTCCGATCAATCCGGAGAAACTCCAGATAACAAGCAGTGAAGCGGCGAAGCAGTGGCTTCGCATATATTGCTGAGGTAAGCTCCCCAATAACGACAACGGCAGCTTGACGGGTGCTTATAGAACACTCTCTTGTATATTTAAAACCAATTAGTCGGGTATTTCTAGAGGTTTCTAACGATTCAATAACAATAAACTGCCATCCGAGAAGGAGTGGTTTAAATAAATGTATTTTTAAGTTGGCTGGCTCCGGAGCCGAGGCTCAAAGAAATGTCGTCAATTTAAAATGTCAGAAAATGGATAATTTTTTACTTACTAGTTGATGGCTTGAACTTAAGCTTTCTCGTTTTTCATCCTCTGTGGACTTGAATTTATCTCGTCTGCCACCCCAACATTGCTGCCCAAAGTGGGCTGACGAAATTCAAATTTGGCGAATTTGGATCATTTTCGTATTTACTAGTTGACGATCAAACGTTTAAAGAGTAAATTCTACTAGCCATGGACAACAGTAAAACACTCATCTGACACGCCATGCACGCTGCTAAAATTTAGCAGACGCTATTATATTTCGCTGAAAAAATCGTAAAAATGTGACTTATTAGTTGACATTTAAAACTTTCATCACTTAATAGTGAATAACAAATGAGTTTAAAAAAGCCTCGCCAGCCATTCATTAACTGCGACTGCGATGATTGTTGTACCTGCGACTTGCGATGAAACCTGAAACTTGGGCACCACATTCTTATCATATCCCTAATGACCTAGGTCCACGTCTTCCATGCTGAAACCGCGGCATATTAGCGGCAGACAAAAATTAAAATTCGATAAAAGAGCACCAAAATTTGACTGTTTGGTTGATGGCTGAAATTTGTTGTGGGTTTTCCATATGGATATCTAAGCCTAGAAACAGATGTCTGCCACTTCGATCTGGTGGTATTTGAAGAGCAGTTTACAGTAATGAAGCTTTGGATCGTTACAACCTCAATTCTTCACTCTTTGGTCAAAATCAACTTCATATTCGGTCTTCTCGCCATAAAAACATGGAAAATGATACTTCACAGGCTCATTTCACCAAAACCTTGAAAAAAAACCTCGGAAAACCCTATTTTTTCAACCCCATTTCACCACACACATCCCTGGGTGTATTTTGATAGGGCTGCCGAGCTTCGAAGCACAGCTGGGAGCCAATGAGTTCCCAAATGGGGACCCAAACTGTGTGCGGAAGAACGACGATTTTAGACCAAATTTTAACGTAAATTATGGCTGAAACTTCGTTAGAACCTGAATTTTCCCCTCTTTGGTCAAAATCGACTTCATATTCGGACTCCTTGTCCTAAAAACCATGGAAAACGTTGCCCCATAAGTTTATGTTACTAAAACACCAAAAAACCCCATTTTTTCTCCCATTTTTCTCCCTTTGGTACATTCCGATCGGGCTGCGAAGTTTCGGGACACAACTAGGGCTCAAACGGAGCCTTTGTACGAAAGAACACATTTTTTAGACTGAAATATGCATGATACGGTGGACGGACATTGAATTTTAGGAATCTGCGCACCTTGAAATGTCAAAGAAATAATGTTGAGGGGTTATTATAAAAATGTCTTGCTGAGCGAATACCGTGTATTATTCACATAATAATAAAACCAAAATGCAATGTCCGTACGCCGTATCATCCATTTCTACTTTACTTTCGGTCTGAAAAATTCGTTCATTCGCACACAGGCTCCATTTGAGCCCTAGTAGTGTCCCGAAACTTTGCAGCCCGATCAGAATACACCAACGGTGTTACGAGTTACAAATGGGCGTAATAGTAGGGTTTCTAGGTGTTTTGGAACATGAGCTTGTGAGGCATCGCTTTCAAGGTTTTTTAGGAGGAGGAGTTCGAGTATGAAGTCGATTTTGTCCAGAGAATGGAAAATTGTGCTTCTAACGAAGGTTCAGCTCCCAAAATTCATTTTTTTATGAGTCAGAAACCTGGGAAATTTTATGAAATCGCCATAAATTTGTGTAATGCCACTAGAAGTAGTATCAGGAGCTGAATCAAGACAATTAGATGGCACTGCCAATGTCCAAATATAACGTGTAAAAAAAGAAACAAAAAAAAACTAGGAGGCGTGTTTTCAAGGGCCAAAATTGGTAGAAATCATCAAAAATAGCTATTTCAGTTATTGCACATGGAAGAAACAATAAATGAACAGCCAACATTTCTGTAGGTACCTACGTCCAATAGAATAATAAACCCATGAGACAAGGACTTGGCATAGTTTTTATTTTCCCGCTGTCAACTCCCCAACTAAGCCTTTTTTCAGGTATCTAGATCCTCATGGCGTGCGATATTATTCGGGTGCATACATTAGATGGAAAAAGACTGGAAGCAGTGGAAGGGAATGAACCTGCAGAACTGAGCAACCTGCCTTTCTCGGCGGAAGTAGGGGTTCTGAGTTCTAGGAAAATTAATCTGGCGCAAACAACGGATGGTAGTGTGGAATGAACTGGGTTCAAAGGTTTTTTCCAGAAGTCGTGTAAACAACTATCACGCCACCTTAAGGGGAAATAGCCCGACGACTAGTTCCAAAAGCCGCCACCACGTGGCAGCACCAAAATGAGCTAAATTAATATTCGCTCTCCTTCCGTTAATAATTGAACGATTTTCAATCAGTAAACTGCATTGGATTTAGAATCAGCATAGAATTTCCGGAAATTGGTTCTGGTGTTAAAAATTTCAAAATTTGTACACCTGGATCACTGGCGTTCGAATTTGGCTAATTTTTTCGGAAATCCCAACTACCCAAATTCTAGAGGGCTGTGTACTGATTACGACGGTTTTTTCAAATTTAAAATTGGACCACTAAAACCCCATCAATTATTGTCCAGACGGTGATTGGCGAAGGGGGTTGGGGAGGAAGGCAGCTCTTGAATGGGGGTGGGCGGCTTTCCAGGCCCCTTCAGAGGGGTTTCGCCGCCCGAGCAGCTTGGATACCTACCATTTCCGGGAACAGTTTTTGCCCCACCATTCAAGAATTTTAGATTTCTTCCTCCCTGTTCGAGATATGCTATGAATCTGTTTGGGCCTATCCATGACTACACCAAACCAAACTACACGAAAGTGTGAGCTATTTTTTATGCATCAGTCATGGGAGGGATGATAACATAAAGAACTCGGCGCTCCGCGCCTCGCCAGGGGGCAAGCCCCCTGGACCCCCGGTTACCTCTATTTACATACTTCGGACGAAATTATAGAAACACAGAATGTGTTTTAGCTCACGCGTTTCACATAAACCCGTCTTCAATCTTCGGTTGAAGATTGGTTAACTTCCTCCCACTAATGTTTCGTCGTAACTGGTGGTGCCTTATACACAGCTTCTTATATACACACTCACGAGTGCACTTCATAAAAATTTTGTTAAACATAAACTAGTCCGAGCTTCATCTCCAAGACTCCTACATCTCCAAGAGATAATTCGTTTATCGATTGTTTGGTCTTAAAATTATGTCTTTACTTATATAAATATAAATTATTGAGAATGATCACCTGTGTGTAAACAATTATTTAAACAATCACGCTCATACCGCAGCTTGTCGGCCACGCACTCCGCAGTGGTTAACGTAATATGGTTAGGTAAATCGAGAGCTATCCAACGAGTGGTGAACGATTTTTGTACGATGATAACTGGCGAAGTTAAAGTTCCGTAGCAACGAATCGGTTGTACGTGAAAATCATTAGAAATGTTGTCGTCCCAGATTTCGTTACGAAATTTCGTTAGCTTTTTAGGCTAGTTAGTCCATGGCTAAAACACATTCTGTGTTAAAAATAAAAAATAATCAAATAAATGAAACAAGGCTCTTGAGTTATATTATAATTTATTTTTACTTTTTTACATTATTAGTACCTATTTTAATAAATGTAATTTATTTTTATTTGATTAGTATATAGGATCATACCTAGGTAGGTACACCAAAATTAAACTAAGCACCTCTCCCCACTTCCCAATCCAACTGATCGCATTTTAATCCTATTATAAGTACCAAATTGGACGACCGATTGAATATACGATTTCCTAAACAAAAGTTAGTGACTTCGAGGTCAGACGCCTGAAACTGCAAATAGCCTACTACAAATAAAAAATAAATTAAATTACCCAAATACCTGAATTCAAAGTCAACGCCAGTTGAACCTAATTCATTAGGGACGAGTACTAGGTACCTACCTCTGTTTTAACCTCCAAATCCGTAATATATTCTCTGAAGCAACCAAGGTACCTACCTACGCACTTTCGAAGAATGGACACCGACGGTTATCTCGAATCAAGTACAAATCTGTGGAAGGTATATAATTATGCTTTCTCAGTTGATTTATAAACTAATCCATACCCACGTGTATCATACAACCTGAGTTGACCAAAGTTCACTTAAAAATTGATAGCATCGTTATATTTTTATTTGACCTGTTGAGTAATAATTGGTTATTTGGCCGTTTGAAATGATCATTTCAATTTCATTTCAAAAGTAAATAACTTTTTTCTCCATCTTTTGATTCCGTAACTCATCTTCGGCTGGAATTTCTGAGATGTGCAAGTCTTTGTCTGTAGGTATACACTACGAAATAACATTTAGTGGCTCCTGCAATATGCAGTTGCCCTTGGACTTGAAAGCAATAGGGATGGGTTCTCTTCAATTTCAAATCTTTGTGAAATATAAAAAATGATTTGTTTTTGGACGCAGCATCAGCTGTCGTCAACTTGCTGGCTGATTGAGGGCATTTAATTTCAATGATTGAATTTTCACCCTCAATCCGGCCATCGGGTGACGCACCCAAAAATCCAAATTTTCGGTTAACGAAAAGCCCACACTCTCTGACTTTCAGTCACACTTCTGATCGTGAATGAAACGATATAAATCCGGCTCAGATATCACTGCTAGGGAACACCTGATTATAATTACGCATGTCTGTATGGAATCGAGTTGGTTGTATCGTGATACTTTGTTTGAAGAGTGATGGTTGTTTTGGGTTTTTTTATAGGTAGTTTTCTAATCTGAACAAACGTTAGGTACGCTTCACGAATAACAGCAAATAATTTATAGAATAAAAATTATATATACAAATAATAATTATAGAATTCTTCATTCCGCCGCACATTTATGAAATGTGATTGCAAGGTTGGATCCAGTAGGTACTCGATTTAGGGCTCTCTTGTGGGAAGCACAAAGGTAGGTATTGAGTTCAGAAAACAGTGATCATCTGTACTGGTAAATAATAAACCGTTGTATAATAATTTGTAGCGTTACTTACCTATTATATTTTCGGATTCTACATACCATGAAACGGAAACCATCACATTTGGTTGAGGGAGGGGGGAATTTTTCATGCTCAATTACAAAGGTTCATTATTGAAAATGATAAATGGAAAACTGACTGTTTTGGTAGACACAATTATGGTTAGCTGGTTAGAAACGATTGTTGGAAGAGCATTACAAGTCAGGTACCTGAGCGCCGCGGGGGCCTCGGGCCCAACTGGAAAGCCGCCCACCCCCATTCAAGAGCTGCCTTGCTCCCCAACCCCCTCGCGCATCACCGTCTGGACAATAATTGATGGGGTTTTAGTGGTCCAATTTCAAATTTGAAAAAACCGTCGTAATCAGTACACAGCCCTCTAGAATTTGGGTAATTGGGATTTCCGAAAAATTAGCCAAATTCGAACGCCAGTGATCCATATGTACAAATTTTGAAATTTTGAACACCAGAACCAATTTCCGGAAATTCTATGCTGATTCTAAATCCAATGCAGTTTACTGATTGAAAATCGATCAATTATTAACGAACTGAGAGCGAATATTAATTTGCCCTCGACGGTGTTGCCATCTGTTGAATATTCTTACAAGTTTTTTTCGGGCTATTTCCCGGTCTCTGGTTGGCTTTTTTCAAAGTTCCGTTGTTCTTGTCCACTCGGTCCCCTGCCCCTTTAGGCCTTTCGTTTCATGCAGTCAGTTTGTTTCCGGACGGTGGAGTATGAGTACGAGTACCGCGCTTAAAATTATTTCGTTGTTCTTGTTTCGAAAGTGTTTAGATTAATTGTGTTCCTGCGCTTGTTCATTGGATATAGAAAAACTCGACCACCACATATGTGAATACCCACCTCATTAGATAGGATTTCCAGTTTTTAAAGCATTAGGGGCGATTAATTCCAACAATCCATTTTTCACCCATAACACCTTTCGGTAAATTCCGATTGGGCTCCAAAGTTTCAGGATACTACTAAGGGCCCAAATGGAGCCTGTTGCAAAAGAACGAATTTTTTAGACCGTAAATAAAGTAGATATGGATAATACGGCGGACGGATATTGCATTTTGGTTTATTATCCCGTGAATAATACACCTGTATTAGCTCAGCAAAATATTAGTGTAACCCTCTCCTCCCCCGTAAATTGTTATTCTTTTACGTTTCAAGTGCGTAGATTCCAAAACTGCAATGTCCATCCGCCGTACCTTCCATACCTGCCGTTATTTTCGGTTAAAAAAATGCATTCTTTCTCACACAGGCTCGAGTTGGGCCCTAGCTGTGTCCTAAAACTTAGCAGCCCGATCGGAATGTACCCAGGGTGTAAAAATAGGGTTTTTTATGTTTTAGGTACATGAGCTTGTGGGGTATCTTTTTCCAGGTTTTTACGGCCAGGAGACCGAACATGAAGTCGGTTTTGTTGACCAGCGAGGAATTGAGGTTCTAACCAAGTTTCAGCCTTAAATTTACCTTAAATATTGGTCTAAATTCGTCGTTCTTCTCCACATAGGCTTCATTTGGTCCCTAGTTGAGCTCCGAAGCTCGGCAGCCCGATCGGAATACACCCAGGGTTTTTATGGTCGAAAAGTGGGTGTAAAAATAGGGTTTTCTGAGTTTTAAGTTGCTGTCAAACTGAGGAATTTTTATGAGACCACCCGGAGCCGTCCAGTTATAAATATAAATAAATAAACGGAAATCGTGCTCATCTTCCTCCGCGAGCTAAGGCTCATGCATAATATCAATTTTAGTGAATTTATCTTTTCATATTTTAGGTAGGTACCTATGTAGGAGTGATGAACTTGATTTGTTTGTAATGTTGAGCGTCTGTAGTGTGTATCTATAATTGTACGTTAATTTTTCTCCTACTTGCTACGTAAAATAATTTATTGTAATAGATATACTTATTCTCATTTCTTTGAAATACTGGAAAAGGAAAAAAGGGTTATGAAACTGTAATTCCCCGGCTGGCTTTCCTGGAGGAAGCACGAGGGTAGGTATCGACCACAGAAAACAGTGATCTACGCGAAGGGGCATCTATACAGATAAATAATAAACCTCTGTTTAATAGTTTGCAGCGTTTTTGTCTCGTGTCCCCGTGTTTTACAGTTTTGTGGTAAGTTTTATGGTTTTTCGCTTGGAAATCGTGAAAATCTGGGAAAGTTATTCCATGAAGAAGAATATTTCAAAATTTTCAGGTAAAGAGCGGAGGAAAACACGTAAAATGTATTTTGTAGTATTATTGGACAAATTCTACGTTGCCAAAACTATCAGAACTTTTTGTTGAGTCAGTGCTGCCTGAGCTGCCTGAGCTCGTTGATCCCCGAAATGCCGGTCTATGCCTCTTAGGAGCAGGTGAACGAGATACCTTTTCATAAGTGTGCATGAGAAATGGATGGTATTGTGTCTGCGCTTGCGGAGAGGCAACCAGTCATGCAAGAGCGATGAAATTTATGGGTTGCCTAATTAGAAGAGCTCTAATTTATTCCCGCTAACTTTATCATAAAAACCAAATGTATAGGGTATAAATTGCTAAGTATTAATTACTAGTAATGAAATAATACCTGAGTATAGGTGGGTAGTTAATAATCATAAATAATAGGTATCAAGCTCATCCATCATTGAGTTGGTAGAGGTAGAAATGGCAAATTTCCTAACGATTTCAAGAGAACACACAAATTAGTACAATAGTTCGGATGATTATTTTACTAGATTTGGCGTCCTCACTGCGGAAGGAATGAGAAGGGAAGCTCTGTATTCGAAATGCCTAAAACATTATTATGAAAATCTGGCAACACTATGTAAAAGGGAGCTTAGTGTATACAAGTCACCCTTCCCACCCACCCAGCCAATCGCGCGCCTTGCCTGAATTTGCCCCTTTGCGATGTAAGTAGAATCCCGTCGATCCGCGCACTTAAGGGTAAATGTCACGGATTTTAGTAAGAAATATTTTCAATAGATGGCTGCACCGTCGGGGGCAATCCAATATTCGGTTTATCTCTTGAACGGGTCAACCGATTTTCAATCTGTAAAATGTTCTGTAATCGTTATGAACAACCACAAGTGCGGACATTCAGTTTTGAATTTTAAAATTTTTTTTCATGGAGTTCCCGAAATTATTTTACTTAATTTCAACCTTTTTAGGAAAAGCAACTAGTACTTTTGTAGGAAAAAAATCGAAGAATTCAAATCCGCTTTCAGATTGAAGATTGGATCATTAGATCGAACGGCATCTGGGAAAATCACTATAACAATGGGGCCTATTGTTAGCCCTCTAATCCTCTACCTGGGCCCACCTTGCAACAATGCCTTCCCTTTCCTGTTGATTTGAGCTAGCAGGCGGACTGGGTTCACATCTAGGAGTGTATTTTTCCTTCTACATCTATTTCTTCAACTACAAGATTTGCTTGGCAGAAATAGTTGGCTGCTGGATCAAATCAGGATACAGCCAAATTTTGGCTGAATCCTGTCAGGGTATCAAGAAGGGCGTTTGGTTTTTAGCATCTGACTGGTATCTAGTTTTCTTACTATGATTTTATTTTCTAAATTATTACTTTCCAAGTACCTATGTGACTGGAATTTCCATAATAAGCCATTCAGTAACTATTGATTTGCAGGGTTCTCATAGTCCACCAAACCCTATGAAGCCATAAAAAAAATCGCCTTAAAATGAAGGAAGTTCAATAAAAGGTTCAGGCCACAACTATGTATTATCAGTTTCGAGGTTCACAAGTGACGCCTATGGAAACATCACTCACAACGACCGAAGATAACAAATATGTTGAGAATCATCAATATAATAGCAATAACAATAATTCAAATGCAATAAAAATATCAATAGAATAATAATAACAAGAATACAAGTACATGAAAAATAACTTGCTATTGGAATAATAATAACAAGAATGTAAAATACCTAACAAGAGTGCCAAGGATTTTTCATTTGAGCTGACGAACGGCACGATTTCAATGAATTTTATCCAACCCATTTATATTATATTGGTCCAACCCGTGCCTATCCGAAAAATCTGCCACCATTTTTCGGGTACTTATGGGCGTCATAAGGAATTGGCTACATAATTATATTTCCATGAGTTCAACAGAACACTACCGTTAAAATTTTGTGAAACTCATATGGAACCTTCAGTGTTTCATTCTAGATCCACCCTCCAAATTTGAATTCTTTGCTACGATTATAAGGTAGTTTTGGGCTGTGCAAGGATTGCACGTTCGTGCATCCGCTAACAAAGCTTACAGTATTTTTTAACTTTTTTTGATTTGGGTCTATCAGTGACCCGACCTGCGCACCTGCCCTCTAAATTTCAGCTCGTGACAACCATTTGTTTTCTGGCATTCATGGGCTTCATCAGGGATTGTACACAGACAGACACGGAAAAATGTTCCTTGATATGTGAAAAGCACCATGGAGCAGAATATACATAGGTATGGAAGGAAAATGACAAAAATTGCATGCGCCAATCACGTGATCAAAAATGATACAAAACGGCTTTTTGGTTTGCAAAAAGAGGCCCGGACTTACTCTGAAATGTTAACCAACTCTGTTATAAAGCTGAAAGCGTGCGCGAGAGATACAATCGCGCACAACTCGAAATCCACCGGTCTAGTAGAAGATTTAAGGATAGATTTAACTAATGGGCCAGATCTCATTTTTGGCGACCATAGAGAATGTAATGAGTATGTTTTGGGGGCCAAAATTGGTGGAAACCATCAGAAGTAGCTATTTCAACTATGTCACATGAAACAAACAATAAATGAACAGCCAAAATTTCTGTAGATGTCCAATAGAATAATAAACCCATGTGACAAGGACTCTGCAGCGTTTTTCAAATGGAATAATATCACAGAACAACCAACTCGACTTCATACAGCTACCTATCCGTGATTATAATCAGGTGATCCCTAGTGATGATATCTGGGCCAGATTTATACCGTTTGATTCACGATCATGTTGACGAACCTCTTCGGTGAAAACGAACTGCCGGTAGTACAAAGCTGCGCGTGGTCTCAAAAAACGCTTTAGTTCAAGATCAATTTAAAAAAGGAAAAAAAACCATGCCCTTCTACTGAAAGTTTTCGTGCTACGGCGTTCTGAAAATGTCAACCCCTATTCTTGACCCCTTATGGATGACTTGACACTAACGCCGAGCTTCGCGGACCAACTAGACCGCAAACGGGACCTACAAAGCAAATTTCATTAATTTCGGATCATGGTAACTAAGAACATTGCGAAGTACAAAAATGTATGACTGAATTGAATTTGGGCCGTAATCTTCTGGAGCACTCTTTAATTTTTTAGAAAATTGCTTTTATTCTTATTTGTCCCACCAGTAAACTTTTTCAACAAGGTAACCCAACCTTTCTGATCTCGAGCCGTCGAATTATGCTCAACAGTATTGGTAATACGCTGGCCGACCGGCAATCAGCTTGTTCAAAGGGAAGGCGAACTTAGACAAGTTCGAACTTAGGGCAAATCGCATCGCTTTGGGAAATACCGCTACAAATTTTGCTAGCGGGGCATCCTAATCCAATGACCACTCATCCACATGCCGAAAGGGAATATGATGGGTGCTCCAAAAGTTATAAAAAACAATAAAGGGCTCTTCGTGACCGTTATACCTGCTACTTGGTTTTCCCACACATAGGGACAGTAAGCCTCATTACGCTATCATCACTGCGTCAACTGGATATTTATGGTCGGTGGCGTGTTTGACGTTCGGGAAACCCCAACACTGAGCGGCATCTCTGTACCCATCCACAAAGGTACTGGTAATATGAAGGTGTGTGGAGGGGAGATATCAATATTATAAATATATGTGAGGCATTTGACCAAGCAACCCTTACTCAGATTAATCTCGCTCTGATGAAAAAGCGAGACAGTGGGGAACAGAGCTGAAATAATACCCGTATTATAAAAAGATTCGTCAAGCAACGTGGCTATTATAAGCGAATTTTTGCAGTTTTTTTCAACTTCTAGTCATTTACATTAATTTCTGAACCCCTCTCCCCCCCATCTAAAACCACCTGCCGTTTTGGAAATCGCTCACCTTCAAAAAAATATTACATTTATATCACCAGTCACTACACAATTAGGTACAGGTTTTGGGTCAGATTTTGCAATTTTGGTGATTTTTACCCATTTTGATCCCTGAAACCCCACTTTCCCGACAGCATTATTAAACGTTGCAAATTATTACACAACGGTTTATTATTTACCTGTATAGATGCCCGTTTTTGCGTAGACCACCCCCAGGAAAGCCCTAAATCGAGTACTGGAGCCGGCCCGGGAAATGTTTCATAAAAATGCGCGGGATCTGATAATTCAGTAATTAATTTGTTGTAGTTATTTATGAAGCATAAGGTAAATAATAAGGTAATGAAACGTCGTGTAAGAAACCGTTGTGTAATAATGAGTTAGTGGTCGATTTATATGTAATTTTTCGTCGCCTTGCCTAATGTTACAATGTCTCTTCATGCCGTCAATGCCTCTTCTATACGATTTTTAGAGTAAGTCCGGGAATCTTTTTGCAAACCACAAAGCCGTTTTGTATAATTTTTGATCACGTGATTGGCGCATTCAATTTTTGTCATATTGCGTCCATACGAAACATTTTGAGAAATTTTGACAAATGCACTGGAGTCCCCATCCCCTATCATATACCTATGTATATTCTGCTCCATGGTGCTTTTCACATATCAAGGAACATTTTTCCGTGTCTGTCTGTGTACAATCCCGGATGAAGGCCATGAATGCCAGAAAACAAATGGCTGTCACCAGCTGAAATTTAGAGGGCAGGTGCAGGTCGGGTCACTGATAGTCCCAACTCAAAATCATTTTAAAAAATAGGTACTGCTTTGTTAGCGGATGCGCGAACGTGCAATCCTTGTACAGCCCACAACTACCTTATAATCGTAGCAAAGAATTCAAATTTGGAGGGTGGATTTAGAGTGAAACAGTGAAGGTTCCATATGAGTTTCACAAAATTATAACGGTAGTATTCTGTTGAACACATGGAAATACAATTATGTAGCCATTTCCTTATGACGCCCTTAAGTACCCGAAAAATGGTAGCAGACTTTTCGGATAGGCAAGGGTTGTACCAATATAATATAAATGGGTTGGATAAAATTCATTGAAATCGTGCCGTTCGTCAGCTCAAATGAAAAATCCTTGGCACTCTCATTATTTTACATTCTTGTTGTTGTTGTTCCAATAGCAAGTTATTTTTCATGTACTTGTATTCTTGTAATTATTATTCTGTTGATATTTTAATTGCATTTGAATTATTGTTATTGCTATTATATTGATGATTCTCAACTTTATCTTCGGTCGTTGTGAGTGATATTTCCATAGGCGTCACTTGTGAACCTCGAAGTTGATAATATATAAATGTGGCAATATATAGTTATCGAGTGCAATTTTGCCTGAACCTTTTATTGAACTTCCTTCATTTTACGGCGATTTTTTTTATGGCTTCATAGGGTTTGGTGGACTATGAGAACCCTGCAAATCATTAGTTACTGAATGGCTTATTATGGAAATTCCAGTCACATAGGTACTTATAAAGTAATAATTTAGAAAATTAAATCATAGTAAGAAAACTAGATACCAGTCAGATGCTAAAAACCAAACGCCCTTCTTGATACCCTGACAGGTATCAAGAATTTTGATCCAGCAGCCAACTATTTCTGCCAAGCAAATATTGTAGTTGAAGAAATAGATGTAGAAGGAAAAATACACTCTTAGATGTGAACTCAGTCTGCCTGCTTGCTCAAAACAACAGGAAAGGGAAGGCATTGTTGCAAGGTGGGCCCAGGTAGAGGATTAGAGGGCTAACAATAGGCCCCATTGTTATAGTGATTTTCCCAGATGCCGTTCGATCTAATGATCCGATCTTCAATCTGAAAGCGGATTTGAATTCTTCGATTTTTTTCCTACAAAAGTACTAGTTGCTTTTTTTTAAAAGGTTGAAATTAAGTAAAATAATTTCGGGAACTCTATGAAAAAAAAAAATTTAAAATTCAAAACTGAACGTCCGCACTTGTGGTTGTTTATAACGATTACAGAACATTTTACAGATTGAAAATCGGTTGACCCGTTCAAGAGATAAACCGAATATTGGATTGGCTCAATTTGAAGCACAACGTGGTGGCGGTTCTTGGAACTAAACCCGGGACATTTACCCTTAAAGTAAATTCTAGTTCTTGTATCGAGTCATCCGCCTTCGTGACCCCAAATTGTGCTAGACATTTTTCCAATAAATTCGTTCATTTCGTTAACTTCCTTTTGTTTCAATCATTACCAAAAACCGTAGAGTCACAATTTCACTAGTCTTTCAGCTGGAGTACCTTGCCTTGAAGACGTCCAAACCTGTAGCGACACTGTGCAAAATCGCTGCAGGGCCAACTGCCCACCTACGAAATTCACAGGTAATACGTTCAGATTCCCATTGTAGGTCACCTCTAGTCACTCGCCATCCATCCATCGGAGGTATCAACGGGCGCCTCAACACATTACAAAATTGGTGTCACAACTGGGGATTTCATGCACTCTCAGAAATCCGAACCCAGTAGGTAGGCACACGGCTAGGACACAGAAAGGCATACGTCCCCCTAGCACCCAAAGTAGTTCAATTATCATATCAGGCTCAGAGAAGTATTAACTGTATATATATCTTGAGACTGATTTTGTGTGTTATATTTTATTACGATTTTTCTATTTTTCTTGTACATTTCCCCCCATGACCATATGTATTTCCAGATCGGGACCCGAACTGTGTATGGAAGAACGACGATTTTGGACCAACATTTGAGGTAAATTTAAGCCTTAAAGTTCGTTAGAACCTCTTTCTATTCTTTGGTCAAAATCGACTTCATATTCTGTCTCCTCGTCCTAAAAAACAGGGAAAACGATACTTCAGAAGTCTATTTTACTAAAACACAAAAAAAACTATTTTTATACCCATTTTGGTTTATTATTCTGTGAATAATACACCTATGTATTCGCTCAGCAAAAAAATTTTATAACTCCCCCTCAAAATTTTTTCTTTTCCGTTTCAAGGTGTGTAGATTCCAAAAATGCAATGTCCGTCCGCCGTCCGCCGTACGCCGTACGCCGTATCACGTCTACAGCCTTCATTTTCGGTCTAAAAAAATCGTTCTCTCGCACACATGCTCCATTTGGGCCCTAGTTGTGTCTCGAAACTTTTCAGCCCGATCGGAATATGTCCAGGGGAGTTATGAGTGAAAATGTGTATAAAAATAGGTACTTTTTGTGTTTTAGTAACATGTTAGTAAAATGAGCTTTTGAGGTATAGTATTCCATGTTTTTGGGGACGAGAAGACCGAATATGAAGTCGATTTTGACCAAGGAGTGGAAAATTGAGGTTGTACCAGATGTTCAGCTCCCAAAATTGATTTTTTATGAGTCAAAAACCTGCGAAATCGTCTGAAATCACTATCAATTTGTATAATAACACTAGAAAAAGTGTCAACACGTAGATCAAGACGATTAAATGGTACAATCAATGATCAAGGGTAATTTGAAGAAAAAAAAAAGGAGCGTACCTAGTACCTAATTCAAGTTCTGGGGGCCAAAATTAGTGGAAACCACCAGAAATAGCCAATTCAATTAACTTACATGAAAGAAACAATAAATAAACAGCCGGCATTTCTGTAGACCAATAAAATAATAGAATAATAAACCCATGTGACAAGGACTTTGCAGCGTTTTTCACCCGTAACACCCCTGGGTGTACTCCGATCGGGCTGCAAAGCTTCAGGACACAGCTAATGCCCAAATGGAGTCTGTCTGCGAGAGAACGAATTTTTTAGACATAAAGTAAATATGGATGATACGTCGGGCGGACGTTGCATTTTCGTAATATAAATTTATAATTTTTAAATGGAACAATGAATTATTGATAACCGTCTGCTGATCATCGTAGTTTTACCGAACAGTCCTACCCTCGGTGACAGAAATGTTTAAGCTCCAAACACTCACGTCATTAAATTTAGGAACTATCCCCAACCGTGGAATAATTCAAAACAGACATTGTTGATTACGATGAGCTATACCAATTCACTGCGGACAAAATCAAGAGAATAAACTCATATTTATTTACTATCGACACAAATATTAAGGCGCAGTACCGAAAGAGCTAAGTTTTGAATTATTGCCAAAGGCTTTTTCTATAAAATAGCCCATCTTACTGAACCTAGAAAAAGGTCAATGATATATAATATTGATAATTATCTCAAATCTATATTAAGGCTCAGAGGATATATAAATGCCTGGAAATGTATATATGATTCAATTAAATCATATTTACCTGGCCTCATTTTGACCAGTACGAGTTGCTCGGAATCAATTTATAATGGAATGTGTACAATATGTCTGGTGGCAGTAGACTGAACACGTATTGATAGCTTCATACCTCAATTTTCGAAAATTAGAATGGCTCAGTATTAACAGTATCTTCGCTGTAGGCAGTTAGTAGTCGCATTTTCATCGAAGACGTTTTATGAGGAGGTTTTGATCGTTTAGAGGGACAGGGGCGATAATGTTAAGTGGTTTAATGCCGTGTAATAGGAAATCGCTTGTGAAAATCAATAAATGTCAAATGGTGCGATGGTAAACCAAACGATATGGGAAGATGGGTGTTCTCTCCGGAGTCTCGGGTAGAGTTAGAGAGAGAAGCTTAGAGAAGGCTTACCCGAACCTGGCAGCATACCCCCCGCCATCTCACCGATATGACAACCTCCACGCCAGTCTAGTACGTCACCGATCCGGAGTGAACCTTTCACTAAAACATGTCAGCAAAGTATAACGAACACATGTTTTGTGATCCCGTTCCCCATCATCCTCCACTCACACTAGCACGCTGTTACAAACATACACCCTTCCTCACTCCGTTCGACTTACTTCTAACCGTCACAACATGAATTGGCTCTTTAGAACTGATCGACTTGTATTTAGCCGTTTCTTATCCAAAACAATTTTGGTGAGTGCCCCAGAAACTCTGCTTGAGTTGTATTCTCCTTCAAAACTGCCGCAGGTAGGGAAGCCTTGTAAAGCAAAAATCTTTCCTGCTATCGGCAAATTTTGATCCTGACACAAAATGTCTGTCAGAACCAAGCTATCGAGGAAAACTGGTGGAAATGAAACCTGGAATACTGATATAATAAACACACCAGATCACACTCCACATGTAACTGGAACTGGAGGGTGTTTCTTGATAACAGCTCTCTCATAATTGAGGCACTGAGGTAAGTACCTTAGTACCTCAGCTTGGAGCTTCCACCTCCGTCTGGTGGAAGCTCAAGCCTATGTCTTTGCTCAGCCTCAGTACCTGGCAGAGGCTGTAACCACAAGTTGAGGAAGAACTTGGACTAGAAGCCTTTGAATCTCCTCCACTCGAGCGGATGAAATTTGTTAAGATTGTCTCCTGCAAAGCCGACCCATCGCTCCGAGTATTATGCCTCAAAGCAGAGTGCTCTTAATTAAATGAGCAAGTTATAATTTACAAATATCGCTAGCTCTGAAATTAGCTTCATTTGTTGTAAAATGTTTCCTCAAGACCTCTCCCAGCTCCCTTCTCACCGTTTCTCAACTCATCATTCACCATCGCCTTTCAAAACTTCGTGATAAAAGAGAACAAGAGCTGTTGCTTGGACGGGCTTGGCAAATGGCTTACGCCTAAACACTGGTGCGAAGTTAAATGATTCAAATTGATTAATTTGTTTCTCGAGAGGAAACTTTTTCAATCTACCAGTTGACGGGGAGTTGGCACTTGGCGGGGATGGGAGATTGAGGATTGCCGAGGTGTAATGGGGAGGTGGGTAAGTAGGTAGGGAACGGAAGTTTGAGGATCGAACGGATGATCGGAGGGTTGAAAGGTCAGGCTGAGAGGAAAAAATGCAATATAGAAATTCAAGATTTTGATTGTAAAATTAAAAAGTAAAACGCCGTATTATAATATGGCCTCAGATAAATTTTGAATTACATTCGGTGGGCGAAAAATTGGACTGAAAAGAAAATTTGCTCACATTTTCAACATCTTTATTTATTTATTTATTATTAAGTAACATTCTTGTGCATAGCACTATATAGTGTGAGAAAAATAACAGAATAACAATAACATGAATTTACGGATGCACTTGGCTTAGTTCATTAGCTTCCTAGTAGCGAGAATTGTCGAGTACAATAACATAACCGCACTGGAATAGAAAATAGGCGCAATATCTAAATAGATTAGATTTCGGTTCAGTACAAATTCACAAGTCACACTGGAAGTTTTGATTTAATTGAAGCCCTCAGCAAAGTCGTAGTGGTGCTTTCTCTTGAGTCGCCTGAGATGTCGGGGTGGTGGTCGATCCTGGGGTATCATGGTGCTGATCAGTTGTTTTTGGCGAGACGAAGCCTTTTGATACGACGCATGGCAAGTGGCAATTAGGTAGGTAATCTTTCACCGTTGGCACTTCAAGATCCTAATGAAGCTCTTCATTACGGACATATCAGTCAGCTCCTGTGATTAAACGTTGGACGCGGTTTTGCAACACCTGAATTCTGGCAATCTGTGAGTCCGATCCGGAGTCCATAGTCCAGCTCCGCAGCACCAAATAGGTCTCATCATAGTATTGTACATTAGGAGCTTGTTCCTAATACTCAGATTTTCGTTTGAGAAGAGCGGCTATAGCTGACCGATCCCGCGTCGAATTCTCGCAGCTATCTCTGTAACATGATTTTTCCATGTGAGCCTCTGATCCATTGTCATACCCAGGTATTTGACCTGTGTCGACCCATCCATTTCTACGGGGGGAATTGTGAACTTACGTTCGTAGGTGAACACAGGCAGGTTGTATTTACAGGCATTAAGTTTAATTCTCCACTTTTTTGCCCAGCTGCGTAAGTTATTAGCAATAACTTGCATTGAATCACTTGCTGCTTCGTCGGTCGAGGGTTGAGTTAAATAAGCACAATCATCAGCAAACTGGGCAAATATAGTTTCGTTATTGTTATATACAGGGTGTCCCAGTTCCTTCTGAAGAAACTCAGGGAATCGATTTTACTCTTCATTTGGAACAAAAAATGCTCAGTAGACATTTTTCGAAAAGTTCTTCGTTTTAAAGATATCCGACAATTTGTGTTTTCCCAACTTTCATTACCTTACCACATAAAAACGCTAATAAATTCGAAAATATTGAAACTACAACAAATCCAATCACATCGTTTGAAAGAACGTTAAATTTTCTTTAAGATTCTTCTGTTTTCAATGGTCGGAGTTACTTAAAATGTTGGCCAGTATCAGCTGGAATATTTAAAATTTTCAAAATTTAAAATTGTGAAAAATATTGTACGTTCTACTGAGGTTACATAAAATACCTACAACTTGTCAAATTTCACAAGAACTTCTTCATCTATAGGCTTTACATTGATATATGTAGTGAATAGGTATAGCGATAAATCACTACGGGTGGTATGAGGCTGTGCCCAGCCTGGTTCCAACACTAAACGCTGTCACCAATTCGACGCTGTCACCAATTCGACGGGATCTTTTTGGATGAGTGTGCCTGGCTGGTTCCAACACTAAAGGCTGCCACCAATTCAATGGGATCTTTTAGGGAGCATTTGCCTGGCAGGTTCCAACACTCAAGGCTGTCACCTATTCCAGGATCTTTTAGGTTGAGGAGAGAGAGAGGAGTGAGGAGAGAGAGAGAGTAGTCTTCGACTAGAGGATAGCGTAGAATGAGGTGACAGGCGTAGCCGGAGTGAGTGGGTCTATGCGCCTGTGCTCACGAAGGTCACCCCACCCGTTGAGTTTATTACTTGAACAATCTTATGATGGTCTGGGAGGATCACCACAATACACCTAGATTTGAAAATAACGTTGCAGTAGAGTTGAAAAATGATAATTGAACGTTTGAAAACACGAGCAGAGGTGGATCTGGGGGATGGGGGGAGAAGAATTAATTAGACCTCGTAAAATAAAACCTCCATCCTTCATATCCCAGCATTATTTTTATTCAACCAGTCAAGGAAGCGTTAGTTTTATTTTACGAGGTCTAATTAACCCCCCCCCCCCTCCAATTCACCTCTGCTCATGTTTTCAAACGTTCAATTATCATTTTGCTTCCGAGTCTGCGAAGCAGCGGAAGCCTTGTGTTCACTTTCGTGAGCCAAAAAATTTTTGTCTTCAGAAATCAAAATTTCCACTTGCATTTTGCGTTTCAAAGCCTACTGAACAAATTTGGTTCCGTGTCTGTCGGTCTGTGAGTCTGTGAGTCTGTGAATCTGTGAGTCTGTGAGTCTGTCCGCATTTCCTTGTTACAGCCATAACTTCCACGATTTTGAATTGATTCAGCTCAAATTTTGAGGGATGGTGCTGATAAGGCCCCTTGAGGTCCCATACAAATTTCAACATGATTGATCCAGCGGTACGCCCTGCGCATGTGCTAACGTTAAATTCATCAAACACGCATAACTTTCACAATTTTGATTCAATTTCGCTCAAAATTTCAAGAGTTGTTTGGACAAGGCCTAGTGAGTTCCAGTATGAATTTCAGCATGATCGGACCCTCGGTGCGCTCTGCGCATGCGCTGGCGTGAAATAGATTCAATTTCCTTGTTACAGCCGTAGTAACCAAAGATTTCACCCAATTTCAATGTAATTCTCAGGGATTAAGCGGGTAGGGCCCATTGAGGTCCCATATAAATTTCAACATGATAGAGCCAGCAGTTCGCCCTGCGCATGCGCTAACGTGAAATTGTTCAAACACGCATAACTGTCGCAATTATGTATAATGGACGTAATGTTATGTAATATGTATATTTCATGTAATGTTATGTAATGTTGTGTAATGTAATGTTATTTAATATGTATATTTCACGTTATGTAATGTAATGTAATGTAATGGGTCACTCTGATTGTGACGAGGAAGCTCCTGTGCCATCACCTTGGCAGTGTATTTTAACTCTACTATAACGTTATTTTTAAATCTTAAGTATATCAATGTAAAGCCTATAGATGAAGAAGTTCTTGTGAAATTTGAAAAGTTGTAGGTATTTTTTGTAACCTAAGTAGAACGTACAATATTTTTCACAATTTTAAATTTTGGAATTTCCAAATGTTCCAACTGATACTGGAGTAACTCTGACCATTGAAAACAGAAGAATCTTAGAGGAAATGTAACGCTCTTTCAAACGGTGTAATTGGATTTGTTGTAGCCTCAATATTTTCGAATTTATTAGCGTTTTTATTCGTAAAGTAATGAAAAGTTGGAAAACCACAAATTGTCGGATATCTTTAAAACGAAGAACTTTCCGAAAAATTTCTGCTGAGCATTTTTTGTTCCAAATGAAGAGTAGAATCGATTCCCTGAGTTTCTCCAGAAAGAACTTGGACACCTTGAATATATGTACATTGGATGTAGAAGATATACAAAAGCGGACCTAACACACTGCCTTGAGGCACAAAATCGGAAGCTCTTCACTTATGGCATCCTCCACTGAAACTCGGATGTGTTCGGAAGTGTTCATTTGCCGAAGTACATGAAGGTAGACAAGCCGTTCGAGAATCTTTGAAATATGGATAACAGGCTTATGGGTCGATATTCACCCACGCCATCCGATCTCTCCCCTGCTTTATTGATCATAATTATTTTTCGATCTTCCATCTGTTTGGGAAACATGCAGTTCATAATATCGCATTATATATTTGCGTCAGGAATACCAGCGTTTTCCTACGTATATGCATGGGATGTTTTTTGCCAATTTGCCGGGAAATTTTTTCTTTCGCAGCCTCTTTATTTCTCTTTGAACGACAGTTGGGGCAAACAGCTGGGAAGATGGGGACAATTGTAAAGACTGCTGAAGAATTTCAGACACTTCTTCGTCATGGGAACTATTTTCCGATGGATTTGGCGTAAATTGGCTTTGGAGTACTTGGCCAAACAGATCAGATTTGCCGTGGTTCGTCGTAACCCAACAGTTGTTTCAAGGCGGGAATGGACCATCGTTCCTTCACCAGACTTTTGGTCTTGAGCCACAACGAACAGTCTTGCTTATTTTATTTTTCCTTCTCATGATAGCAAAGATTTTTTAGAGTTTCTTTTAATTAAATTTAATCACTATTTTCTTAAATGGCTCTACGTTTAAAACATAATGGATAACTGAACGTTCACGTGATGGGGAGAAATTCCTAAGAATCTCAGCATTCGAACAAAGCGGTTGTCTTTCGTTTCACTGCATACTAATTAGGGAAAAAATCACGTTTAAAAAAAATGTTTTTCGAGGGAATCTAGAGTTTTTTGGTATTTATGACTTGACTCAACCTGACTGACTAGAGGAGTTATGTGCCATTTTCTACGTAATTTTTCAGCTGAATAGAATGATGAGACTCCCGAACCTCCCCACATAAACTGGGGTTTCGAAATATTGGTGCTAACAAGCTAAAGCAAAATAGCCTCTTTCCAAGATCGTCTTTTGCTGATCTGTCAACAGACGCTGTTATTCCCATTTGGCGGGACTTTTTAATTGTTGTTTTAAGGTATAAACCGGTTTTTTACCGGTTTCATAACTGGTTTTTAACTTTTGTTTACGGTCGGAGAGGTTCGGTAGTAACACAATTAGAGTCAGCGTGAAAAATTACGTAGAAAACGACAGCTGACTCCCCTAGTCATGGTCAGGTAGAGTCATGAATACCCTAAAACACTTGATTTGATCGATCAACACACTTTTTTGCTTTATTATTTTCAATAATGAACCTGCTCCACTCAACGTTGGTGTGAGACAAGGGTCAATAGTTGGCCCTTTGTATTTTAACATCCTTATAAATGACTTAGCTGCATCTCTGGAGCATGAGCGGGTGAGTGTCTTCCAGTACTCGGATAATACTTCCTTAGTGGTTCGGGCCAAACACGAGACAGAATTGAATATATTCATCAGTACGGCTTGCAATATTATGGGAAGGTGGTGCGCTGCAAACAAATTAGTCCTCAACCCATCTAAGACAAAAATGTTGCACTTGAGAATGGGCTCCAGAGCACAGGGTCAACGTGTCTCTCGACGATTCTCTCAACCTTCTGGGATTTGAGATACAGCGGAACTTGAGCTGGGCCCCCAATATCGAGGGAATATCCGGTAAATTAGCTAGTGCCATTTATCTGTTGAGGAAACTATCTTGCTGTGTATCCCGCTCCGTCCTCAGAAGAGTTTACCATGCTCATTTTGCCATACGGCATATGGCATTTTAGTATGGGGCGGCTCTCCTGCGGTTGAGCTGGTACTCAAAAAGGAAAAAAGCAGCGCTGAGAGTTATGTGTGGGGTCGATTCTCCGGCGTCTTGCCGACCTCTCTTTAAAGAGCTGGGAATTGTAACGGTCGTTGGAATGTATGTGGTCAAGCTGTTGAGTTTCGTCGCCTCAAACATTGAGGATTTTAACCGTCCGACGCATTCTCATGACACCCGCTCACGGGATCATCTCTGCTTGGCTAAGCGCCGGACCACTATAGCGCAGAAGAGCGACGTGACCTTCCTCGGAGCCAAGCTATACAACGGCCTGCCCCCTGAAATTAAAAACATTTCTGCTCCCCTGTTGAGAAACACGTTAAATTTAATTTTAAAAAGCCGTCCTATTTATTGTATTAAAGAATTTGTAGCCCTCAGATTTTGAATACCAACTGTTACTTGTGATACTCGTGTTATCTGTGTTATTTATGCTACTACTATTTGTACATTTATGTTAATTTATTACTCACGGACCAATTAATTTTTGACTTTGTAATATCCTTTGGATGTTTTACAAATTAGTATAACTAATAATAATAATAATTATTATTATTATTATTATTTGGAATAGAGCATGAAACAATTTTTGTCCCCCCTCAAAATCTGATGGCTTCCGTTTCGAAGTACGTAGAATCCGAAAATGGAATTAAAAAATTTCTGTCAGTCCCATTTGGGGTCTAGCTGGTCTGCGAAGCTCGGCATTACTGTCAAGGGGTGACAGATCTCTAAAGGGTGAGAAACAGGGGTTGACATTTTCAGAATGCCGTCGCCCGAAAACTTTCAGTAGAAGGGTATGGTTTTTTTACGTTTTTAAATTGGTCTCGAACTAAAGAATTTTTTGAGACCACCCGGAGCATTGTATGACCAGCCGTTCGTTTACATCAAAAAGCTTCGTCAACATGATCCTGAATGAAACAGTAAAAATCCGGCCCGGATATCAATGCTAGGAACACCGGATTATAATCACGGATGGCTGTATGAATTCGAGTTGGTTGTTTGGTGATATTATTTCATTTTTTGAAGAATGATGCCTCTTTTGGATTTTGTTTACAGGTACTTTCGTAACTTGAACAAACGCTATGCTTCATGAATAACAACAAATAATCCTGCGCATTTTTATGCAACTGGAATTCCCGGGGGCTCCAGCAGGCGATTTAGGTTTTTCCTGGGGGGCGTTCGAGGGTAGGTACTGACCATAGAAAACAGTGATCTACGCAGAAGGGGCATCTATACAGCTAAATAATATACCGTTGTGTAATAAATTGCAACTTTCTTTTCATTAATTCAAACGTGATTTTCTCCCCTAATTAGCGCAGGAATGTGCAAAATAACCACTTCGTTGAAAATCTGATATTCTGATGATGTTTCTTCTGCCACGTGAACCACTTATATGTTTGAGACGTAGAGCTACTTGAAAAAAAGAGTGATTTTGAAAATTTGGGAAAATTTTCTTTGGAGTCCTATTTTTCTTTCCAAAATTTATGATAGGGCCATATTCTGATAGGAAATTTAACGCTCTTTCCAACGGCGTCCTTATTTTTAATTTTACAGCGTAATTCAAGGGAGTTATGGTCATTTTAGTGGTATAAGGGCAAAACACGAAAAAATCTTAAAAAGGTAAAGATAACTTACTTAAATCTAACTGACGAAAACGAGGGGTTAAAAAAGTTGCACATAGGATCATTTTGTTGGAAATTAGTTGTAGAATGTATTCCAACAAGTTTCTCAATTTTAGGTGTGAACACCCTCTATAACAGATTCTACCTTGAAGGAAATTTAATCTTCAATTCAATGGAAAAATAAGGGGTTACGAGAAAATTGCAATGAAAGTTTTCTCGTTGCAAATAGTTGCACGATCGATCGCTGATGTTTAGGGATTTCATTTCCAGATATCCTACTCCAGGAGGCAAACTTTTTTGACGATATTAGGTCGAATCACTATAGGTACGGTTGGCGCAGAATGTTGGCCTAAACTCCACCGACATATGAACTCTTAGGACATAGAACATACCAAATTATAGCCAATGAGGATTTTGTAGATATTTAATTATTTCAGAAGAAAGAGAGTGGGATATGTTGAGTATCCAGTTAGCGAATGTCAGAAAAAGGACCTAAAATTACCTCCTCCTCGTACCTTTGCTACGTCGCGTCACAGCCTCCGCCCACAGCTCAGTACCTTGTATGATTTCACACGCTTTTCTTCACATCCTTGTCGTGTCTTATCCAAACAAAATTGAAGCATGGGGACATTGAAGGGTGATGAACCCGATTTCGAAGTAAAGAATGCGCCCATGCGTTCCTTACTGAGCTTGAAATTCCAGGGATGGTGTTCGAAAAACTCATTCATACATTTAGACAATATCGCTTCCTCGGGATTCGAGTTACTTATAAAGAAATAACAAATTCCAAGACAATAGGTCTTGGTCTGTAATCAGCAGCATTTGTGTGGAGAGAGATGATCAGGAAAAGAATACTCAAAGTTAGTCACTGGGACGAGATTAATCGCCTGGGGGGAAGAAATTTTAAACTGCAATTAGCGGTCGACAAAGTGGGATAATGTGCGGTGCGGTGCGGTGCCGCCTTTCACGATCTCCTCACCTCTCTACAATCTCTCCTGCTCGCCCTTATTATATTTTTTCCCCTTCATTTCACGCTTCCTTGAATCTGAAAAGGATTGATTATTTCACTCGAGATTGCCAATCGTATATTTCTCGTCATCCTCTCTGCTGTTAAATTTTCTTATTTATTCAGTTCCAATATGATAAAAACATGAACAACTCTGGTTGTTGATTCAGCTTTTACATTTGGTCCTAACTCTCGAGATAGAGGCATTGCATGGCTGGAAGTCTCATAATCCATCTACTTATTTCCTGGTCAACTGAAATTCCATTATCAAAGAGTAGTGAGGTATCTAGCGTCGACATTGTTATGTATAACTCATACGGTCAAGGATAGTTGAGAATTTGCGGGATCTTCGAAAAATATATTAAGGAGTTGCAGTCATACAGCATGATCATAGTAGTAAATTTTCGAAGTAATGAACCTAATTAACCCTCTGAAATACTTGAGTGAATAATTCGTTGGGTGAAAGGGGGTACCTACTTCTGTCCACAAATTCGAACACTCTTTTATCTGCAAATGTTTACGTTGTTCAAAACTGTTTAATGTTTCAAATTAGTGCCTTTCTCTGTTTACGTTAATCACACTGAATTTATTTCGATTTGGGCAATTTTCAACTTTAATAATTCAGTTGCTAGCCTCTTCAGAGTAAAAAACAACTATAGCTATATAGCAATTTATTTTACCTTAAGTCTCGGTCCCATACCACTTCTGGTGAATTTGAAGTATGTTTGACAATGGTTAGCGAGTTTTGAACTACATAAATTCAAATTTTACTCATGTTATCGAGACAATATTATTTTTGACGGTCGAAATACTCGTTTTCTGTCTCAAGCTGTATACTGTACAGTTTTGACGTACACATTTGGTGACTTTCAACTATAACCTACGATCTTTAAAGTCGACTAGGAGACCATATTCGCGAAAAAATAAGTTCCAACCGTTGCCTTGCCGACCTCTGCTACAATCATGAAGGACCATCTGAATAAACGACAAAAGCCAAAGTCAAGTTGGAGAGCCTTGCTGCCATAAATATGTGAATGGGAGTACTATTGGCTGCAGAAAGTTTAAAATCCGAGTCTGGCTTCTTGACAGATTTTTGAACGATCCACACCGGTGACAATAAGAAATCGACAACCAGTTTTCCGGTCCATGATACAGAGGTCACTATTGTAATGGGCTGCAGCGTTTTCCATTGTCGCCGCTAGGGACGGCCCAAGGCGTTTCCCGCTGTTTCACTGGTGCTAGCAGAGGATATGGCAGGAGTCACTTCTTAGCACTATCCTTATATTTATGATGAAAAATGCATACTCCATCGATGTGTGAGGTACCAGTCCGTACTGGTGATCTGGATCGTCCTACATCGTCTATGCGCCGCGATAATTTCTCAAATTCTGAACACAGTTCTTGTAAAACGACGTTCGGTGTGTCTGTTGCTAAAGTAGGCCGAACATGGACAGGTTCAAAGGTGAGGCGATATGAGAAGCCGAAGTGATGTCAGTGTGCGCATGACCTGAAAAACCGTTCACAGATTCAGAGCAGACTCAGCTCCGCAGATGCTGAGCCAATTAGAGGTAGGTGGCAATCGGCAAACGCAAAGCTTGCGCGAAGTGCTTGACCTTGCAGGTGTTAGGATTGGTGGAGATTTACTCAAATCATTGTGGCTTCAGTGCCTACCTACTCAAATGTAGGCTATTGTTAGTATCAGCAATGACGACCAGAGCTTCGTTCGCAGTGGAGTTCCGTACAGTTCCAGACATTTATAACAAGTTCCGCGCAGGCGCCCTAGTGTTTATAGCGTTCGCAGAACAGGCGTTTGGAGTTCTAGTTTTGAGTTCACAGTTCACATTAATTTTTTCTCCAAGTCCGGAACACGTTCCGAACGCAGTTCTGGAGTTCGGGGTTTTTTCTCGAACTGTGGGGACAGCTACGCAAGAGCGCTCTGGTGAGTAGGAGGGAAATGGTTATCATAGCTAACCCAGCCAGATTTTTGGTTTATTATTCTGCAAATAATACACCTATGTATCGCAAAGCAAAAAATTTTATAACACCCCCTTCAAAATTATTTATTTTACGTTTCAAGGTGCGTAGGTTCAGAAAATGCGATGTCCGTCCGCCGCATCGTGCATAACTACTTCATTTTCGGTCTAAAAATTCGTTCATTCGCACACATGCTCCATTTGGGACCTAGTGGTGTCCCGAAACTTTGCAGCCCGATTGGAATATACCCACGGGTGTTATGAATGAAAAAACGCTGCAAAGTCCTTGTCACATGGGTTTATTATTCTATTGGACTACCTACAGAAATGTTGGCTGTTAATTTATTGTTTATTCCATGGGAAATAATTGAAATAGCTATTTTTGATGGTTTCCACCATTTTTGGCCTCTAAAACACAAATTAGGTACGCTCCTTTTTTTTCAATTTATCTTTGATCATTGGTGGTGCCATTTAATCGTCTTGATCCACGTGTTGATACTACTTCCAGTGTTATTATACAAATTGATGGTGATTTCAGACGATTTCCCAGGGTTTTGACTCATAAAAAATCGATTTAGGGAGCTGAACATTTGGTCGAACTCAATTTTCCACTCTCTGGTCAAAATCGACTTCATATTCGGTCTTCTCGTTCCCAAAAACATGGAAAACCATACCTCAAAAGCTCATGTTACTAACATATTACTAAAACCCAAAAAGTACCTATTTTTACACACATTTTCACTCATAACACCCCTGGGTATATTCCGATCGGGCTGCAAAGTTTCGGGACGCAGCTAGGGCCCAAATTGAGCATGTGTGCGAAAGAACGAATTTTTTGGACCGAAAATGAAGCCGGTGCACGTGATACGGCGGACGGCGGACGGAAATCGCATTTTTGGAATTAACGCACTTCGAAACGTAAAAGAAAAAATTTTGAGGGGGTTTTATAAAAATTGTTTGCTGAGCGATTACATATGAAAACAACGGACGCGCCCCCGTAAAGTGGCACTAAATGACAGTTCACGGAATCACCCTCAGAAGTGGTGCATCCGTAAATATTATGCGGTCACGGATGCACTGTATAAAATTTATCCGTAACCTCTGTATTGTTGAAGGATCGTCAACGGAAACACCCGTGGTTTCCGTGGTGTACTATTTAGGCAAAATCAACGGATGGTCATTTTCACGGAAGCGCCCCGAAAATCCCCGTAAAAGTGTAGCGATTTCCGTGTTAATCCTTCAACGTTCCGTCGCACGCCGGTGGTTGTACCGTGACCTTGTACGGATCGTCATAGCCCCACCCTTGGACAATCCCGTAACACTCCTTCGCCATCCCCGTAGCCCATCCATGATTTTCCCGTGAGCTCTCCCTAGATTTTCTCCATCCCACCTTTGACTGTCCGTGCCCTTCCTTCACACCTTCACTGACTCAGCGTTGATTCTTCCGTGGAGCATCACTAACGTTCCATTGATTGTCCTTGAAGTTTCGGTAACCCAAGAGACTCCCGTAACTATCCGTGGACTCTTCACTGGCGGTGCCCTTCCTTCATACCTTAAAGGCCGAATTCATAGTCCTAACTTAAGTAAAAATAATACTTTACTTCTGAAAGTAAAATAATTTCTTAAGGAAATGCTTTATCTGATTTTGTTTTCATAGACATTACTCTGTGAAGTAAAGAAAAATCTTTACTCAAGTCAAAATTATTGCAGTATCACAGAATTGCAGTTTCATAAAAATGCGCGGGATTCAATAATTCAGTCATTAATTAATTGTAGTTATTCACGAAGCGTAAGGTAAACTTGTGTAATAAACCGTTGTGTAATAATTTACCATTATAGATATCTGCGTAGATCACCGTTTCCTGTCACCGTTTCCTGTCGTGTTCACCTACCCTCGTGCCCCCCCACCCCCCCCCCCCACCCATCACAGGAAAGCCTTAAATTGAGTATTGGAGCCAGCCCGGGAATTACATTTCATGAAAATGCGTGGGATTAAATAATTCGATCATTAATAATTATTTGTTGTTATTCGTGAAGCATAACGTTTGCTCAAGTTCCAAAAGTACCTACCAACAAAATCAAAAGATCCACCATTTTTCGAATGAAATAACAGCACAGAACAGCCAACTCGACTTGATTATAATCAGGTGATCCCTAGCAATGATATCTGGGCCGGATTTATACCGTTTCATCACGATCATGGTGACGAAGGTTTTCGGTTTCATTGACGAGCGGCTGGTCATGCAATGCTAAGGGTGGTCTCAAAAAATGCTTTGGTTCAACATCAATTTAAAACGTAAAAAAACCATACCCTTCTATTGAAACTTTTCGAACTACGGCGTTCTGAAAATTTCAACTCCTATTTTGAACCCCTTAGAGATGACTGACAGTAACGCCGAGCTTCGAGGACCAACTAGAGCCCAAACGGGACCTACAAACCAAATTTCATTAATTTTGGTTCGTGGTAACTAAGGAAAGGGCGAAGTACGGCGTACGGACAGTAATTTCTTATTGCATTTTTGGATTCTACGTACCTTGAAATTGAAACCATAAAATGTTGATGGTGGGGGAGGGGTGGGGAGGGGGGGTTAAACTGGTTTTTTTTTTCATGCTGGATTCTAATGGTTCATTATCGAAAATAATAAACGAAAAAGAGGGGTTTTCTGCAAAGGTCGGGTATTTCTGGATTGTTGATATATTATGCTCCGCGGGCGCAGCCATCTTGAGAAAATCGTCGATTTTCGGTAACTGTTTCGGTTTTTGGCCTATAACTCCTTTCCGACGCATTATTTCGCTCTTTGGCTCCGTATACAAAGTAGCAGAGTATTTGGTAACCCATCGTATCAAAATAAAAAAAACCACAGTCATGCAGCATGGCTATAAGAGCGAATTTTCGAAGTTTTCGGCATCTTCCTCCTCCGCCTAAAATTTTCTGAAAATTAATTTTCGGCCAATGTTTTCCCAACTTGATACCATACAAAATTAAAACAGGAGTAGTTTTACGCAAAGTAAAATTTGGGGTGGAAGGGGGAGGAGGGGAAATAAAAAATGTTTTGAATACCAGAAGAGTATAGGTATTGGATACGTAACAAATTTTTTGTTCCATTTTTTGCCGAGTAACACCTCGGTTTGTAGATTTTCCAACGCTGAACACGACGGTGAAGTCAGAATTGCGATATCCCATTCCGTTATCAGATTAGAGCAGACGAACCAGGAAGAAAACCTCAAGAAATAACCACGTTCCTTCATCTTCAAAGTACTCCAGTTTGAGAACGGAATGAGATATCGCAATTCTGATTTCACCATCGTGTTCAGCGTACAAAAACCTTTAAAATGAGGTGTCACTTGTCAGACTGTTTCATTTTGGGAATTTATGGGTAATTTCCCCCCCCTAAAACTCCCCAAAACTCCCCCTTAGAGTGACCCGATTCTGCCCATCTTCGAACTTAGCCTGTCGATTGCCAAGACAGATTTTTCGTGCAAATTTGAACTTTTTATCTCAATTCTTTCGAGAGTTATCGTCTGGAATGACACATACACATATATATATATATATATATATATATATATATATATATATATATATATATATATATATATAATTTTTGGTGTCTTTCGGCAGTGAATTCAGGATGGTCTGAAACGGATTTTGGTATAAAAATCTTTCAGAAATTCGAGTTTTAAAAATTTTGGACCGAGAACAATAGCTTCCTTTTCTTCGAAAATTCGCTAAAAACCGGAATACTTGGGAAAAGAAACGAAAATGCCGACACTGAAAAGATGACAGAAATGAAAAGAGAACAGTGCAAACTATCAATAAGGAAATGCTCACGGTACCTTTCGACGTATCTCGGTTTTTTCTAGGTACTTATTTTGGCTCGAAAGTAAAGATTTTACTTTACTTATTTTCTATGAAATAGGAATAAAGGAAATGCTTAAGGACGGCTTAAGCATTTGCTTTATCACTGACTATGAATAGCCCAAGTGGCCATTGCTTCCTTATTTGTACAGACCTTCCGTCGGGCGCGCGCCTGCATTTTGTGCGGGCACGTTAGTATTTTGTATGCTTGAAGGGAGAAGGATGTCAGCTGGTCTAATTTAAGGTTGCTAGTTTTGACGCAAGACGGTGCCACCGGGAACACGATTCGCATTGTCTTCAGTCGTATACAAGTACGTAAACGTAAATGTTCGCTCGCCGCCACACAGAGTGAAGCACGCGCCCGGTCATGTCCCGATCTCTCCAGCACTCATTGCGGCATGCGCCCGCTACGAGTCTCTAATAATATTTTGTTCTTGTAACTTTTCCTGGTATTTTTTTACTTGTTTGCGATTTTAATGTGTTCTTTATCGACATATTCCCCATTTTTCTTGTCATTAACCCCAGCTGAGTGATTTACTAATATTTGAGTGTAAAGAAGTTGACAAATTTTGAGTTGTGAAAAAAGTTTAGTGTATGTTTTTTTTAGTTACTTATGCATTTATATTTACCTAAACTGTGATTAAAAACGTCTAATTTACTTGGATTAAGTACCAAAAATCGTTAAGGTAGGTGCTCAGTAAAATACTGAAGTCAATTATTTGTACTATTGTTCTCGAGATTATTCAAGTTACCAGCAAAAAAAAAATCCTTTTGATTGACTGATTTTGGATTCGGGTGTTTGGGGTGTTATGTATTAACGTTTTTATTCGAAGAAAATAAATTTGTTGCAAAGCAAAAACATAAATTTACTGTTTTACACCTTTTCCAAAATTTAAAAGAAGATTTAATTTAAAAAAACGCTGCAAAGTCCTTGTCACATGGGGTTTATTATTCTACAGAAATGTTGGCTTACATTTATTGTTTGTTTCATGAGAAATAATTGAAATAGCTATTTCTGATGGTTTCCACCAATTTTGGCCCCCAAAACACAAATTAGGTAGGTACGATCTTTTTTTTTTTTTTTTTCAAATTATCTTTGATCATTGGTAGTGCCATCATTTAATCGTCTTGATCCACGTGTTGACACTTTTTCTAGTGTTATTCTACAAATTGATGGTGATTTCGCAGGTATTTGACTCATAAAAAATCAATTTTGGGAGCTGAACATCTGGTACAACCTCAATTTTCCACTCCTTGGCCAAAATCGACTTCATATTCGATCTTCTCGTCCCCAAAAACATGGAAAACGATACCTCAAAAGCTCATGTTACCAAAATGTTGCTAAAACGCAAAAAGTACCTATTTTCACACATATTTTCACTCATAACACCCCTGGGTATATTCCGATCGGGCTGAAAAGTTTCGGGACACAACTAGGGCCCAAATGGAGCATGTGTGCGAAAGAACGACTTTTTTAGATCGAAAATGAAGCCTGTACACGTGATACGGCGGACGGACATTGCATTTTTTGAATCTACACACCTTGAAACGGAAAAGAAAAAAGTTTGAGGGGGTGTTATAAAAATTGTTTGCTGAGCGATTACATAGGTGTATTATTCACAGAATAATAAACCAAAAGAGCAAATATAGATTGCCTCACACAGTGCGGCACGCGCCCGGTGGTGTGATTGGCCAAGGCGCGCCCGACGGAAGGTTTTAAGCATTTACTTTTAATAAAGTGAGGACTATGAATACCGCCCTAAGTGACTTACCGGTGATTCTTCCGTGGATTTTCTGTAGCCCACCCTTCACTATCCTTAATGCTTCCGTGCCCTTCTTCAATAATCCGTGATTACTCCGTAACACATTTGACTGATGGCGGATGGTTAACGGACAGGCAAAGGAAGCACAACCCTCCATTGCCTTTCCGTTGAGGATGCCCCCGTAGAAAAATACGAGCCCTTTATGAACGAGCAGTGGAGAGACGTGTACCACATTCACCTCCCCGTCAACCGTTTAACGGAGACGCGAGGCCGTGAACGTCTCTCCCTCAACGTCCGTAAAGGGTCCGTCACCACCTACCGAGAACCCTTTACGGACGAGCGGCTGATGATGACGGAGAGACGTCCACTGCCTCAACGGCTCCACTAACCGATCGCCAGAGCGGTTAAAGAAGCACACGTCTCCCCGTCGCCCAGCCTAATTACACCTACCGAGTAGCTGGGCCGAGTAGTCGGTGGAGTACTCGGCCGAGCTACTTGGATGGGGCGAGTAGGTGATTACATTTCAGCTGGGCAGAGACGAGACAGCTGCGTCGTGTAGTGTTCCGCGTCATCATAGCACAGTGAAGGAGAAAGAGAAAAACGCTGCAAAGTCCTTGTCACATGGGTTTATTATTCTATTGGACACGCATACAGAAATGCTGGCTGCTCATTTATTGTTTCTTTCATGCGTAATAATCGAAATAGCTATTTCTGGTGGTTTCCATTAATTTTGGCCCGTAAAACACAAATTAGGTAGGTACGCTCTTTTTTTTTTTCTTCTTTTAAACTATCTTTGATCATTGCTATTGCCATTTAATCGTCTTGATCCACCTGTTGACACTTTTTCCAGTGTTATTCTACAAACTGATGGTGATTTCAGACGATTTCCCAGGTTTTTGACTCATAAAAAATCAATTTTGGGTGCTGAACATTTGGTAGAACTCAATTTTCCACTCTTTGGTCAAAATCAACTTCATATTCGGTCTTCTCGTCCCCAAAAACATGGAAAACGATTTCTCAGAAGCTCGTGTTACCAACATGTTACTAAAACGCAAAAAGTACCTATTTTTATACACATTTTCACTCATAACACCCCTGGGTGTATTCCGATCGGGCTGAAAAGTTTCGGGACACAACTAGGGCCCAAATGGAGCATGTGTACGAAAGAACGACTTTTTTAGACCGAAAATGAAGCCTGTAGACGTGATACGGCGGACGGCGGACGGCGTACGGCGTACGGCGGACGGCGTACGGCGTACGGCGGACGGCGGAAGGACATTGCATTTTTGGAATCTACGCACCTTGAAACGGAAAAGAAAAAAGTTTGAGGGGGTGTTATAAAAATTTTTTGCTGAGCGAATACATAGGTGTATTATTCACAGAATAATAATCCAAATGGGTAAAAAAGTACAGTAGGTATTTTTTGTGTTTTGGTTTATTATTTTGTGAATAATACACCTATGTAATCGCTCAGCAAACAATTTGTATAACCCCCCCTCAAAATTTTTTCTTTTACGTTTCAAGGTGCTTAGATTCAGAAAATGCAATGTCCGTCCGCCGCATCATGCGTAACTACCTACTTCATTTATGGTCTAAAAAATTCGTTCTTTCGCACACATGTTCCATTTGGGCCCTAGATCTGTCCCGAAACTTTTCAGGCCGATCGGAATATATCCAAGAGTGAAAAATGGGTATAAAATAGGTATTTTTTGTGTTTTTTGAGTTTTAGTAACATGCGCTTTTGAGGTATCGTTTTCCATGTTTTTTGGGACGAGATGACCGAATATGAAGTCGATTTTGACCAAAGAGTGGAAAATTGAGGTTCTAACGAAGGTTCAGCTTCCAAAATTCTTTCTTTTTTTTTGTCAAAAACCTCGGAAAACTGTCTGAAATGACCACCAATTTCTTTAATAACACTAGAAAAGGTGTCAACAGGTGAATCATGACAATGGCACTAGCAATGATCAAAGATGATGTTTTTAAAAGAAAAGCCGAGCCTAATTCGTGTTTTGGGGGCCAAAATTGGTGGAAACCATCACAAACAGCTATTTAAATTACGGCACATGGAAGAAACAATAAATGAACAGCCAGCATTTCTATAGGTATGTCCAGCAGAATAATAAATCCATGTGACTAGGACTTTGCAGCGTTTTTTGTCTTCCATCCACGAAAGACGTAGATTGTCGTCTAGTAACGTTGACAGTTCCAGATGAGCGTTCGTAGTGTTGCGGAATTCGGAACCCCTTTCAGAACCTGAGGCGGCCATTTTCCAGAACTCCTCGAGTTCGGAACAGAGTCGCGATTTGTACTGCGAACGAACCTCAGAATAAACTGGCCACTATGGCTGATAAGAGCGTTGAACCTGTCCATGTCCGACGTTCTTTAGCAACAGACGCACCGAACGTCGCTTTACAAGAACTGCGTTCAGAAGTCTAGGAATTATCGGGGCGCATAGGTGATGCAGGAGGATCCAGATCACGAGTACAGTCCAGGTCGAATTCACGTGGTACCTCACACATTGATGGGGTATGCGTTTTTCATCATATACATAAGGATAGTGCTAAGAAGTGTCTCCGCCATCTCCCTACAAATCTGCTAGCACCAGTGAATCAGCGGGAAACGCCTTGGGCCGTCGCTAGTGGCAGATGGAAAACGCTGCAGCCCATTACAATAGTCGCCTCTGTATCATGGACCGGAAAACTGGCTGACGAGTTCTTATTGACACCAGTGCGGATCGTTAAAAAATCTTTCAAGAAGCAAGACTCAGATTTTAAATTTTATGCAGCTAGTAGTACTCCCATTCACAGGTTTGGCAGCAAGGTTCTCCAACTTGACTTTGGCTTACGTCGTTTATTCAGATGGTCCTTCATTGTAGCAGAGGTCGGCAAGGCAATGATGTGAACTTATTTTCTTTGCGAATATGGTCTCCTACTCGACTTGAAAGGTCGTAGGCTGGTCGATAGCATCACTTCACTCCATGCACCTTTCTCCTGATGATGGATCACCTGTGTCCTGTAGTGCCAGTGGCTGTACATGGGTCCAATAACACTTCTGTCCACAAAGATTTTCCGTCGCGACGCAGTGCGACGCCCACTGCAACGTCGTCAAGACAAATTTTTCAAGCTGTGCATCAAGGACAAGGATATTGTCCTCGCGATGATGTCCTTCCTACAAGAAAGAGTGATATAAAACACGAATAATTAATCTTCACGTGGTTAATTATTACTGAATTAAAGTGATATTAAAAGAAGCTGATCCGTATAGGTATCCAAAAACCGTTGTTGAGCTTGAAGACTTTTTCTGTAAGTATATCCGACCAAGACATAAGCACTGTGTACTGTACCGGAACCCACTCCTTCCCATGGAAAATTTAAATTCGCGTAAGGAAGGTCGCCCGTTTGCTGAGGAAAGCAGGTTTTCCAGCAGTCCCCATCTCCAAGAGAATCGGCAGCCTCCTTTACCACTCCTCACCGCTCGTGGCTGTACCTTCAATTATTTGATCCAAATCATGTACAATTTAAGCAATACAGTGTTACAAGAAGGGAACAGTTTCCACCATAATATATATTATCCAACATCTACCACAGAGTTTCAATCAATAACCCAATTATCAACAATTATTATAATTACCCATATGCAAACCAAAGGATTTTTACCCTGACACTACAATGGAGCCCATCAAATGCTCAAACTCACCCCAAGTTTTTACGCAAGTGATACGATTTTCAACAATCTCGATCGTGATTATACCACTCCACCATGTGATTTATGTCTATGGGTGTTCTTGGAATATGGTATCGGGATGGCTATAAGTTCATCAACCCATTTGTGGCCATAACTTTTTGTGGCCGAATTTCTACACCAAACTTACTGAAATGGCTCTTGGGGCTTCCAGAAGTACCAGAAAAATATTTAAAAAATTCCAAGTACCGTAGGGTTTTCAAAAAGGGGTGTTCCCAAAATAGCCCGCTGGTCTCTTTCAGGTAGTCCGGGTGAAAAATACAAAATTTTTATCCAAATCTGTTTTTTATTGAAACAACAGCTTAAAATTATATTTAATAGAAATAAAACGTGGAGAAAATTTTTAGTTTTAAACTGAAGTGAGTTAAATGGAGTCAATTTTCATGAAAAATCATCATGCCTTGGAGTGGAATGACTGAAAACAGTCAATGCACAACCCAACTTTACATTTGCTGCATTTGGTGTTGACTCTTGATTGACAGCCCGTTCCAGCACACCTTTTCCTCTTCTTCTCTTCGGTATAACACACCAGATGATCCTCGTGGTCAAAGCAAATGTCATCAAGAACACGGGAAGTTGAAATATATCTCCCACTGGGTCCAGGATGTCTGCGAGCAACAGCATATCGTGTAAGGTATACTTGGGCTAATTCTCTTCTAAATTGTAGCTGAGGCATTCGGTTTGTCCCTCTTCTTGATAAAATCCATGCATTCTGAATGCTGACGTCGATAACCCAAGAAAAAATGGCCCACCACCATTTTTTGTTCCGGATGCCAATTCTGTAGACATTGACGTTTTGGTCCATGAGGTCAGTACCTCCCATCCCACGATTGTACCTGAATATAGCTTGTGGCATTTGGACCATTATATTCTTCTTCTTTTCAGTCGAATACCTCTTCACACCAACAGTTTTCCCAACTCCAAATTTTGTTGAACCGACCGTCACGACACCATTATCCTTCCATCTCATGAAAATTATACCAGTACCCCTTTCAATAGCAGAAGAAATAGCTCCCTTCTCCATCTTATCCCACTGGGCTTTGGAAGGAAAGTCTTTGATTTTGTATGTTATCACCACTCGCCTTTTTAGGACTTTACCTTTTGTATTTCTTGGGGCACGTTTCTTTGAGTTTTTATTTAGTGGTTTTTTCACTGCAGTTTTGATGACAGGCACTCTGTTCTCTCGAAATGTGCCTGTAGCCGAATAGCCCTTCTCATGTAAAAACTGAAAAAGATTCACCCCACAAAATAGGTTGTCAAGAAATATGTTATACGGGAGAGGTCGGGCAGTACCAGGTAATTCATCCAGCATTTTCACAAGCGGTGCTGCTGCTTTTCCAAACAACTGGGCATGAACGGATTCAATCTTTTGGAGCTTTCCCTGGTAGAGCTGGAAGTTCATGAGGTAGCCATCGCTGGAGTTGAGGCACCACATTTTGAAACCGAAGCGAATGGGTTTCCCTCTGATGAATTGTTTCATTGGATGGCGACCGAAATACCGCACCATACTTTCATCGTAATTGATGTTTTCTTTCGGTATCATGTGAGCCAGGAAATTGTTTTTGACCATTTCCATGTACCTCCTCAGCTTCCACCCCTTATCGTTTTGATCCAGCTTCGAGTTATCTTCAAAATGGAGGTACCTGAGTATAGCTACAAAACGATTTTTGCGCATTGCATTGCTGACCAGCTCATTGAGAACGTCGGGCGACTGTTCCCAGAAACAACGGTTGTTGGGGAGCAAAACGTAACCACTAAGGATCAAAATGCCAACGAAGCATTTCAGCTCTTCAACAGATATAGGGGTAATTGTGGCATTCTTCCCAGCAGCATATCTTTGAGTCTCTGTACGCAAAAGTTCCCAGACCTCTTCTGTAAAGAAACGTTCGAACAAGTCTACCGCTGATAGAGTGGACAATTCATCGTGATGAACATGGGGGAAACTGTTCTCAGTAATGTTCTCAAAATCTCCCTCTATCCATTGGGGGTTACCACGTTTTGGAGCTTTTAGTTTTCGTGAGCACCATTCATCAATGCTTGTATTGCCACCCACGGGAAAGTCGTTTTCAGAACAGGTCGCCGAATTTTCCTCAGGTTCTTCTACCAGCGCTCCAACCACTGGAGTATGACCAAAAGATATTACTGCAGGGGCTAGTAATTGTTTGCCTGGTAAATGGAGAATGTCCCCCTCCTCATCATCTTCATTACCTGAATCTTCTGGAGACTGCAGTTCTGGTTCAGGGGGTTCAACGTATATATCAACGGGACCTGAGACAATGGGATCGATATTCTGGGCATCCTGGTTCCCCATCAGAATTTCAATGGCGTCTTGGAGTGACAGTCCAGGTCTGGAACAAGGAGAAAACGTGTTAAAAACCCAAATAAATACATAATACGTGAGCCGCGGAACGTTTTGACAATATCTACTTCGATATCAGAAAAAATGCGGGCTAGTGACCAGCGGGCTAATTTGGGAACACGCACCTCGAATGCGCTCTCCGCTGCACAATTCCCGGATTTTCGCCGAGTAAACTGTTCTTTTTCTTCACACAACTATCTAGGAACAATGTAAAGTCACCAAATAACAGGATAAAAATACATTTGGAGTACTTACTGTAATAAATTTTGAAGCCCCTCGCAGTCGATTGCTTCACTCATCTTTGGGAATTTAGCATCCGCACTGTTCAAGAGATAAAACAAAACTAACACCCTCCCTATCATTGTTTAGGTCCAAACTTGCTGTAAACTACAAGAAACACGGCTCAAAATCCAAAATACAGCGAGCAGAACTCGAAATGTAAACACATGTCTGCTGTTCCCAGAATGACCACCTGGTCACTAATGGGCCGCTTTTGGTTGTATCCACTTGGTACGTTGGAAGCACCTAGCTGGAATTTTGTATGCCATTGACCCGCGTTCCAGCCTTTATTCCCTTGCTGTCGTCCGACAGTTAATGCTAGTTGGACAATTTATTTGATGAGCACATTCAATACCTAAAGGTTCGATTTGATCTTTAAACAGCTTCGGAATGGACGGAGAAGGCACTAACTAAACAGGTCGAGGCGCACATATTGATGAGCAAGGCCAATCTGGAAACTGAAAGGGATGCGAATGATACAACACATCCATCATCACCGTCTGAATCTTTACATCAATTTGGTAAAACTGACCAACTGAAATCAAATAAGAAGTCGGCTCAAGATTCGAAGTTTCAGCTACTCTTATTTTAGGAAATGAGCTGGGAAATATTGGCAGACAGCAAGCTCTGTTCTGCTTGGCTTCCAATTATCCAACAATTAAATGATGACTTGTGAGCAAGTATGTAAAAACTCAAAGGCCTAACAAATGGATAATCATCCATTTGTGGATAACTATAATCATAACTATAAATCGATAATTATAATCGATAATTATAAATGTATAATTATAATCATCGACGAATGTAAATATGGCTAATCCGCACAGGAAAATCATCAAATGGGGGCGAGATTAAGCGCAACTAAAATAATGAAGAGCGGTGTTAGTGAACTAAAAATAATATTCTACAAATTTCTCAAGTGTGTCACAATTCCCAATTATATCACGCACATACGTCACTTTCAATGCAGATAGTAACCCATATTTTTGGGGAACCTTTAATTCAATTTGGAAAAAAGTTTACTTGATTTGGAAAACCGTTGTTTCAGTTTGGAATTGCTTTATAGACTTTCGAATTTACTCTGCAACAAAGTTGGTGGATGAGGAGCTCAGTGCAATGCCTCTTTAAATAGCCGTGGAGCGTAAAAACGTGCAACACTTCTTCCTTTGATCACTGAGCCATCAGTATCTGTTTGAGTCCAAGAGTCAGCCGAATAGTTCTGAAGAATCGTCTCGAGCAATCACACGACAGGTATTCTACTTTTTCGACTTTGAGTCAATCAACCGGTTGAAAGCGAAGATTGGGGTGTAATATCTGCTGAATGTTGCCTTCATAGCCGTAAAGGTTTTGATATCGGTCAAGTCAGCCGGTATTTCTCACGGGGCTTTGCTACTGTCCAGGAAGGTAGAATCCAAGTTTTACGTCGAGTATGCGCCTGTCGGCAGATGATCCAGTACTCAACAGGAATACTTCTTCCATCGTTCATAAGCGTGGTTTTGGCATCCCCAGTGTTGCATCAGCCTCATTTTGGCACCGTTCAAGGGTTAAGGCAGTCGACGAGTCTGGATCCATACTCAGTGACATGACGAAAATGTTTTGTAGGTATATAGTAGTCAGGACATCCTGGTCAGCTCCCATAGGCACCAAGCCAATATTTTCAGGAGCCTCAAAACTGAGAGCGCTGCATGCTTTCTCTAAGCGACATCAATACTCAACAGAAATCATCAGGTCACTGTACGAGATACACCGTGTTGGATGGTTGAGAGCAACAAACGGGTTTGTCAGTTTTTACAACCGTTTCATTATCACCAGCTGGCGAGATATACGGGAGAGAGTATGCGTTGAGGATTTCAAAGCTTAACAGATTGCACGGACGGAGCTGGTTATGCCGCAGCAAGGCTATATTGTCGGCAAAGAAAAACACTGCCAAGGTCATGGCACAGAAGCTTCCTCGTGACCTTCACAGTATGTCACCATTAAATTTTCTGAAAACTAGAAATGACCGGTTCGCCATGCTCATGACGATAGAATGCTGGGCAACCAAAACTTTAAAAATCGTTATTTTTGGGCAATACAAAGCACGGGGCAAAAGAGATTTAAACGTTATTATGGCATTCCGTAGCCATAGAGAGCCATAGAGATGGTGGACAGGAATGCTCGACGTTCGGAATGTACGCGGTGCCAGTGCCACGTGCCACTGCCACCGCTGATTCAATCATGATGAATGTCGTATGGGACCACAAGGGGCCCACCCGCATCATCCCTGAAAATCTGACCAAAATCCGTTCAAAAATTATGGGAGTTATGACCGTAACAAGAAAACGTCGTTAACACCTGCGCAGAGGCTAGCGTTGATTCGATCATGATGAAACTGATAGGGGACCATCTGGCGCTAAACCCACACAATTCCTGAAAATTTGATTCAAATCGGATCAAAATTGTGGGTGTGGCAAGGAAATGTGGACAGACAGACAGACGGACGGACAGACAGACACGAAACCAAATTTGTTCAGGAGGCCCTGAAACGCAAAATGCAAGTGGAAATTTTGATTTTGGCGCACACAAAAATGTTTCATTTCGAAAGTGAAAACAAAGCTTCCCCTGGCTTGCAGACTCGGAAGCAAAACGCATTTGACGCGTGGATTGACTGGATGGTTGATGCTAGATCATTTCATTAAAAATACATCAACTACTTACTGTTCCTTGGAGTACCCCAAATTCTACTTGCCAATTCCTAGATAAGCTGTGTTAAACGGAATACCAACTCTCTTCCCGATTGTAATAAGTCGTTCGTAAGAGCCGGGAGTTTGTTTTGGAAAAACTTCTAGCTAATCGAATGGACAAGTACCCATGTCTATAGAATTTTGGGCTCTCAAATTAGATTATCTTCAACAAGTTAGTACATGCTGTTGATATTGAGTAGGTAGGTGCTCACCTGAACATTGTGGCGCAGTTTCGTCAGAGTTATCTCCGCAGTCGTCTTCTCCGTCACACATCCATTTTTGTTGGACGCAGCGCCCGTTCGTACACTGGAACTGCCTGAGGGAGCACTCTTTGATCGGCTGTCCTGTAACATGAACAATAACAGGAATAATTCAACTATCATAATAATGATCTCATCTTTGGAGCTATCCACTACACAGGTACTGCACATACAGGTACTACTCCCCTATGAAAAAATCTAACAATTTTTCAGCGATAAGATGTGGACATCATGGAAAACGAAGAGAGATCATATAAAGTGATTTGAGATGGCGAGGGGCGATTCACAATATGTTATCTGACTCAATTGTTTTCGGAAACTCGTTCCCAACCCCCGGGGGAACGGCCATAGTCATTTTCGAGGCTATTCATTATCGAACAGACGCGAAGCACGTGCTCGGTTGGACCGCATATTTGCCTCTGGGACTATTCTCGTTTAGTCACCACAGCTACGGAGACACCACGTTGTTTGCTTATAACGAATTCGGAGACACACTCGGAATTGCCGTTGCCGCACCCTCCAACCGAATGACGCTCCCGGAATTATCAAACCCGTTACACCTGATATACGTTTAATTAACGTCGCAATCATTAGGCCCCTCGTAGGTTACATCTCGCAGCTTCAAATCGCAAAGGAGCGGAGTCGGATTACGTCAAAATATCTACGCACGTGGCTGCGAAGCGGCGTTCTCAGTTAATCATCGGACTTTGTAGGATCTACCAAATAACGGAGGACATCAAACCGTGACTGCTCCTAGCTCGAAACGAGGAAACGGTAACGGCTGCCGTCACCATCGTTGTTTCAGGGACAATTTACCAGCCCTCATTCCTCTAGGACAGCAGTGATGGCTATCTAGATCATTTTCAGATGATATCTCATAGCGCATTTTGCTGTCCCCTCCATTTGAGTACATTACGGGTTGGCAAACGTATTTAATCGGGTTAATGAGAATGACTGTAATACTCGTTACCTGTCTACAAACCTAATGGATACACTTGGGCATTGAAATATGGTGATGTCGGACTGAATAAACAATCTCTTTATCTTTTCTGCAGCCTTGCTGAAACACAAAACATCTCTAAATAAATCAACACAATGATCTACACAAATTTAAGGAAAAGTGACCCATAAAGATAACACTTCATCCATTCTGAATAAGAATAGCTAATTCCATCTATGAACTTCCAACTTGAGGAATCTTGAACTTGCATAATAGCGAATGCAACACTAAAAATATGGCAAAACAATTTATTTCAATTTTGTTCTTATAATAATATTTTCCTGAAAGTTTGATTTGTGGCCCACGTAGGATTCAATAAAATGCTTAATAAGTGATACTCATTGGAGGACAAAGGTATCAAATATTTGGACTTAGTTGTACAGCTCGTGGATTATTATATTTATAATTATGTTGATTTTTCTCATGAAACAGGTTTCCAATTAACATGGCATTTATTTAGTTCCGGGTCCACGATGGTTCCTTCTGGAAGGATGAACTAATCGGCAGAGGCGGTGGTGGCAGCCATCAAGGTAGACCAGGAGAAAAATATGAAGTAACTCAGAGACTCTGTGATCACGTGCAAAAGTCATTCAAGATTTGAAAATGACCATTTCTCTTTTGACTTTTAGCAAAAACTATTATGAACAGCTACACTGAATTCTGCGTCAAAAAAAGATGAAACACGTAAATCGGTTGAGAATTAAGCCCTGGACAGCTCGCACAAGATTTAGCCGAAAACCCAAGTTTTTTCAGCATTAAATAGAATTAAATTTCGAAATTCCGGTTACTTACTGCACAACTAGACAGTTTTCTGCATCGAACAAAAACGAACACGCAAATCGGCCTGGCAGTGCACACAAGATTCTGTCAACACACACACGCGCATGCACACACAACACACACACGCGCGCGCGCGCGCATAGACCTACACTTCTTTTTTGCACGGATTTGGATTCAGGATGGTCTGAAACGGAGTTGCATGTGATACTTTTCATTCGCGGCTGAGTGTTCTTAATCTGACCAGATCAAATTCATAAGGGTCTCTTGTTAAGGAGGGACGTCCAAAAAAAAAGTCCATCTAACCACAAACTTGATTCAATTGATTCAGTTTCTCTATTAAGCACCATCCTCATAGAACTCATTCATTATTACTGCCATTAAAATCCACTGGCATAACATCAGAACCAGGAACCCCAATTGTTTTTGGGGGCATAGAATTTGTTTTTTGGGAAATTAAATAGTTACTACTGAGTAAAATTTCGAACTTTTCCATGTCTGTTTTATAATTTAGTAGTGTACTAGTACTATAGTACTATAGTACTAGATTGTAGAACTAATTGTAGAACTATAGTACTATATATTGTACTATAATTTAGTATTGTTGTACTCGATAGTAATTATTTAGTTTCCCAAAACAAATTCTATGCCCCCAAAAACAACCGTGTTGTAAACATTTGGCCGCCAAAAAAAGCCTACACAGCCGCAAGAAGGATAAATATCAATTTTGCCCGCTAATGTAGCATGGCTTCCAACGTCGCAACAAAATGTGGAGGGTGTAAGTACCATGACGAAACGCGTACAGTGATGAAACCAAGCAAACACCAAAGGGTAACGTGAGGTAGGAAATGTGAGGATAGGTGAAGGTACCATGAGGGTAAACTAACAAGTGTGCCAACCCTCTCTAACCCACTCCCAAGCCCCCCCCCCCCCCTACAGGGTAGGAATGGGAGGGGGAGGGAACAGGATTGTACAACAGGCACTTCATTGGAGCGTAAACAATGTGTGTGAGGAATTTCAGCTCGATCCTTATGTCTGTCAGCCTGTAGCCCTGTCAAAGAAGATGAACAGCAACGAGAACAAGTAGAAAAGGTTGAAGTACGCTGCGAAGTCCTTTTCAGAAGGGTTTATTATTATATTGGGCATACCTATGGAAATGCTGGCTGTTAATTTACTGTTTCTTTCATTTGCAATAATTGAAATAGCTTTTTTTAATGGTTTCCACCAATTTTGGCCCCAAAAAACTCGAATTAGGCTCCTATATTTGACAAATCATCTTTGGTCATTGATAGTGCCATAATTGTGACCTGTTAACATTACTTCGTGTTATTACACAAATGTATGGTGATTTTAGACAATTTCCCAGATTTTTGACTCATAAAAAAGGAATTTTGGTAGTGAAAACTTCGTTAGAACCAAAATTTTCCACTCTCTGGTCAAAATTAACTTCATATTTATATCCTCGCCCTAAAAAACACATGGAAAAAGGGTACCTTACAAGCCGAAGTTTACAAAGACTTTTGAAAAATGCCTAATTTTGCACAAATGTTTCACCCATAACACCCCTGGCTGTATTCTGATCGGCCTTACAAGCTTCAGATAACAACTAGGACCCACATGGAGCCCGCGTGAGATAGAGGACGATTTTATACGAAAATTTAAGGTAAATTAGGAGCTGAAAGTCTGTTAGAACCTCAATTTCTCGCTCGCTGGTCAAAATCGACTTCATGTTCGGTCACCTCGCCCTAAGAAACACGGGAAACGATACCCCACAAGCTCATTGTCGTGGTATCCTCCCAGAACCACAACAATTGTACGTGGAAATAAGATCTCGCCAAATAAACATAGAAGTGGGGACAGAGGACGCACGAGAACCGAAAAACACGAAATAAGCTCCTGTTTTTGACAAGTTGTTTTTGATCAATGATAGTGCCATTTGATCATGTTGATTCACCTGTTGATAATACATCCAGTGTTATTATACAAAAACATGGAAAACGATACCTCACAAGCTCATGTTCACTAAAACCTCCAAAACCCTGTTTTTACACACATTTTAGTATATTATTACTTGTATATATAATAAACAAGATGCCTATAAATGTATATAAATTTAACATATACACCTATGTATTCGCTCAGCAAAAAATTTGACAACACCTCCTCAAAAATTTTTCTTCTACGTTTTAAGGTGCGTAGATTCCAAAATTGCAATGTCTGTCCGCCGTATCATCCATATCTACCTCATTTTAGGTCTAACAAATCCGTTCTTTCCCACAAGGCTCAACTTGGGCCCTAGTTCTGTCCCGAAACTTTGTCGCTCGATCAGAATACACCCAGGGGTGTTATGGGTGAAAAATGGGTCTAAAAACGCTGCCAATTCCTTGTCACACGGGTTTATTATTCTACTGGACTTAGTAGAAAAATTTTGGCTGTTCATTTATTGTTTCTTTCATGTGCAATTATTGGAATGGCTATTTTTTATGGTTTTCACCAATTTTGGCCCCCAAAAACATGAATTAGGGACGGCCTTTTCTTTTAAAAAAGATCATCTTTGATCAGTCATAGTAACATTCGATTGTCCTGATTCACCTGCTGATACTACTTCTAGTGTTACTATACAAATGTATGGTGATTTCAGACAATTTCTCGTGTTTTTGTCTAATAAACATGAATTTCGGGAGCTTAACCTTCGTTACAACCTCAATTCTTCACTCTTCGGTCAAAATCAACTTAATATTCGGTATCCTCGCCCTACAAAACATGGAAAACTGTACCTCACAGGCTCATGTTAACTAACACCTTAAACATCCCTCGAAAACCCCTATTTTTACATCCATTTTCCTCCCATAACACCCCTGGGTGTATGCTGTTCGGACTGCCGAGTTTCGGAGCACATCTAGGACCTAAATGTGTTCCCAAATGGGGACCCAAACTGTGTGTGGAAAAATGACGATTTTATACCAAAATTTAACGTAAATTTAAGGCTGAAACTTCGTTTGAACCTCAATTTTCCACTCTTTGGTCAAAATCAACTTCATACTCGGTCTTCTCGTCCCAAAAACATGGAAAACTATACCTCAAAAGCTCATGTCACTAACATGTTACTAATATACAAAAAGTACCTATTTTTATACGAATTTTCACTCATAACACCCCTGGGTATCTTCCGATCGGGCTGCAAAGTTTCGGTGCACAACTAGTGCCCAAATTGAGCATGTGTGAGAAAGAACGAATATTTTAGACGGAAAATGAAGAAGTTATGCGTGATATGGCGGACGGCGGTCGGACATTTTTGGAATCTACGCACCTTGAAACGGAAATGAAAACATTTTGAGGGGGTGTTATAAAAATTTTTTGCTGAGCGAATACGTAGGTGTAAGGAGCGGGGAGAAGTGTCGCTGATACGTTAGGTTAAGAAATGGTGCCAAGTTTGAATCGCTAGGCAGCACCAAACGCTTATTTTTTTGAACTGAATGTGCAAGTGTCAATATCTGGGTGTGTGTCTATAACTGGGGTACTTACCCTAGGTGTATTATTCCAAGAATAATAAACCGAAATATGCCCGATAGGGCTACTCAGTTTCGTGACACAGCTAGGGCCCAAACGGAACATGTGTGCGAAAAAAGGGATGTTTTAAACCGAAAATAAAGTAGATCTACCATATCTATATGGAACATACGGCTGGCGGGACGGGTGGTTCAGTTTTGGAATCTATGCACCTTGAAATGTAAAAGAAAAAATTTTGTGGCTTGGGGGGGGTGTGTAGAAAATGTTTTCGCTGAGCGAATACATAGGTGTATTATTCACAGAATGATAAACCAAAACTGGGAACTTTGCGGTACAGAACGACACTTACGGAAAAGACAATTAAAGAAATGTAATTTGTGTTGGAATTCAATAATAACATTAAGAGACGTTAAAGGATTAGCAGCAACATATCAGAAACTCATAACTCAACCAAGACTAAATAATATCCCCTTCCACATCACTTACAAATACATAATAACAACATATCACCCATTACATTACAACAAATTCTCTATCTTTAGTTTCCTAGCTGCCACTAGTTGTATCAAAAATTAATTTCCTGAATGATATTCCATAGTTCCTCTGGTTACTCTTGTCACCAGGTTTCGCCTCCATTGTATAATAGTAGCTTAGACACGCCCACCATGTTTTGTGGCTTCAGCTCCATTTACTTCATTGTAATACTATCCATAGCAGCTCATGTAACCACCACCAACTCTATTTCACTTAAATCCATTCTCATCACCATTATCGATCAAATCTCCAAGCGAAATGGTCCCCACCAAACAGCGTTGAAAGAAACACGGAAACAGGAGTGAACGGGAACAGAAGGGTTGGAGGATGGAACGGGTTTCTGCATTTATGCACATACAAGGCCGAGGAGGTACGAAGCACCGAGCATGCTACTTTGGCGCGCAAAATCGATATAAATTATTTTTGTAGCTGAGTCTTGGCGGGTAAATTTTTACAACAGTGTTGTTTAGGGGGGTATATATTCCCACAGAAAATTCGCTAAAACTTGAATTGCACGATTCAATACCAGACAGGCATAATCTCAGCCAGGGTCGTCTCTAGTTTTTGGGAATCTATTTCAAATGCAGCTTAGAGAAAATAAATAAATGTGATCAAGATGTAATCCGCTGTGATTGAAAGTCTGATGAAAATGAAAGACGGAAAATGAATGATTGGCGAAGAAAGGCTAACTGGTGAAATCTAAGCAGATCCATACGCAGGATCTAACTTGACTGTGTTTGAAATGGCGGGAGAAATGTGGCTCTTAAAGACGTCTGATTGGGGGACAGGTGCCTGCAATGATACGGTAGGAGGAGCGGTCAGGCGATACCGCTACTGAGGGCTCCTAGAGGCGGCAGTTGGAAAGCGAAAGAACCCCTCAGAAAAGAACGAGGGCCTGCCTGTGTTGAGATGGATATATAGCGGTGGGTTCGAGATCAACTAATACGGTCGGCCAGTAGGATCCCTCGTACCAGACCCCAAGACGAAGGGCAAAGAAACAGAAACGAAACAAATAGAAAAGAGGAAGAAAGAAAGTGAAAGGCTCGACTGGCCCCTTCTTTGTGGGAAGGATGGAAGTAGCGCTGTAACGGGGCTATTCGCCCCGTTCGGGAAAAGTCTCAATGTGTCTTCCACCCCCATGTGGAGTTACTTTTGGCTCTCTCCGTTTGAACCACTACTGTGAGATAATGATTCGCAGAGTACAATCGACGATAAATGTTTTTCCATTTGCTGCACGGGCAGCCTTCCGCCAGGTGAGCACAGTTGAGGTAGAGGAGTACGCATGTATTTCTTTTTAATTTTGGAAACAAGTATTGGATGCCAGTTGGCAATTAAGAAAAACATGTAGGTATTCGATATTTTTTTTGACTAACTGGAATTTCCTCATCAGCTACCAGCGTTAAAACGTTCGGTTACATTAGATTCATCTTTTTATGTCATGATTATTGCGTGTGCAGCTGGGCATCCATATAGCTGTAGATATGGATATACGAACTGTTGGACGAAGGGATGTGCTTAATCTTTCCACTCGTGAGTAGGCCTAACCATCCCCCCCCCCCCCCCACTCGCAACCACGCTAACCAGTAGTTTCTGAAATCAACAATTATGAAATAAAACATACGTATTATGGTAGGGTTTCCATACATACTATAATTTATAGTATTATACTATAGCGTTGGGCCAAAATACTATAAATATATTGAAACAATGTAGTATAATTTCATACTATCATTGTTTCAATACTATTAATTTTATGACTGCCAAAAGCATTAGGTACAGGTAGGTGGATATCGAAGGAAAATAATCAAGAGCTGCCTCTTGAGCGCGCCACCTCATCAAAATAAAAAACGCTGCAAAGTCTCATAGGTTTATTATTCTATTGGACATACCTACAGAAATGCTGGCTGTTCATTTATTGTTCCTCAAAAACAGAATTAGGCTCCTATTTGTCTTTCAATACACATTATCTTTGATCATAGATAGTGCCATTAAGTTGTTTTGATTCACCTACTGATACTACTTCTAGTGCTATTGTACAAAACTTTGGTTATTTCAGACAACTTCCAAGGTATTTGACTCATAAAAAATGAATTTTGGAAGCTGAACCTCGATTCTTCACTCTTCTGGTCAAAATCGACTTCATATTCAGTCTCCTCGTCCTGAAAAACATGGAAAACGATACCTCATAAGCTCGTGCTACTAAAACACCAAAAAACCCCATTTTTACTCCTATTTTTCACCCACAACACCCCTGGGTATATTCAGATCAGGCTGCAAAGTTCCGGGACACAACTAGGGCCCAAATGGAGCCTGTGTGCGAAAGAACGAAAGTTGTAAGTCGAAATTAAAGTAGATATATGGATGATACGGGGACGGCGTATCACAGATTTTCAACTTCTCAGCTTTCAACTGAACTGAAGCCTACTGACGTTCGTTTCCGGTCATATACCTCCGGCATATTCAAACCTCTAGGGGCAGCAGAAGTACTGGTCAAATACAATAATCTCAAATCTAAGGAATTATTTTTTGTTATTCCCGCTGAATTTTCACCTATTTTAGGTAGGACTTGGATATAGGACAGATATAATCAGAGAATATTCAGATATATTCGAACCTAGAGTCGGGTGGACCCCAGGTCTTACCTGTTCTCTTCAGTTACGGCCATATTCAAAACAAGTGTTCATCAAAGAGCGAAACGTTCCATATGCTGTCCATGACGGACATTGCATTTTTGGAATCTACGCACCTTATAAAGTACAAGAAAAAATTGTGAGGGGGTGTTATAAAATTTGTTTTCGCTGAGCGAATACATAGGAGTATTATTCACTGTAAGATGGCCAGAATAGACGCCATCTTGCTAGCCTCGTATCCTCCGCGATCGCCCGTCGATCGATACCGACCGCAGAAACCATCGACGCATGAGTCAACTGCGCAGCTTCCCCCCGCCACGAAGGGGTGGATCTGAGAGGAGAGGGGTAGGGGATATACCCGATTGCAGCGGCCATGATGGCCAATCGAGACAGAGACTTCCAAGAGACTAGACCTGCGACTTGTTGTGTTAGAGCCTTGTGGAGTAGAGTTGAGTTGTAAGCCTTCAGCGTTATTGAGATCCTGTTCGTGCACCCCGTTGATAATCTGGACTTTTTCTTACTGTTTGCCACCGGAATATTGATAGTAAAGACGATTAGAGGCGGGAGAGGAATACCGCGACCACGAAGCACAGGGGTTCAACGTCTGTTGAAACCCACTGTTCTGCCGCGACCACGAAGCACAGGGGTTCAACGTCTGTTGAAACCCACTGTTCTGCCGCGGACCAATTCCTGTTTCAGGCGATACCTGTTCGCCATTGGGGTGGACGCCGATGCAGAGAACGCAGGAGCCCGCAGCCCGCAGCCAGGAGGTTGCCCGAGACGAGGAACAGCTACCAGGTTCCAGGACAGGTAGGACTTGCACCCTTACCCCATATTATCCATTCTTGCAAGTTTCACGTAGCAGTGCCCCTCAGGCGTCCAATATTTCATCCTATTTTTCAAGGAGTCACAGAGGGATTCTTTTGTTCTGTTACAGAACCCCTACAGGTAGAATTCACTACCCCGAGCCTTGGCCTTACCTTGCACCCCTCTACCACGTGCAGGCGCACGCAGAACCCCTGACTTGCACCCTCTTGAATCCGAGTACCCGACTCCGGTGCCATCATCATACAACCACATTCTCTCACCACACATTTAATAGCAGTAATTCAAGTGAAGTAAATTCATCCCTTTGCATTGTTTCGAGCCCCGTATTCCGCGACGTCAATTTCATTCATTCTAAATCTTGTTCTAACCTTGCCGGAACTCGTGAACCCCTACGTTGTATTTTGCTTTTCGTTAATAAATTCTCTTGTTCTTAGTTCATTGATTCAATTCACCCGAGAACATCAGTTACTCGCTTGCCTAGCTGGAAGCACAATATTTTATTAGACTTTCAGCATCACGTCTCCTGAACTCGAGCCAGTACTGTGCAAAGCTGTCTCGGGGCCAACTGCCTCCTACAAACAGGTAATAAGTGTACGTGGAGAATTCCACCATTATTCACTCTGCCATCCCTAGGAATTAGGAATTCAACACGCTACATCACAGAATAATAAACCAAAACGCTGCGAAGCCTTCGTCACGTGGTTTTATTATTCTACTGGACATACCTACAGAAATGTTGGCTGTTCATTTATTGTTTCTCAAAAACACGAATTAGGCTGCTATTTTTTTTACAAATTATCTTTGATAATTGTTAGCGCCACTTAATTGTCTTGATTTGCCTGTTGATACCACGTCTAGTGTTAGTATAAAAGTTTATGGTGATTTCAGACAATTTCTCATATAAAATGAATATTGGGAGCTCAACCTTCGTTACAACCTCAATTCTTCACTCTGGTCAAAATCAACTTAGCATTCCGTCTTTTCGCCATAAAAAACACGGAAAACAACACCTCACAAACTCATGTTCACTAAGACCTCAAAAAAACCTCTATTTTTACACCCATTTTCCCCAAAACACTCCGGGGGTATTCTGATCGGGCTGCCGAGCTTCAGAGCACAACAACTAGCACCCATAAACCAAAATTTGGACCTAAACTGTCTGCGGAAGAACGACGGTTTTATATCAAAATTTAACGTACATTTAAGGCTGAATCTTTGTTAGAACCTCAATTTTCCAATCTTTGGTCACAATCTATAACACATTTAGGTATACTCCGATCGGGCTGAAAAGTTTTGGAACACAACTAGGGCCGAAATGGATATTGTGTGCGATTAGACCGAAAATGAAGTAGGATATGGATGACACGACGGACGACGTACGGACAATGCATTTCTCGAATACCTAAGCACCTAAGAAGAAAAAGAAAAAATTTTGAGGGGGTGTTATACAAGTTTTTTGCTAAACGAATACATAGGTGTATTACTAACAGAATAATAAATTAAAAAACGGAGTTATTGAAAGGTTGCCTATATCAAATAATACACAAACAATATACTGCTATACCAGTTTCGATGATCGAACCATCTTCGGTAAAAAACAAGATACCTATTATTTGTTACTACCTTATCCCTTATCCTGTTAGCCCTTTTATCGATCTCAGCGGCAAGGAAACTAGAAGACCCGAATTCAACAGTGGCCCCCATCAATACTGATAGTACTGGAAGGTGTTTAGCCGCGTGCGCAACCTTGAAGTCCTTGAAACGCCCATGGCTACCCGGAAGAATTGGTACTAGTGTCATATGCTACCTACCGTCACTTTCATCGTGTCGTATGCTACCTACCAAAAATCCCGCTACCTACGAGTCCCATTCGACCGTGTCATATGCTACCTACAAACTGAAATCGTTAAAACACACAATTGTGGAATCTTACCTTAAATTAGATTCTCTTCATTAGAAGATCGTCATCACCTTGAGCCGTGGTCGTCAATCCTTGGTAGTCCTCAAATCGTTGAAAAAAGCCTCAAACACGTTGGTCGGATTAACCGATCTCCACCATTCTTCGATTAGTTGTCGTTCTAATAAATTTCCAGCTCCTCTCTGCTTTATATTATATCTTGTCTTAACGTGTCTCCATAGGCATTCGATCATTTGTGTTTGGGCTCCAGTGTCAGGATCAGTAAAATGTACATTTTTCCGGTAGTTTTGGCAGCACGCCTTTTCCCTTCAAAAACGACACACACGTCTCATCGTTGTAAATAATAAATCGATAGAGATGCCCGATATTCATTTCGCCGAACTGCACTGGCCACGACTCGCTATTAAACTGATCCATACTGGTAACATGCCCTTCAAACTTGCGATTACAAACAAGAGGTGACGATAGTCCAACAGTCTCACAACTAACTTCAATCGTCTACACAACAACAACAACAAAAAACAACCTATCGCTCAACAGTGGAGAATGTGTAGGTTTGAAACCGCCGAGCGGTAGGTAGCATACGACACTAGTACCGAAGAATTAATGGTCGAAATGTGCTGAAATTCTGATGATGTTTCATCCAGTTCGGACTGTTACCTTATATGAAGTTTAGTTAAGGGATGGTCTTATAATGTTGGTGCATAACCTGATTTCAGGACGAGCCAAGTAATAATGGATTACAGTATTTGACTGAGTTTTACAGGCCCCAGACAGGTGGACTTTGAGAGGTAGACAGGTATTGCAATGCGGGGAGGTAACCTCCTACAGCACCTCGTCCATTTAGGTTATCTCATCCAGCACCAACTCTACCTCCTCAGTTTTCCGGGAGTACAAGTGTATTAGGTACTCGTTTGTTTCAATGGAAATTTAGTAACCCTAGCTTATTAAATAGTTTGAATACTCGTCACTGATTTGGGCTCCGTTCCCTTTCAATCGACTCATTTCCAGTACAATCGGAAAAGACGCCTCCAGCAAAGCTGACGAAACTTCCGTTAAAAGTCGTTTTCCCCAACTTCAACTCTGAAGGCTCCTCGCACCTTGTTAATCTCAAAGTTTTGTAGGTCTGTTAATCCTGGGGCCTCCACCACTGCAAACTAACATGGCGGCCAGACCTCAACAAATCCACTCGAGATCAGGGGTAAAAGAGGGTTAACTTCTTATCTTCACTGGGAAAACATAAAACCCTCTCTTGCATCCCTTTCCTAACATCTTGCAACCAACGGCCTGATTCAGTGTTATTTATCGTGGAATCCCTTTTGTGAGCAGACCAAGTTAGCAGCGTTGTTCCTCCGCACCAGATAATGTTCGCGAAACTTTGTTTATGGTAACATATATGAAGAAGCAATAATAGGATTTGGAGCCTATTACGCCTTCTCCTGACAAAATTGGAATGGAGAGTGTTTCGTGATGATGCCGGTATGGGCAGATAGTTTTACGTTATAATTACTGGTCATTAGTTATACAGGTAATAAGGAAAAAACAATATAATCGGGATCAACAAGTTTGCCGGGGTTCATCGAATCTCGGGATTTATTGCAGTTTTTGGTGTAACTATTTGGTGACTGATGTTTTGGTGCATATTTGAATAAGAAATAGGCTATTGCAATGGGTCCAAAGTTCATGAAATTTCTGAAAATGTTCTCCATAGACGCCTCCATTACATTATTCCAATACTAAACCACTATTATTCCAGTTTTAATAATTTACATCTAGGTTTAGTAGTAGGTTAATCCCTTTCCAACCCCATCACATGCAACCTTTCACTTTCTTCGTCTCCTTGCCGCCGACCCACCATTCACGTTCCTTCATTTCTCAACTTTTAACGTAAATAGGGAACAACTGACGAACTGATAGTTGTATTCCCTCTATGGCCTGAAGATGATATCCTTGGATTGAAAGCGCTCGCGTGCAGTGCTCGACTTGCTACTGACGACGGATTCCTCCGGAGAATACAATAATCGAACTTCTATTACTATCGGAACTAGTCCTCTAATTCAAAAAGCTTTGGACCTGTGGCAAATTGTTGACTTCTTCCGTTTAAACGGTGCGCCTAGCTTGATATAAACGCTATGGTCTACAAGGATTTAGCACAGCTTTTCACTGGGTCTGAACAACCCCACATCACTCGCCCACCACATCCGAGAAGTGGTGACCCCGACGTGATGTCAGCGGAGGAGACTAATTCACATACTAGCGTGACTAATCATACGTGACTAATACCAGTGCGCAGTCCTAGGCTGTTCCTCAGGATTTCGGGAAGGGAGAGGTGCGGAAAGTGCCACCTTGTCCTTACCCTGTTCATTAGCTCGGTCATTTCTTGAAGCACCACGGATTGTTGACTTCTTCCCGTTTAACCTTTGTGCCTAGCTTAATATAACGCTATGATCTACAAGGATCTAGCAGAGTTTCTCATGGGGTCTGAACAACCCCACTCGTCCATCACTTCCCGAAGATCCAGTGCAATAGCGTATTTCCATCGACTATTCAGTGAAAACAGCTGAAATTTTCGTAGAATGAACAATAATTTCAATAAAAAATACTACAAGATTGAATTAACGAATGATAACATAATAAGTTATATACTTGAAGTAAGTTTTATACAGTAACGTAGGCACTGTGGTTCTCAACGGGGGCGATAACCCGTGGGGGTGGTAGAGGGGTACTGTACCTGTACTGGCCGGGAGATGAGAAGAATAAAACGGCACTTGAATGTAAGGAACGAATTTTATTAGAGAATCCTTCGCGGCCTCAATCGGAACTGCTCTCTCACGGGTTTTCGGAGGCTCGTTCCCCGCCTGCGGAGTGCGGCGGTGCTTACCTCAGCACTTCCTCCGGTACATCTCTCCCCCCTTTGGGAGAACCGGCTGTCCTCAGGCGGATCAGGAGATGCGTGAAGCAATAAAAATGCGCCAAGGGGACCTGCATAGATGTGAGTCCCCTTCAGCATGATTAGAGCGAGTGTTGGCATCTCCGAAGTATCTTGCGAGGTTCACCTGGTTAATCCTCCCGGGAATTCCTGACTGTATAGGTGGTGCGCTGGAGAGGCTACTTGCGGATGATGAGTGCTGCTGGCAAGTGATCTTCGTTGGGGAGCTGGTAACTGGCCGTTCTGGATCGGCGCTTCATGGGCTAGGGTGTGTACAAGGATATATGTGTTCAAGGAGTTGAGTGCACGCACATGTGGACGGGTGCACAAGTGGCTGAACACACATCATGTATGTGAGTACCCAGGTACAGCCGAGCGCACAGGAAGATGAGTGTGCAGAGATGAGGACGCAGTAAGGCGAGCGCTCGTGCTGGTCCAACGAGGACTGATGCGGCGGTGCCTACCTCAGCACTTCCTTCGGTACAGTACTGAGGGGCGGCGAACTTGTTTTGGGCGGTAAGGGGGCGGTGGGCGCCTGCCTGAACACTTCAACAGGTTCAGGATTCTTTTCGATTCTGTGCTTGAGACGTATTTAGGTATATCTGAGGCCGATAGCTACCATTTATAATCGATGTTGCTTACTTGCCCGATAAATTCGCCAAATTCAATGGAATCAATTCGCAAATTCAAGGTGATGAACTCAATTGAATAAAAACGAAATCTGTTATTTCTGCCTTCCAAAATAATCTCACTTTGTGCAAGCTGAATTGTGGCCGCTACTAAGTTGTGATTTGCCAGTTTCAATCCTGCCGGATAAGCACAGTGAATAGTATCCTGCATGAGAATATTGAAATCCCTTTGATGAAACAGTTTACTGTGAACACTGGAGTCTTTGCATAAGACCTTTTCCGAACGTTTTGAGAATATTTTGTCCTCAATGGGTCATGAATCCTGTGTGCACATTGATGATTGAACTTTCAACTAATTAGACGTAGAAAGCCAGTTTCCAGGATGGTGGTAGGCTCATGGAATTTTGGCTTCAAGCTAATATCAGTTAACTCTACGCTGGAGTGCGGACTGTCGTCAAAAAACTATCAGTTGCCTCCCTCTTCCACCTCGTCGATCGAGGGTTCATTACTGTTACGGATTTACTTAATAGTACAACAACAACAACAAATCCACCCCTTGACCCCGGATGGTGCCTCTGTATTTTCTTCGAATGAAGAAGAATATATACGGAGTTATTAAAAGGTTGTCTATTTTCACTGGAACACGAAAAATGAACTGTTATGCCATCGCTAGTAACACCGTCAAAACATCGTCAATAGCAAACAATAACTAGTTTCTATTGTTACTGCTGTTGTTATTAGTTATTATGAAGCCGGTTTAGCTTGGAACCGGCGTATTGAAACAGGCGAACTTTCAATAACTCAGTTTTTATTCTTTGAAATGGGTCTCCACGATTCCGCCGCAAGTGATTTAGTTCGTTAGAATGGAACTATGAAACATGGTGTGTACGTGCTGTTGCTCAAAATACCGCTAATACGACGATTCAAGGTTCGATGCGACGGTAAAAGGTCAGTTGTGCCCAACTTTTAAACGACTGGACGGATTTTGATGGAGATTTTTGCATCGTGTTCCAGGGGGTCCTAAATGGGAGGTCCTGATGTTAGAATCAATTTTTACCCGTGCGTTTTCCAGGAAATGACAGAAAATTTCAACCTTACTGGTTGAAAGATGTGTCGAAACCTCCCTTTCACAACCCATTTTTATACCTATTCGACATTTCCACGGAATGTCTGGTACCAACGGAGCAACGACGGTGAAAAGGAAGAACATCGCGAGAGAAATTCGAAACATTGATGAGTCACTTCAGTAACGTTTTTTGGGTCGCTTTTTCATGTAGTGACGTTTTTCGGCCGGTAGGTCCATGCTAAAAGAAATCGACTCGACATATTATAGTAAATGAGACTTGAGCCTTCATCTCACTAACACTGAACCTCATTTTAAGAAATGGGCTCTGAACCACAACAATCCCACACACAGCTGTGTGTATTACATTCACAACAAATACCCGAACTTAAGGATTTTCACATTAGGTGGGCGTTGAAAAATATTCAACTCCTAAAGGGGGCGGCAGGTTTAAGAAGGTTGAGAACCACTGCACTAGAGTAACACAGTAGGCTATGGTTTCCCGTCAGCTGGTGTTCAACTTTTTGATTACTTATTTTAGTTGAGATATGCTTAGCCATTTTCAGAATTTACATAGATGGTGTTTACATGAGTCTTGTTGTTTTTTCTACATAATAAGTTAGTTAGCAAGTACTATATTGTTCCGCTACTGTGTATTTCCTATTGTTATCAATAAATTATTCTCCTTGTTTGAACTGTAAACAGTTCCCTAGAATACATTTCGGCCTCAATCCCTCACTGTCATGTTTCTGTCCCCATCAATCAATTGTTTGTGATTAAATTCAATGAAAGGTGATCCCCCCACCGCCCCCGGAAAACTGAACACGGTTTTCCCACTCCCTTACATTTAAAATTTAAATAAATTTTGGTGTAATTAGAGAACCCGAACACAATAAATTTCTTCAAATATACCTATCAGTAGATGACATTTCGCTAGACTCGGTTCTGTGTTCTATATTACTAGCATATTGCTTGGGTGCACAGGTGTACACACCTGAGGATCCGTTTGGAATATAGTTCAAGTATGGTTAGGTATTCGTTCTCAGCACATTTTATTATCTAAATCTTTCGTGTTCCAATCCTTGCGATAAGATACTGATATCGTGTCATAGCTCTCTTTATAATCCGTGGTACTTACTTACCTTCACTGCATCGCTGAACCCATAGGGCGAAAGGTATATCGTCAAACTCGTTATGGTTGTAATCGGTGAAAAATGTTCTCTAGTGAAGTAAATAACTCGATAAATTCAAGAGCTCCAGACATCGTGTTTTATCGGTTTGCCATATGCATGAGGTATGTATAGATATGTATGTGTACAAATTATTTCTCAACTCATCCAGCCCTGAGTGTCGTGTACCTACATTAGGAAAGTATGGGAGAGTGTAAGGTGCGCATGTCTTTAATACTACCACTGCACATTCTGTTGGGGTCTACTGGAATTTTTGGGGTAGACCAGTTTTACCTTCCTTCCTGGATCTATTAAGTGAAAAATGTGACAACTGCTATTGCAAGTACCTACAACTACATACATGTGGACATATTGCTTCACAAGCAAGACATACCGTACAACTGGGAGAGAGGATGGACCTTTGAGATAGTTCACAGTTTTTTATCCTCATCTTCTAGCGCTAGGGAAAAGGTAAAATATGTATTACAAAACGTATGCGTATTCGTACGCTTATTATTAAAATATATTTCAACTCGGAGAATGGGTTTAGAATGTCCTGTCACGGATTCGTATCCGGTATACACATTTCCAAAAATTTGTGTACGTACTTGCCTGCTATGAATTTTTTTCTACGAAACTCCGCCAGTGCAAAAAAATACCCTGGATCGGACCGATCGGTGTACGGAGGGAAAGACGTACCTGGTTATTTCCGTTGGTCGTTGGACAGATATTATGTCGAAAAATACTCAAATGTCAAGTTTTTTCTACCAAATACAACCACTTTCAGCGGTTATAAATTGAAACTGTTGAATGAAGGATGGGTCATTAAACCAGCTGAGACATTTTGTTGGAAGACTAATATCCTCCATTAGTTAACAATGAAAAATTGATGCTACAAAAAAAATAAAAACGCTGCGAATCCCTGCACAACGGTTTATTATTTTGTACAGAACACCCTTCTGTTACAGATCACAGCTCAATGTATAGATAACCCTTCTACATAATTTTATTTCTTTATTTATTTAGTTGCATATATGACAAGAAAAAAATTGCATTTAATATAAAAACATACTCCTTACATAACTGACTTATTCTATAAATGGAAAATATAGAAAGAAACAAGAAAATCCTCGTTGCAACTTATTGTTGGGCTATAATAGGCCACAGGCCCAAAGTGCCCAACATGAATCGTCGTCCGTCCACAAAAAAAGAACATTAGGTACATAACCATTCGAGAAATTAGGAGTTATTCATCATTTTTAAAATAATTTTCTTTCTTTTAACTTATATAGGTACTGATATTACACATAGTTACTCGTGATTATGTCCTCACACATTACTGGGCTTAATGAGGCGAACCAGGCAAAAATATTTTTCTCATAAGTTGTCCTTGAGAACACGCTGGGAGTTTTTAGCTCTACACTCACGTTTCGTAGCAATATACATAAGATATATAGAGGACTTCTCGTGGTGAGAGTAAGAGAAGGCTTCGGAATCACGTAATTGCCCTCTAACCGGAATCGCGTTGGGTAATTATGAACCAGAACGTCATTGCCAATTGTTGGGTTGCTATGGAAAAGTAAGAGGAGGGATTTGATGAAGAGCTGGCGTGGTGTAAATCCTTTCAGTCCCTGATACCGTCCGGGGCCGCTGGTGCAAGTGCTGCTGAACTGAGTGGGGCCGCTCATGTACTCCAACTTGGCCGCCGGGCCGCTTGTAGTACGGCTCCCTACATTTACGAGCTACCAGGTCCAGGTTGAGTTAGGGAGGGGGGGGGGGGGCTTTGCTACCGAATGCCATGTGCTCCGTTTTACGCACATTCAACGTCAAACGACTCGCGGCAAAACAATCTTCAATCAGATCAACAGAATTGTGAATCCCGATATACCTCTTCCCAAGAGCTTCCGTTGATCAGGACTGCTGTAGTTTCAGCATACAGGTACGTTTTATAGTCAGGCAGGTGCAGAGGTAAGTTATTGATATAGATTTAGAGTGATCGCAGTACAACAGAATAGCTTTTAGCTTGTGATCCCTTGACTCATGCAAGTCTCTATTGAGCACTGTTAGAGCCTGATCGACACCAATACCGGACCTAAAACCAAACTGCTCATCGCGAAGGATTTTATTTGTTTCCAGGAACAAACATAAGTGGCATTTGACCCATTTTCCCAATATTTTGGAAACACAACTCAGCATAGATATATGCCTATAATTACCAGGATCCAATTTAGCACCGTCCTTGTATATTGGACACACCTTACCGATTTCGAAGATTTCTGGAAATGACGATGTTCTAACGCTCATATTAAACACATGTAGCAGTGGTTTTTTTCAATTTATCAGAAAGCTTATAATATCTGTACTTATAATATACGTACCATTCTATATATATTATGTAGATCGCAGACTCTCCGTACCTTATTACCTAACACCGTACTCGTTACTAGGCACCTACGTAAATCACGTGTTAAATGTCGCTAAAATATTTTTTCTGTCGATGACAAACAGTTGCTAATATGGCGAAAAGAAACACAAATAATGAAGTTCCGAATGGAAAACTGAGCTACGGGGCACATGGGTATCAGGCAAGTGATGTGAGCTCTGAATCCAGGTTGATGCCTGCATACACGCTGCTCTTCAGGGCAAATTCAATTTTATGACAACATCGTAGAATGGCTCCGGATGGTCTCAAAAATTAAGAAAAAAATCAAACTATTTATAAAGCGGCGGAGGAACGGAAATTTTTTTTATTCGATATTCGTATTCTACGTCCCTTGAAACGAAAACCATCAAAATGGGGGGGGGGGGGGGGTCGAACTTTTCTTTCCCTGGTCGATTCCAAAGGTTTATTATTGAAAATAATTATTGAAAATAAACCAATAAATAATAATAAAAGCATATTATAAACTCGTGGGTACACCTATTGCCCCGTGCAACGCTCGGGCAGCTAGACCAAATACGAGGAAGGGAAAATAGACGAAACCCATTGATTATGAGGTCATAAAACGTGGAAGCATTCTGTACCAAGCACTTCCTCGGAAACTCAAGTGCTATCCCGATCTCAAGTCTATAGTCATTATCCATCAGTTGTAAAAGTGTGATTTTGTGAGTTGGGGTGACTTGGAGGGTCCCTACTTAATAGACGAACCAGGGGAAAGACCGAGTTAGTCTCATGGTAGTTGAGGAGTTTATCCGCAGTTAAGATTAGCATTATATGGAACGCCTGAACGCTCGTTTGAATAGCAACTAGTTTTGGAGCTAATAGTCCTTTTTGAGGTTGAAACTTTGGAATCCCTCCCCTTACGAGGGCAGTAACGAACTTGGTTAAAGGTGGGGTCGAGTTGGCTGGGGGCTATGGGACGGCTGAAGTTTTCATAAAAGATTTTCCAGGAAAAGCCTCAAACGTCAGCATCGGGAGAAATACGGTGTGTTTTCGAGCGAAGGCTTCAATAAGGAAATGCTCCCTGTCAGACAAGGAGTGGTACAAGGTGGGATGGCAACGGAGGTAATAACGCCGAAGCCGTGCTTCACACTGTGTTCCTCAGTCAAACAATGGCAAGCAAATAAATACACCAAGAGAATCGCTGCACCAGGGAATTGATTTAGAATGAATAGCATCCAACGGTTGAAGCCCACAGCCCCCTGCTTTTCTAGGAAACACATTGACGTATGCCAATATGGGATTCATACTGAATTTATGAAATATTTTCTATCTGAATACCATCCCTTAACAACGCTCTGAATTTCAGCTCATTCCAACTAATTAGCGAATTTTCGAAGAAAAGGAAGCTATTGTTCTCGGTCCAAAATTTTTAAAACTCGAATTTCCGAAAGATTTTTATACCAAAATCCGTTTCAGACCATCCTGAATTCCCTGCCGAAAGACACCAAAAATTATATATATATATATATATATATATATATATATATATATATATATATATATATATATATATATATATATATATATATATATATATATATATATATATATATATATATATATATATATATATATATATATATATATATATATATACATATATTTATATATTAATTGCTATGCAATTTTAACGCCGGGGGTCATGTGAAAAAAATGTCCTGTCACAATATCCTGTCACAAAAACGCGTCACGCAAAGAGGAATGTGATGAAGATGAGCACAAAGAGGAATGTGATAAAGATGAGCACAAAGAGGAATGTGATAAAGATGAGCACAAAGAGGAACGTGATAAAGATGAGCACAAAGAGGAATGTGATAAAGATGAGCACAAAGAGGAATGTGATAAAGAATTACCAACGTTATCTTTGTTACCTATGAATAACTAGTTACCTACATTTCATGGTAACGGGCGCCGCTTGGCATTTTTTAATGTGTTTCTATTGAAATTGGCCCCGTATGTCAGTTACTTTAGTTATCATAGACCAATGTTTTCAATAGCGACTAAAGAGCAAAAAGCTTTGTTGTTACCTCCTTCAGAAATAAATGTAAATAAATAACGTTTAAACAGAATCGTTTTATTTTTGTGTGTGTTGGTGGTGTGGGGGGGGGGGGGTAAATTGCATAGCAAATTCTCCTTTGTTATACGAAGTATAAGAACACATCCTTCGGGGGTGAGGAACGGCGAAGCCGTTCCGAGGGGGCGGAGCCCCCTTTGGGGGTCCAGGGGGCTTGCCCCCTGGCGAGGCCCGAAGGGCCGAGTTTTATATATATATTTATATATGTATGTGTCATTCCAGACGATAACTCTCGAAAGAATTGAGATAAAAAGTTCAAATTTGCACGAAAAATCTGTCTTGGCAATCGACAGGCTAAGTTCGAAGATGGGCAGAATCGGGTCACCCTAAGGGGGAGTTTTGGGGAGTTTTAGGGGGGGGGGAAATTACCCATAAATTCCCAAAATGAAAAAGTCTGACAACTGACACCTCATTTTAAAGGTTTTTGTACGCTGAACACGATGGTGAAATCAGAATTGCGATATCTCATTCCATTCTCAAACTGGAGCACTTTGAAGATGAGGGAACGTGGTTATTTCTTGAGATGTTCTTCCTGGTTCGTCTGCTCTAATCTGATAACGGAATGGGATATCGCAATTCTGACTTCACCATCGTGTTCAGCGTTGGAAAATCTACAAACCGAGGTGTTACTCGGCAAAAAATGGAACAAAAAATTTGTTAGGTACCCAATACCTACTCTTATGGTATTCAAAACATTTTTGATTTCCCCCTCCCCCTCCTTCCACCCCAAATTATACTTTGCGTAAAACTACTCCTGTTTTAATTTTGTATGGTATCAAGTTGGGAAAACATTGACCGAAAATTAATTTTCAGAAAATTTTAGGCGGAGGAGGAAGATGCCGAAAACTTCGAAAATTCGCTCTTATAGCCATGCTGCATGACTGTGGTTTTTTTTTTATGCACTCGACTATAGGAAAGAGCTAGAATTTTCAGTTTCATCATAGGATTCATGTTAAGGAGGGTCGAATTTGGCTAACAGTGGGCGCTCCATTGTTGACATTTCAGAGTTTATCTGAAATATCCCGAATCGAAATTGGGGAGTTTTCGGCCGCTTCTAAGAGGCCTTGCCTGATATTCAAATGATATTAGAATGTTCATGTCATGAAGCATATAAGTAAATTTTCAAAATCATTAATTATAGTAGTGGTAATTAGTAGGTAATGATTTTCTTGGCCCCAAATGGGTGTAATTTCTTCTACTGAAATAGCCTTTATATGTCATGATCATGAATCACCATTCTATACTACTTTAGGTGAACTCATAACAATTTTCGGTGATTTTAGTGATCAATACCATTTTTTGCAATTTTTTTTTTAAACTCCAAAACCTATGAACCTGTCTGGAATGAGAGATATAAATTACAAAAACACTGTAGCTAGTAGTGCTACAACTTTCCTCTTTATTTGGACGTTGTTTTCAAGTGCATTAAACATCCGGAAATATTTGGGGCCAATCATACCAATTATACCAATCGCTACCGCTTGGTTTTCAGAACAGCATGAGTATGAAAGTGACACTTCTGGATGGTAGGAGTTGATTTTTACCTAAAACCCTTGAGCCCGAGATCACATACTACCTTCTCATACTAGTATTTCATTGTGAGAAGTATGCAACTTTAATAAAGTAGGAAAAAAACTAACAGGGCAAATTATTCGGAGGAAGATTATCAAACAGGAGGAGTATGGTGTGATGAAATGAATCTAACCATGTCAAGCTACTTTCAAGTCAGGCAATGTGGAATAGAGTTGCTTTGAATTTCTTTCTGAACACCGCTACTATCGAATATAAGGCTCTGGGACAAAACCGCCGCTGCTGCGGTCTCGATTGGGTACCAATATATTCTACGGGCATCAGGTGAGCAGAGTAGAGGGGAAATCTCTATAAAGCCCAAAGTGGCCAGGGTGCGGTTGCCTCCTCACAACACTCCCCTTCCGCCTCCGCCACTCACTAGCGCACTGTATATCGGAAATCTTTGGTCCTCACTCCAGAAATAAGTTGCCCCTTCCATGGCCACAACCATCCAAGACCTATGAGGCTCGTCTGCCGCTGGAACCGTCCAAAGACAACGGACAACGTATAATACCATAGGAGGAGTATAATTTGAAAAAAAAAAAAACCAAGGTTAGAGTGCATTGCGCATGTTTTGCGTATGAGCACGTGCGCAAAAATGCCGTATTCAGATTCTACGCAAAAAAGTAAGGGGGATTACAATATGAAACTTTTCAAAAACCCCTACTTAAGGGATATTTCGGTGGGCCTTAAATTTTGGTCACCCTGTGTATAATACTGACCTCGAAAAGAAACGCTACCTATGGTATTCAAACGTAACCCTGAAATTATCACGAAAAGGAAAATATCATTAAACATGTTTATTCTCACATTCAAAGCGCTGCTAAGTCCTTGTCACATGGGTTTATTATTCTCGTCTGAATACGGCACGACTGAGACCCCAGTGAAGACACCCTCAAAGCTAATTTGACGATTTTAAACTCGAATGTTGGGTTGCTATTTCTGACAAATTATTTTCGATCAGTGAAACTGTCACGGAATTGTCTTGATTCACCTGTTAATACTACATCCTGTGTTATTATACAAATTTCTGGTGGTTGCAGCCATTTTAACAGGTATTTGACCCATAAATGGGTCGTTCTACGCTTATTCTGATTTTTCATGTAACAAGGCATTTCCCAGCCCCGTAGAATGGGAAAGTAATAAATAAATTATGTATAATTTACTACTAAATCCAGGCTTTGCAGATGACCTTGTTTCAGTCATTCAAATCATTAATTAGTGACAGTAATTAAACATTTAATTGCCTGAATGTCACTACCCTGGTGCGTCACACCCCTAACTTGGAATGTTCACATACATGAAATATATAGCGTATTCAGATTTTCATCACCAAAACAACAGGATCACGTCACAGTTATGATGTAGTTTATGTATGTATTAGAAAAATTTCAATTGGTCTATCACCTTTGATTCTGCATGAGAAAATGTGTTTGTTACAAAGGTTTGTGTCACTCTCCTGTCTGTTCAGGAAACGAGCTCCCATCCTTCCCTGTGCGGGAAAAAAATTCGGGTAAAAATCAAGTTGGCAGCAGTGATTTGCCACAGGTGGCCTCTCGGTTTGTTTTCCTTTTTTAGTGTTGTGTGTGCCCTTGGAGATGCAACTTCGTCCACAATAACAGGTATGCAATTTTCATATTTGTCACCTTCCTGTGCTCAGTATTTTCGTATTCATTTACTTTTTTTCTTTTCCTCTTCCATCATGCCATAGGTTTATTGAACCAGTATTCACGCACTAAATTCCAATCCTCTACTACCAGCGGTTTGGAAGCTATGTGCAGAAAACCCCAAACAAGTCACTTTCCTGTGTGTCACTTTCCTGTCTGTTGATGATTTTCATGTAGACAGGAAAGTGACAAGCCTGACAGAGTAGTGACATGACTTCACTTTGGTAACTTATTCAAGCCTAATTTTGAAGTTACTTCACAGCCAGCAGGTGTGCTACCTACTGGGTACCACAAGGCAACTTTAGGAATTTCAGATATAGGTATATAAGGGTAGGTATTCTTGTCAAATTTTTGGTTTCTAGTAAAATTTTGGTTCTTATTTTCAATGATAAACCTTTGGAATCGAGCAAGAAATTAAAAATTACAAAACCCTCTCAAAATTTGAGGGTATAAGTTTAAAGGGGCGTAGAATCCAAAAACTGAATTAATGACTCAGCGTGCCTAAAAAACATACTTATTGTAGTTACTTATTGAGTTTCTAAGGATAATGTGTTCAACTGTGTCATATTGTTGCTCTTGTCACTTCGTTTTTAGGGCAGAAGAAAAATGGCTCCCACAAAGAAAAAGTTGACCCAGGAAGAAATTTTGGCAAAGAAGAGGGAGAATGAGCGAAAAAGATACCAGAGGATCAAGGAAGATCCAGTTCTTCTAGAAAGAAGAAAGGAAAAGGACAAGCAAAAGTGGGAAAGAAAGAAGCTGACAAAGAAGGTGCATGCTTGTCAAATATATGACCCCGCGACAGTTACGTGCTCAACGAAAAGAGTGGACAAAGAAAACCCGAAAGTCAAGAGAGAAGAAAAAACAATTTGGTGCAGGAATTAATTATATGACCATGAATTCCCCATGTCCTTCTGAAGACAGCATTCCATTTGTTCGCCCACTTCAGCCACAAGCAGGCCAGCTTCAGCCTCAACCAGGTCCTTCTCGTCAATACCAACTTGGTCAAAAAGTGAGGAGGAGAAGCACCAATAAATTATACCGCCACAACATATCGCAGGCAAAAAAAAATCACTGCACTGCAGCGCACCAACGCGACTTTACGTCAACGAATCAGCCGTCTAACTAGATTTGGTTCATTAAAAGGTAACACCAACGATGTGGGCTGCATACTTCATGCAACAGTTCACCGTAATAGAACAGTGAATGATATCGTCTTGAAAAGAAAACTCTCATTGGTGCAAAAAGAGATCCGTCAAGTAGTTCTAAAGTTTTTTGAAGATGACGAAATCAGTAGGCAACTCCCTGGTAAGAAAGATACCATTACTTTAAAGAAAGTAAAAAAGCAGAAACGTATCTTGAATGGAACATTACAAAATTTGTTTAAAAAATTTCAAATTACTTATCCAGCCTACAAGATCTGCTACAGCCTTTTCTGCCGATTGAAGCCGTTCTGGGTGGTTCACCAATCCCTGAAGGCAAGGGACACTTGCGGGTGCACGAAGCATCTGAACATGTCGTACATTGTGGATACTTTAAAAAAAAAAAAGTTGTATCAAGTGGCACAGTTGATGATGTGCTGCAAGAGATGTGCTGTGATGCCATGAATCCTGTTGGTATTTTGAGAGCATGTGACACGTGCAAAGACAACGTCGTTTCCTACCAATAATACGATGGCTCTCAACCAGCTTCTTACAGCAGATGGGAAAACAAGCAAAGTGAGTATGTGGGTAAGAATGGGGAAAAGAAAATGGTTTCGCATGCAGTGAAAAACAGAGTCTCAACCACATTATATGCACTTGTAAAAAAATTCGAAATTGAACTTAAACAGTTCATGCAGCACGGAGGGAGAAGGCGCCACCAACACAAGGCTATCAGCGAATTGAAGTTGAGAATGACTCCTGGACATGTCCTTATTCACTGTGATTTCAGTGAAAATTACTGCATGAAGTTTTCACAAGAAGTGCAAGCACTTCACTTCGGAGGAAGCAGAAAGCAGTGGACTCTGCACACAGTGGTAATTTATTACAAGAAGGATGAATATAATCCTGTCACCCATCAATCATTCTGCACACTGTCAGAACATCTTGACCATGGAGCTGCTGCAATATGGGCTCACCTAGTACCAGTTTTCGACTATATCAAGAATCAGCTGGTAGAACAAAAAGTCACCCACGTCCACTTTCTGAGTGACAGCCCAAGCAGCCAATACAGTAATAAGACCTTGTTTCATCTGCTAGCCAATGAACTAAAAGGGCATTGGCCAGACATGGAATGTGCTACTTGGAATTATTCGGAAGCTGGCCATGGGAAAGGAGCCCCAGATGGAGTAGGAGGGCGACTCAAGAGTTTGGCTGACCGAACTGTATCACACGGTGGTGACATTGGAAGTTTCGAGGATTTTGTAAATACTTTAAAAAGTGGTACCAGACTTATTCACATTGAAGTTGTGGAGCCAGTAGAAATTGACAAGATGAAGTCTCTTATCCCCAGAATGCTGCCTTCTTTCAAAGGAACCATGGACATCAGACAAGTTATCTACAACGTAAATAACGAACCTTCAACACTGATAATGAACAAGCTTAGCTGCTTCACCTGCTTTGGTTGTACAAAATACTTGATCGGAAAAATGGCAACACGAGCTGATGAAGGTATGGGACCAACTGCTGTTTTTGACTGTGGCGATTTTCTTTCCCTAAATTACATTGAAGAAAAGGAAGCTGATCAAACAGTAAGTTGCAGCAAGTTCAAAATGAGAGGATGGAGTCTTTTTAATTTGATGTACTGTATATTTTGAATTAAAATTAATAGAACCGTTGATGCGAAATTGATTAATAAAAAACCCTGTGATTTCAGGAAAAATCTGAGGAACCTACACCTTCATCAGCCAGCTCTGAGAAAATCATCGAAGAGAAGCACATACGACCTCAAAGGACTGATGAGGTGGAAAGATCTTACCCATCGCCTTTCCTCCACAATTCCATGCTTGACGAGGGTGACTACGCAATTGTAAAATTGCCTACTAAACGGCATATTCAGTATTTCATTGCCCAAATTATCAAAAAGTATAGCAACGACGATTATGATGCCAAATTTTTGAGAAAGAAACTTCATTATTTTGTATACCCCCCTAGGGATGATGAGTCAAGCGTAACATCTTCTGATATTGTAGCCATGCTCCCCAAGCCCAAGGACATTGGAAGAGGGAGGTTCTTGTTTGATGTTATTCTTGAAGACTTCAAGTTGCAATAATTGTTTATTTTATCTCCAAAACGATTCCTACCACTATTTTTTCTGATGTTCATGTAGTTTATGTTCGACTTGACTTGATATATATACATTTAGCTCGTAGGTACATAAGTTTTGTGGCTGTGAGAAGGTACAAGTTCATATTTCTTTTCTTAAAATTCTGTTCGTTTCTAAAAAGCTCATATAAGAAGACTGAGTCCTTGAAAAGAAAAGACTGTAAATTACATCATATTTTAAAAATTTTTAAATTCTCTAGTGAAGAACTCAAGTTTTATGATAGTCACATGTATGATTTATTTCTAATAAGCTTATTATAAGAAGACTGAGCTGTGAAAAGAAAGCTGTGAAAGACTGAACTGTGAAATGTTTTAACTTTTTAAAATTAATAGTCACTTAAAAAATTAAAGTTTAAAAATCGCATTAAAAAATGAGATTTCTATTAGAATTAAGAAGAGAAAGCTTTGCAAAAACTGAAACTGACCATATGTTGAATATTTTTAAAAGTTTCCAGTTTAAATTATTTAGTTTAGTGAGCTTTCTAGTTTAAAGAAGTCAGCTATGCAAAGAAAATACAATATTTTGAATTTGTTTTAGAAGTTTCTAGTTTTAGTGTTTAATATGTTCCCAATTTTTTAATATGCGATTTCAACTGTTAGGATTAAGAAGCTTACAGCTCCACGAAGTAAAGACAATAGTTTGACTTTTTTTTTTTAAACAAAAAGCAGAAAATTAGAATTAAAATGTTGCTGCTGGTCACTTTCCTGAGTGCATTGTCACTACCCTGGAACTATATTTTCTTTATGGTCACTCCCCTGCCTGCCATTTTTTTTAAATTGGCAATTTTTCATGTTCTGGTATGAATTAAGCTCGCATATCAATAATTGACATTATGTGATCCCTCTTGAAGAGACTGAACTGAAAAAATCGCGAGTTTGAAAGGTTTTAAGAAACGAAAATAACAGGGGTCTCAAAACCAGTCTAAGCGTAGAATGACCCAAATATTGACTTTCGAGAGTTAAAACTTCATTAGAACGTCAATCCCTCACTCAATGGTAAAATTCAACTTCATATTTGGTGATCTCGCCCTAAAAAACATGGAAAACGATGCCTCACAAGCCCAAGTTCACTGAAACCTCAAAAATACCTCATTTTGTATCCTTTTTTCACCCATAACACACCTGGGTGTTTTCCAATCGGGGTGCCGAGACAGGGGACGCTACTAGGGCTAAAATGGAGCCTGTGAGGGTCATTTCACTTTAAATGTCCAATTTCATGTCCCCGGGGTTATTTTGGGGGTTTCAAGGGCCATTTTTAAAGATGACGTTTAAAAAAAACAGGGTTATAGAGTTGAATGTTCTGAACACGTAGGCCGTGCTTTCTGGCCTTTTTTGAAATCTTGGTCGGAAGAAAAAAATAAAAAGTGCTGAAAATATTCAGGAGTGTTACTGTCCCCACCCATATGTGAGAAATTTCAGATCCGATTATCTCTTTTAAAAATGCAGATAACGTTTGGACAAAATATGAACTTAATAGGTAGGCTGTCATTTTAATTTCGTATAAGGATATGACGTTTTGGAGTGCTTGCAGTCATCAGGATCCATGTTCAAATTCTTGTCCCCAACATTGTTGTTTTTGGTCCTCCACGAGTGTTACCAACCGTAAGATCCAAGTGGCAGTGAAAGGGCCCAGATGACTCGTTGGGAAGGCAGCAGTACATTCCAGAGTTTGAGGCGGCTGCACTGTTGAGGAGTGGAGTTGGTGATTTTTCCTTCAAAATAATGGTAAGTAGGTTTATTATTTTCCTTGAGTGTTACCACATACTATCTGTTTAAAATTCCGTAACTGCCTTGACGATTAACTCAGATTATTCAGTAACTAGCCATGTCCGCTCTCTTCCCTCGCTCATCCAAGTGGGTGTGTTGATCACTGGATTTTCTCGTCCAGGTTTGAGCTCAGCGCCATTCGGGTGAAACCGGCTATGTTAGGCCCCTATCCACTCGTCCAAACGTCGAGTGGTGACCCCCCCTCCCCCCCACGTCGTACCATCCTTCGATGGCGTGAGGAGTGCTGTTGCTTCGACGACGTTTGCATCGAAATGTCCCCACTCCCGAAGCATCCCCTTCCCCCCGCGCACCACACTTCAACCAAGAGGGCCCTGACATGCCCAGTACCGTGGAACTGACAGCACTCACTCTTCACTCACGCTTAAGATTTTATATTACTGTATGATAAGTACAAGTTTCTTTTCAGTACCATTCTGGCGATTTTCTAACTCAACTAAACTGATTGACGCCATTTTGAAGCTTAAATTCCAAGAGTGTTACCATCCAAGAGTGTTACCAAAGGTGAAGTAACGCTCATGGAGCGATGCTAACACTCCTGGAAGAATTGGTCTTATCACAATTGTGTGTTTAGTATCTGTGGAACTGAGAATCGTAACGGGGCAACAGGGCGTTCCTGGCTGGGTACTGATGTCAGTTACTGACTCAGACACGTGCCAGGCTGGGGCTTTTCGTCCGACGGTCCTGCCAGCGTCGCGGACGTTATCGCTGTCCTCCAATGAGAGGATCAGAATTCGTTCTGATCATTTCGCTCTTTACTTTGCTACTCATTGCCTCGCCCCCTTGAGTGGAGAAGGGTTCGCCCAACAGCTACATGGGTCATACTTGGACATGTCACCACGTGTCACGGCGATCACCCACCCAAGTACTAACCACGCTCGAGGTGTCTCAACGTCATCAGAAATGACAAAGAAACAAATGATTCAGTAATTGATACAAGGGTGGAGAAGTATGGAGGGTCCGCCAGGATAGTGCATAGCTGGCATCACTTGTGCCTCCCGGGCCTGATCTTCCTGACGGCGACTATGGGGGATATCCCTGGTGGTGGCACAGTCGTGGCTGGTGGTGCAGTCGTGGCAGGGGGCGGCATGAGTGGGCTGGTGGGTATGTAAGGGACGTGTCCCGGTGGCATTCGCGATGTAGAAGTCGCGAATAATGGCCCACCAGGACACTTGCCACTGACGGGGCCGGGGAGGTGGTCCATCCAAGGTGGATGTGAAGGTGGCCCAGGACAGCGACGTAGTGGTGATAGAGACAGTGGGGGGCAGACGTCGTGCAGGACGGTGGCAATGTCTGCGTCGGTCGATGGTGGAGATGGTGAGTGGGAAGCCCGGTGATCTGTCATGGCTGGTGGCAAGAAGGAAACTGTGAAGGGCTGAGAGGTGTGCTGGTAGAAGCTGGAAATGTTGGAGGGTCCACGAGAGCAAACACCAGCTTGCAGTGGGCGAGCGGAGTGGTATACTGTTTCCTGTCAATTAGCAGAGTAGCGGAGGACATTAAAGGAACCGGAATAGAGGGGATGAAGGGTCTTATGGATACCTGGCTCCTTCAGGTACATTTGGTTAGTGGAGTGGAAACTCTTAGGATAAGTGGTGTTGGCAACGTGAGTCGGCTGCGTTTTATGAAGGGTGTTTGATGGCGCTTTAAGAAAAATGTCGGCGATAGTCAGAAAGGGGTGCGGGAGGCTCTTTCAGCTGGACTGAGGCCATCGGTATGCCGGGCTCAGGTCTGAAGGCTCAACATCACACGGGGAAGGGCCTTAGTCCAGGAGGCTGTGTTACTTGATGTGGAGAGAGCTTGTTTGAGGACAGGGTGCCACCAGTCGACTTTGCCATTCGACTGTGGATGGTATGCCCTTGTGAGTTGGTTTGTTATGCCGAGGGAGCGGAGAAGGTCAGGAAACTGGGCTGATTCGAATTGCCTGCCCTGATCGACCGTGACGACCCGCGGACAACCATAACAGGCCACCCAATTATTGAGGAAGGCCCTAATGACAGTGTCCATGATGATGTGGGCGAGTGGGATGTGATCGACCCAGTTGGTTGCCCGGTCAATTATGGTCAGGAAGTAGCCCTTCACCTCGGATGGGGGAAACTGGCTGACGATGTCGAGATATAGGTGTTTGAAAGGTAATGCATCATCAATCAGCTGTGGTGGGATGTAGGGATGGGCGGATATTTCGAAGCGCTGGCATTTCTGGCGCCCGAGGACCTAGTTACGTTTTTCTGAGTTCATACTGCGCCAGAAATGTGGTTGTGATGAGGTCTTGGCTGTCTCGGATCCCTGGATGATGGAGAGAGTGGTAGTGCTGGAAAAATCAAAACTACGTCAACCCTTCAACAGGAGCCCACACGCAGAGCATCGAACGATCCTGGCTCGACACAAAAATCTAAATTTTAAAGAAAAATAGAGGGACGGCGCGGGAGCTGTTCCAGTCTCACCTTGACACGTTTTGCTGGCGGAAATTGAGAAAAGATGTCCCTGACCTATTCTTGGCATTCCTGGAGGACGTGAAGGAGGTGTACCGGTCCTAATCCCGGTCCAGAAATCGACGAAGCAGCTTCTGCTGATTATTTTGACAACTAGGTAAACCACATGCACATTTTCCTTTTTTAATTTTTGTGGGGTGCGTACTGAACCAGAAACACAATGTGGGGCGCATATTGAACCAGAAACACAACTGTGGGGCGCGTATTGAACCGGCATCAAAATTAATGAGACCTAGTAGGTACACATGTGGACTTCACCAGTCGGAAGCTTCAGTACCTACATACCGACTCTCCTCAATGGTAAAGTCATCCCGCACGCCAGTTATGGTTAGATAGCTGGGGTACTCGATTCCAAGCTGCGCTGGAAGGCACATTTAGAAATAAACCGGCTTATGGTACGACACTCATTTTCACCAGCTGAGAGCAAGCTCATGATCTATGAACATGTCCTCAAGACCGTGAGGGACTTACGGTTGTCAAGGGTGTCAGCTTTGGGGCTGTGCAGCCAAAATATTAACATTGCAATAACCCAGAAAGTTCAAAATGAAGTAGTCATCAACACGTCCTAGTGTGTATTAGAATAATATGATGTATTAAAAAAACAAAACAAAAACAGAATAAACAGAATCCACAGAAGAAATTTCGAGAATATTAACCAAGATCCAGTCATCACGGCTCTCATTTCGGTCTCTCTCATTCCGGCCGGTCATTACCATGGACCCGGAGCACCCGGTTCCGGAGCACTTTGAATTTATCAGGCTCGACCAGTTACTTTAGGTCCAACAAAGCTCACGTGAACGAAATGAGACGTCGACCCGGAAGGTTGATTGAACTGATAGCATATTTACGATGCCCACAGGTGGTATTTCATATTAGAGCTGCCCACTTCATTCAAAGGTTTTAGGACGTTCTATTCTAATGAATTATACAATACAGTAAGTGTTGATGCATTATTAACACTCTGCCGACCAGCTTATTTCCCAGAGGGGTCGTAGTAGACGGGAGTAGGTACAATCCTTCTCCTTTTCCCTCCTTATACCTTCCCCTTAATTAGTTTCACTCGCGAACTTCCATTTTTGAGTTCAACGGGTTATTTAATTTGCAGATTAATTTTCACCAAAGAGATGAAAGGGGCCGTAACGAGGCCTGGTAGGTTGGGAAATGTTATGAGGCTTGTGAAAATAATGAATCGTGAATAAGACGAACAGGAGGATAAATTGAAATTCTCTAATCCCAGTTGTAAAGGATTGGACTCAATAAAACAACGCCTCCCTCTCGGCCAAATTCGCCTAGTGGGTAGGCAGTATATATCACTTACTTTTAATTTATGAAATTACATCCTAAACCATCTCGGGATACAATGGTTTTCACCATTCTTTGATTTTGCCAACAATGATTCCACTAGATCTTTCAGGTTGCCATTTCTAGAAAATTCAAAAATTACAGGTTGATCAGGAATTACCACGGTTCTGGCCGGCATGAAAATTTTTGGGGTAACAGTTAGGAAATTATCGTGGGGTACTCAGTAGGGAGCATGAAAAACAAAGTGAGGACTGAAATTTTATTCAAATCGGATTTAAATTGAAAACAATAAATCCTAACTATTATTTCTTATCTCAACAGTCATAATCATAAGTCATAACCAATTAGATACTTGAATTAAACGCTCACATTTTCCTACATACATTACTGGAGGTAATCTGTGTGAGTATAAGTATGAATTCTTTGCCCGTTTGGAAACATAAGCTTCAGCTCAAGGAAATAATTATCAACGGGCCTGGTAGACCCAATGATTTTGCAGTGGGTATGGTGAGGTTGGTAGTGGACCACATGTTATACTCATGTATCTTAATGTTATACTCATGTATATCAGTATAATCACTTAGGTATCATGCTTATAAATGCGGATCTTCATCACCACAGCTTGATGATCGCTACTTTATTTTTGAATAAAAACAAAAGAATCCTTCATCACTGGAAGCTGGGTGCCAGACTAATGATTACTGGTGTGCGCCCAATTCGAGAGAACGATCAACCAGCCGTTAATAGCGCAAACAACGACTCTTCTCAGGGGATGGTGAGGTTACTCTTACCAAACTAAATACAGAATACACTTAAAATAGGTTTCCATGTCTTCCACTTTTCCAAGCACTCTCTCATTTCCTGTTTCTAGTAGTTAAAACTTCGTCGTACCTATGCGCAGACCTTCCTTGGTCACCACTCTGACTCTACAGACTACTCTTATATAATATCGCAATCACCTTCATCGCTCTCTGAATACTCATCTCTCCTGTGATCCTACGATCATGACTACCACTACGCTGGGCATTTCTTCAGTTTACATCACAATTCCACCTACATAACTCAAACTACCTCCCTCACAGTGGTCTTCGGGTTCGCAGTTCGGTCACCAATTGTCGTGATTCAATTTTTTTTAAATTTGAATACGACGAAATAACACGGTTGAGGGTATAATTTTAGTACGCAGGGATGCCACCATGGCATACAGTTTAAGGACAATTAAGACCAGCGCAAATTTGGTCAGCCGTTTATTGAAGACCGAACAAAATTAGGACTAAAGAAACAATGTTAGCGAGCAGGAGGGAGCTAGTGACAAAGGCCTAAAGAAATGAGAATTCGCCAAGAAACTTCATTGATAAGTAGGTGGCTCAGGTGGAAAGACAACTTGGATCTGCTTATAGTGCTTCGTACTCCCTAGGCGCACATAAGCGCAGTTCCAACTTGATGTTGATTTTTCAAACCCGTGTTAGAATCAACACTGGTTGGGTGAATTTTCTATGAATTTTTCTTTTCCAGGATCCATAAAAAATGGCGTCACTTAACTCCTTCAATAATATTTGTTCGCCACGTTCAGGGATAAATAATAAACTGTAATGTGAAGAAATGAGAAACATTACTCTGTTTATTCCACTTGATTCCGCATTTGACATCCCTAAGACCGCTCGATTCATACGTAGTGTTCTTCTCATTATTAAAATCTCTTTAATATAATATTCCTGTGTACCAAATAACGACTCAATAAAGACAGGTGGATAGGTCTCGAGGGTAGGGAAGCATAGAACTCATACAAAAGTCGATAAAACGAAGTCCTCTAAATGTTAACTCGTTTTTATTCAAAAGTGCGTTGTATGGGGCTCGCGGATATTGGATCTCTTCGTCGGAAAATATAAACATGAAACTGAGGAAAGGCGGGATGTGAAGAATACATATCCGTCCAGGATTGAATAGGTACTGGAATGAAACTTTAAACAGCAGTATCCATTCTATAAGGATTCAAAAGTAATTGGTATATAACAGGACGGAGATAATAATGAAGTTGGATGATGAAGCAGCATTATCGGGACTGTGGACTATAATTATGGTAACACAAGCCCCTCCTGTGGACTATACTCACACAAGGATACTGATGGATACCATCTTACAGCGTTCACGCTCCTCTCTGTGTGTGTGCGTGCGCGCGCGCGTGCGTGTGTGTGTGTTTATATTAACCCTCAGTATGGTGGGGGAAAATGTTGCATACGTTAAATTCCTGTTCTCAGTGGTGAAAAAAATTACCTACTCAAAGGTGAAATCATGTATTTTTTTACCAACAAAAGTTTTTTACGTGATTAACTTAATATTTTCCGTGGCACTTGAGGGTTGGGGTTAACCTGACAGTCAGACGCCTCTTTACCTACGTAACCCATCCACCTGCCAAGAACCGAATGCCAGACAGATGGGTTGGTGGTATATGGGAATCCCGTCCATATTGGATCTGGGCTCTTCCCGATCTTTTTGACACGCGGCTGATGGGACGGTCGATTCGCGAAAACGAATCTCAACTCCTGAAGGCATTGCGTAATAATCAAACCAGTGTCTCCGAGGGCAGCTGTCACACTGCCTCCCTAGCTTTCTTGAGTGGAGAGGGGGAAACTACGCTGCATGGGAGGCTAGTTTTACCCCCCTCATCCTTTGCACAGATTAATTTCTATTTCACTGGCCCAGTAACTCCATCTCTGACGCCACAATCCCCATATTTAGAAAAATCGTCCGAAAAATAACAGTAATGTACAATATCAATGGAACGAACTGATAAGCTATAATCAAGTATCACTGACAGATGCCTACACTCTCGCTGTCTATGGATATCGGTGAAGGGCAAACTTAAACTGCCACCCACCATACTAAAAAGTTGACAACTGCCACACCTACGCAAAGTGAAAACTGCCACCTGTTCGACAACTAGGCAGTAGACCAGTGCCAAAAATGACTACTGGAGAGTAAATGTTTGATGAATATGGATGAACACTATAATATTATCAATGGCAACAGTGAATAAGTATATATAATTATAAATAAATTATCAATGAGGCATTCACAGTAAATTAATCAATTCGTCATAAATACAACATGCGTAATACTACACAAACATGATATGAATGAATAATTATCTGTGCGGCTGTAATTTTGCACTGCTGTATTTATAAACTTTACAGAGTTATTTGTTTCTCGTCGCACTTCCTGATTAAAAGTTTCCTCAACAGACTTTTTTTTATACCGTTTTCGCGAAAATTAGGTACCATTTTGGGGGATTTTGATGCTTGCTTATACGTCAACCTACACAGCCAATACAACGTCAACAATTACAAAAATGTTGGGGTGGGGAGATGCGAAATTCATTCTACAACCTTCACAATCTTCTGCTGAGTGTGTGTGGTTCTCACTGACTCAACGACTTCACCCCCCACAGTCTTCAAAAACGCCTTACATTTCTTCTGCTTTCGGTATGCACAAGTCCACGCTGTACGTGATTTAATAGTCGTTTTTGTTAGACAAATTTAAACTGCCCACGAAATATAACATTACTCCCTAGTTGACTTCCCCCTCGATCGTCATCACTGTGTCGCTTTCATTTTCACTGGCAAACTGAAATGTAATAACAGAAGTCTGCCGATACCAGAATACGATATCAGTATTCATGTTTGCTCAGGTGGCAGTTGACGAACAACGACACCGCTTGGCGAGAACCAAGGGTGGCAGCTGTCAGTTTCTGATACAAAGGTGAAAGTGAACGTAGTCGGCTGGGTGGCAGTTGAACGTTGCCCTCGATGAAAACAACTTACAGGCTGGGCCCTATTTCATAAAACTACAAGTTACAATTTACAGGCGAATTTTCACAATTTACAGGTGAAAAATAAATACAGGCGTTTCATAAAGCTACAACTGTAGACTTGTAAATCCCAGTGAATTTTACAGGTTTCCAGGCAACTTTTTACAATTTGCACAGGTGTTTCTCAATGGTTTTCTACAAGTTACAAGTGTACAACTGTAAAACCTGACAAAATGTTTAACCTACCTCGGCTGCCCTGTAAATTAGTTCTCCTGAGCAACTGTGTATTCTGAGAGGTTTTTGGTATTTCTTGGTGGTTTTGTTGGTGTCTTTCTTTGAGTAATCACTTGCAAGAGACTGGTGGCATGTGGGAATCTTCATCATCAGATGAAGAGGAAAGAGGTGATGTACGAGTATTTAGACGACGAAGAAGAACATTTAGGGTGCGAACGAATTATCATTTTGTGAGTACGTTTGAATTTAATGAACGATTCCGCACAACATCAATCACGATTGAATATATGCTTGAAAGAATCGGGCATAGATTGATAAGTGCAACAGAGAGAAACCATGTACTTTCTCCTCATCAACAGCTGTGCCTTGCCCTCCACTGGCTAGGGACAGGTAGCCAATATCATGCTGTAGGAGATATGCATGGAGTTTCAAAAGCAACTGTTTGTAGAACTGTGCATAGAATTGTGAAGGCTGTAAACGGAGTGCTCTTTCATGAAGCAGTAACCTGGCCAGAAAATATCAATAACGTGATAACGGAATTTCATAGTATGGCTCGTATGCCAAACGTTATTGGTTGTGTAGATGGAACCCTAATTAATATCGAAAAACCTAATGAATATGAACACCATTTTGTAGATCGCCACGGCAGCCATTCGCTGAACTGTATGGTCGTAAGTGGTCCTGATTGCATGTTTTACTATGTCAATGCGAGTTGGCCGGGTAGCGTTCATGACAGTCGCGTTCTAAGGAACACAAATTTGTATAGAAGAATGCAAGAAGGATGGCGCCCAGCGCCTAATTCCATAATTCTTGGTGATTCCGGATACCCCCTGTTAGAGTGGCTTATTACGCCAACGGAGCGCAATCTGGATGATCGGGCAGTGAGGGCATTCAACAGATCCCATAAGTCTACTCGACGAATTGTGGAAAATTCATTGGGGATTCTGAAAGAGAAATTCCCCTGCTTGAATCATTTGCGTATGCAACCTTTAATGGCTGCTGAAGTTTTTAAATGTTGCACGACACTTTGCAACATTGTAAGAAGAGGAACTGCAGAAGAAGAATTCTTACATGCCGAAGAAGGACCAGAGACGGCCAATCCAGACAACCACAATAATTATGATGAACATAATCCAACTACTGCTGCTGTGAGAAGGCTTAATGAATTAATAAACCATTTTAGATGACTTTTTGCTCGCACAGAATTGTGAAATGTACGAAACGCTTCAATTTTATGTACCTACTCTAATTATTGACTATTTTCCTTTAAGATCTCCATACATTGTAAATAGTGGCAAATGGGGAAAAAATTCGCATTCATTATCACATAGGTACTTGATTCACCAGGAAATTACAAAAAAGTATTTAATGAATGTTGTATTTTAGAAAAATCGTATTTACAAATAATGACAAAAAATCGTAATTATTAGGTAGGTATCGCGGTTAAAGATAATGGCAACGAAGAAGGTAAAAGAAAAACATACGTTATCTACCTAGAAGACGGCTTTTCAAATTCTTTTTTACCCCTGTCTTCCTCAATATACTCGAAAACAGTGTGAGGAAACTGAGAAGTGAAAGGAGAAGGGTCTGTTAACAGCAATTCCCTCTCTAACTTCAATATCTCAAGAGATTTCATGTACTTTTCTCTTTCCATTATTTCAATAGATAATTGAAGTTTTTTAATCCGCAAAGATTTTTCAATGTCATTCTCCTCCACGAGTGGCTGCTTGCGCTTCACGATCACAGGTCTGGACCAGGCTTGTTCATCCCCAGGGACTTGGGGTGTTACTGGAGTGTGACACGGCATGTCTTCTTCATCGACTTCAATTTCTTCAGGGCAGTCATCCCACGACTCTTGGGTAGGAAGCCCTGTCATAACTGGGCTGTCTCGCCCAATAATGTCGCACACAACATTATCTATCTCGTTCAGTTTGCAATGTGGACCACCCTTAGAACCTGTTTTCTTCGCGTTGTCTATTTTTCTCTGAAACGACAAACAAAAAACAGTCAGTGCACCATGGCTCTGAAAGCTGGCTAGAAAACAACCACTACCTTAAAAAAATCCAAGACTGATAGGAACCCAGTATAGCAACAAAGTACCGTTATGGAATTTGCCATACAAAACTTCCACGAAAACGTTTTGACATGAGGCTACTAATCGACTTCACTAACTTAAACTTAACTTCTATTTGTTTCAATTTAACACGGGTTTTGACTTCATAGTATGAATATAAATATTTTTATAGGTACCGCTGCCGACTCCTACTGAGACTCACTTTGCGGCAATTTGTCGTCGATAATTGGGCAGTTGCCCTTATCATTATTTCTTATGAACAGAATAAACAAAATTAGTGAGGTTGTTCGTACTTACCATGGTGTTCTTTCGTATGTTTTGCCAGAACGTATCTCTCGTGTACACAAAGTCCTTGGTGGCAGGCACCAATCCTAAGGCCGTCGCCTTCTCGTGCACTTGTTTCCATGCTGCGATTTTGTCCATTTTAGTCAACTTTTCCGAAAAAGCTCCCATCAATACATCTTTTGTTTCTCGTATGAGCTTCAACACTTCCAACCGGCCTTCTTTTTTAGCAGTCATTATTATTTCGCGGAAGACAACAGAAACAAGACAAACAAAAACAACACAGGCGAGTTAATGATTTGCTGACAACAACATTACGGACAGGTTAAGATTGGTAACCAAAACGTTACCTCGCTTGTAAAATCTGCCTGTACAATTGTCATTTTTCCTACAAGTGTAGAATAGTTTTATGAAACACCTGTACTTTTACACTGTGCATTACAGGTACCTGTAGCCTGTAGACTTGTACACTTTCTTGTAACTGTAATTTTATGAAATAGGGCCCTGGAGATCGCTTCCTCGACGTTCACCTTTCTGTAATGTGTCAACATCTCCTGGAATTAGCAAGTAATTAATTATGTAACTAAACGGACGTGGCCGCAACGTGCTGATCCTATTACTAAGCCGCCGTGCTGTGAGGTGCAGGTGCTCATACTCGCACAGAGGCATCCTCGAAGCGTCACCGATTTCTGATGCCAACCTGTCCAACTTCCGATCGCCACTTTTCCGTTCTTATTGTTGCTGTACTTTTGATCGAAATTTGCAGCTATTTTCTGTGCTTCTCCAAGGTGTGGACTGCCACTATCGTCTGACGGAAGTTTCGCAACATGTAGTATGGTGCATGCTGCCCCACTGCGGATGTGCATACTGTGCAGCTGTGCTGCAACGCACATTGTTTCAGTGGAGTGAGTTTCGAAGAAACACTTGGGTTTGCCCTGAACATAGGTCCAAGCGTCTATTTTGGAAACGTAAGCCAGACGGTAATGTAAATAGTCCGGCAACAAAAAAGAGAGGATAAACAGAGCGAGTTCAACCAGTATATTGCCTTACAAATCCTCACAAGGCCAATCTATACCGATAAATTCACCCGAAAATCAGTTACGAAACAACATATCACAGATAGAGCAACTTAAAACATTTCTCACTGAATTAATCAATACCAAACACGATGAAACAACAACAAAATTTAAGCAATATTCAAAAGCAACTTCAGGAAACAAAGAACGAAATCTTGGAATTGAAAGCAGAAAACAATGCACTAAAAATCCAGAACCAGGTATTGAAAGAAGAAGTTCGAAATAGAAACCAGCAAAGCCTAAATAAGAAATAGCCATCACCCGAATCCCCGAAATGAAATCCGAAGACCTGCGCAAAATAGTGTCACCACTTTCCAGAAACGTCTGCAACTACCTACTACAACTCGACGACTACAACTCGATGACGATTTTGGTTCAGTTCTTGACACACAAAAAACGGAATGATCTCATTGTTGCCGCAATGAAAGGCAGACCACGTCTGTCCGCTCTTTAGAACCTCGTCGAAACAGGAGAAGATCCCGAATCGAACATTTACTTCAACGACCATCATTTACTGCATACCTGTCACGGCCGAACTGGGGAATCAATCCACTAAATTGAAAGCGAAGGGAAAATTCACGGTGTCCAGGTCAGAAAAAGAAAAATCTTCGTTAAAATTCACGAACAAGCCCCATTCGAACTAGTTTTTACATTCGATAAATTGCAAGAAAAGTTGAGATCCTTGTAAATAACCTGCGTCACATGTCTACATCACTATAATTGGACGATTGCCTTGTATTATGTAGCCAAATTTAGTTTTTATATGATCCCGATTGTTACAAAACAAGTTGAAATTGATAAAAAATACCTAAATTACAACAAAAAATAAGCGAGGTCGAAATATGCTAACCAATAAATACTTGCTAAACAATGTGTTATACTATATACCTCATATCCATAATCATGATAACATATATAAGATTAGTGATAAAACAAAAACATATGCACTACCTATCTAAAAAACTAAACTTCACTAATCAAAGAGTTTTGAAACAGCTAATGGAATATGGGTACTTCTCATCATGAAACCTTGGCGATATACCACATGAATGTTCGCTCAATGCGCAAAGACTTCGATAAAATTTATGTGCATCTACAGTATAACCTGCATACCTTTCATTTAATAATACTCATAGAAGTATGAAAAAAACGACAGGATAAAAATAGAAATAGTCTATTTCCACGTCAAACTAACAAACTGTAGACCGGTTTCGGTTGTTACACCATCATCAGTACCTACGCGATAGAATCCCTATATTGTACTGATGATGGTGTAACAACCAAAACCGGTCTACAGTTTGTTAGTTTGACGTGGAAATAGACTATTTCTATTTTTATCCTGTAGTTTTTTGCTATGGATTTCCACTACTCCGCCGCAAGTGATTTTAGTGACAGAAGTATGGATAGAAGAAGAAATCGATCAATATAACATCGAGGATTACAAAATGTTATGTGGGAATGTCATGTGGGAGAACCAGGAACAAGTCTGGAGGTGTGGTAGCGTTCATTGATAAAAATGTAAGTTTTAATGTGCAGGAATTCAAGGCTATCACATTCGAAATACTCAAAATCGATATCGATAGGATGGGAATTGTTATTTATTGACTTGGATAAAAACACAAATTACACAAGACTGCGGAAGAGAATTCTGAAAACGACTGGCTAAGGTGGCGAAGGCCGCTGACTGAAACAAACATTCCACTGCCGAAAGAGAAACATTTCGGGAAAGTCATGTTAAACAGACTGATGAATTATAATGACCGACAATTAGGACAAGAGGACTCGAATGAAACGCAGACTCATATAAACTTCACGTTCTTTTCGCGTACTTTCTCAATTTCCTTTCTCCTAATAAAGAAATAATTAACTATTCGCTCGCTCACTATGTACTTTTCCGCCTCTCACAACAATGAAACTGTCAATTAACATCTTATTTCTAGACCCAGGGGAATGAATATGTACCCCTTCATTCTTCAACTTTTCGTTTCAAACCTGACGCCCTCCGATTGTTTTTGAACAATGGGGTGCTGGCCACGAAGAGAGTGGGGTAAATAGATAGTGGGGATATTATCTCGATGAAAAACAATAGTCGCAAAACGCCCAGTTTTCGAACCCCACCAACGGATGGTTAATGCGCGAGATGAAAGTTGAGGTGAACCTTTGAATGCGTGCATGGGCAACCGTCGGCGTCGGGTGAATGGGGGCGGCTGAAAAGGCTCTGGGGAACCATAGAGAGGTAAGCGCCTCGTAATGGAACCAAGAGGAGAGAACTCTGTATTTGTATGTGAGTCATTACGACAGGGATGAGCGCTTGCAGGTTAATTGAAGTGATGCCCGACCCCCATCGCCACCTACCAAGTTCAACTCGTGATTGCAGTTCCCTTACGAGAGTAATCACCCAAAACCTCCGTGACTATTGGGATAATACTGCCCTGGCCGGGAACGAGTTAACGCGAAATATCATCACACTGAATCATTTTCTGAGTTTCGAATGGGAAGAGGGGATAGCCTTGTTTATAATCGAGAAAGAAGGTGAAGTACTGGAGAAATAATGTCAAAAGAAAGCTATTCGGGCGAAATGGATAAAATGGGGTACCCTTTTCGAGCACATCGGCTAACTTTCTAATAGAAATCTTGGCAATGCATTTAATGCAGGCTGAAATTCTGCTTCCGACTCTTCCGGGAGAGCAACTGGAGTACCGATGATAAGGTTCCTTTTGGTAGAGACTAGAAGATACACCTGTGGGGCTGACAAAGAGTATCTACTGATGACAAGGTTCTGTTTGATGTAGGGTCAAATTCTTTTCTTTTTTTAAACTCTCTTATTAAGAGAGTTATCACCCAGAACCAAAAAGCCAGCGAACTACTGAATCATTCCTATGTATAAAAACGAGAAGAAGAGCCTTGTTTATGATCGAGAAAGAAGTTTAATGGTGAATTAATGGAGAAATAATGGCATAAGAAGAAGGTGGTTCGGGCGGAATGGAGGAAATGGCCGCACCCTTTTCGAGCACATCTACCTTTCAAATATAAATCTTGAAAATTAACTTGATCACCTCTGTTATATTACCGCGCGAGTGCGACGTTGTAATCTACCCAGAAACATAAACATTAATTGCGACCGGTGGAGTAGTGGGGATGGGGATTTTGTTCTAAGGTAAAAGGAGAGTAGAGTGGGGTAAATGGGGGTCGCGCAGCGTTAGGCCAATGGTCCCTACGAGTAATTAATTGCGCTCTGGCTTAAATGTTTGCTCTGCGATCCCCCCTCACAAATCAAATTAAACAAGCGACCACCTATTTTGCTACGTCATAAGAGAAAGAACTTTTTTTGGGCCTTCATCTTGAGAGGTCGGCCTGGTCCGTTACTACCGCTTGAACTCCCTTTCTCTGAATGAAAAAAAAAAAAAAAAAAATTGATGAGCAAAACTCCTTTTCGTTTCGGTTGACTTACTTTTATGCAGCCTTGAGTTCTTCAATTGACTCTTCTGAAGATACAACTTGGGTGCTGATGATGATGTTTCCTTTGGTACAAGCTCAAATTCATCATTTGACTCTTTGAAATATGCAACTGGGGCACTATTGGTGATGAGGTCTGCTTTGGTACATAATGCTCAAATTCATTATTCGACTGTTTGAAAGAGGCAACTGGGGCACTATTGATGATGTGGCACTTTGATGCAGTAAATATTTATTAGTCTCTCCGTATAATTCCACTAGGGTACTGGTGCTGTTTATATGAAATTTATGTTTACGGAAATGTATTTTATATAAATTTCATTTCATCCGTTATTCATGCATTGCTAACAAAGTTTGTACCAGGCGCTGATCTGCTTTATTGATCCTATGTAAATTTGCCACTTAGCTCAGTCGTAAAATAGAAATAGAAATTATTGTAAGCGGATGATGTGTTCATTCAATCCAAAGGATTTCCGTAGCATAAAGAAGAACTCCATAGAGTTAGGTTGTGGGGTTAGAGTAGGTTCCGTAGAGAAGTAGAAGCACAGTTCACATTCCTACCTTCCGGAAGAATCTGTCGTCACCAGCAGGTCGAATACTGAAGCGCTCTCGATGTAAGGACGTAACCCCAAGGTTTTTTTGAGATAATAGTTTTCCCTGTCTGATGATGGTCTTACACAGAAAGCACTCGTCTCTAGTACATACTAGTACTTGCAATGAAAACATATTTGAATGCATACAAATGAACCCCCAATGTTTGTGGCGGTGCTGTTCTCGAGTCGTTTTTTATTCCGGTGAAGATGGGGTCGTTTTGGTGGAAGCCTAATCGACATCTCTTCTTAACCGGTGATAATCTCGCTGGTATGGAGGAGGGGACTCTCGAGGGTCCACCGTCACCCTCCACACGCTGTCACATGGTAGCAGAGCGTGGTTTTGGTAGTATGCGCTGAGGAATTCACCATACTCCATCCACTTTTTGTGGGCTTTCCAGAAGGATAAGCCCAAAGGTTTCCAGAAGGATTTTTTACAAACATCCTTTCCCTTTGATAACACATACATCTATTGGCTTCCCCACTCCCTTTCCCCTTTAGAGTGTCAATATAATTAAAATATATTGAGCTCATTTGAAGGCGAGTAATGCTGTGTCCCAGATTACAAGTCCCAACAGTTGTTCCGTCCTAACGATGGAGGGTGATCAACTAGAGGTTGTCGAGATGAACACAATTCACTGGAAAACAACCTCTGACAAAATTTTTTCTCCGCCAGTAGGTACTCGTGAGTAGGAGCGTTGTTCTCCACCAGCAAGTTATTGAGGTAGTACCATTACGGTGGAGGTAAGTCACTGAAGTTGTTCAGATGTCCTTTCCTGAACCAAAACTTCATACTATTTTTCATTTCCCCTTTTCCCTCTCATACTTCTGCTACCCAGAAGTATGTCGTGTGGGGAGGAGTGTGACGGTGGCTGTTTTCGAGTCTTTTTTTGTTCCGGTGAAGATGGAGTCGTTTTGGTGGAAGCCTAATCGACATCCCTTCCTAACCGGTGATGATCTCGCTGGTATAGAGGAGGGGACTCTTGATGGTCCACCGTAATTCACCTCACTCTGTCACGCTTCAAAATAAAAAAACCACAGTCATGCAGCATGGCTATAAGAGCGAATTTTCGAAGTTTTCGGCATCTTCCTCCTCCGCCTAAAATTTTCTGAAAATTAATTTTCGGCCAATGTTTTCCCAACTTGATACCATACAAAATTAAAACAGGAGTAGTTTTACGCAAAGTAAAATTTGGGGTGGAAGGAGGGGGAGGGGGAAATCAAAAATGTTTTGAATACCAGAAGAGTAGGTATTGGATACGTAACAAATTTTTTGTTCCATTTTTTGCCGAGTAACACCTCGGTTTGTAGATTTTCCAACGCTGAACACGATGGTGAAGTCAGAATTGCGATATCCCATTCCGTTATCAGATTAGAGCAGACGAACCAGGAAGAACATCTCAAGAAATAACCACGTTCCTTCATCTTCAAAGTGCTCCAGTTTGAGAATGGAATGAGATATCGCAATTCTGATTTCACCATCGTGTTCAGCGTACAAAAACCTTTAAAATGAGGTGTCACTTGTCAGACTTTTTCATTTTGGGAATTTATGGGTAATTTCCCCCCCCCTAAAACTCCCCAAAACTCCCCCTTAGAGTGACCCGATTCTGCCCATCTTCGAACTTAGCCTGTCGATTGCCAAGACAGATTTTTCGTGCAAATTTGAACTTTTTATCTCAATTCTTTCGAGAGTTATCGTCTGGAATGACACATACATATATAAATATATAAATATATAAATATATATATAAATATATAAATATATAAATATATATATATATACATATAATTTTTGGTGTCTTTCGGCAGTGAATTCAGGATGGTCTGAAACGGATTTTGGTATAAAAATCTTTCGGAAATTCGAGTTTTAAAAATTTTGAACCGAGAACAATAGCTTCCTTTTCTTCGAAAATTCGCTAAAACGTAGTTGTTGAATGATTGTTTACTTCCACTAGTACACAAAAAATATACCTACTGTTATACCGGTTTGGGTGATCAAACCATCGTCATAACAAGCAACAACGCCCTGATGTTTATTGGTGGACGTGTTTTTGGTATGTTCAGAAACGGAAACTACTTTCCTTCCTTGGGGTAATTCCTTAACTCTCACGATCGAAAACCTTGGGCCACCACCCCTCAGCTAGACGCTTAGGTTCTAAGGGACGCTTTGAAAGCTACCCCCTCCTCTCACACCACATCTTGGCAACCTCATTTGCAACGCATAACAGAGTCTAAACCCTCTTCGAAATTCTAGCCTCTCGGCATACCTACCTTAAGTCTCTACTCGTTAATCAGTTGATTAATTCTGTAGAAGTCAAACAATCAACTAAGGAACTTTGAGACTGATTATGTCTGAATATTTCAGTTGTCCGCGAGGTCCCTCGACGAGGATGAGAGGTCTTTTCTACTTACACGAGGATTAATCAAAGTTTCTGTCTCCTCTAGCTCCCTGAACAACGGCCTTCCCAGATTAGAATACTTTGGCTAGGGTATTGTTAGAAAAAAATTTAGGTGGCACTGTCTCACCCTCTCCTATGACTGATTGGGTTCGCCGAGGTTTTATGTTATCAAAATAACTCTGAAACTTCCGTAACCCACCTTGATGTATGTAACTGTTTCACTACAGATATGGACACAATCCCATAACGTATGCTGACTGCACAGTCACAACTCTTTTGTTTTCATTCCGAGATCAGTTGTCGTAAGCGAGGAGGAGAAATGATTTAATGCACAATAGCAATTTTATGGGTCAAACTGTGGAATGATTGAGCGCACAATGCTGATACCAATCCCATTTTTGTGTTCGTCGATCAATGAAACCCAAATTACTTTTTACACCTTAAATGTGAACATATGTTCTTCTCCCGGAATCCAAGTTTTAATAGTAAACATCCAGTGATAGTGAGGTAGTAACCTTGCCTGATGCTGAATAAGCGATTAATTTCGGCCATTCAAAAGTGGAGACTAGCATTAAAGTGAAATTAATCTAGAAATAGATAATGCTGTAGAAGCCCCAGTGAGTTGGTAACAGGACTGCAGTTGATTTGGCTTGAGTCTTGCCCTTGTTAACAGGAGCCCCAGTAAACATATGTGCAAATTCAGCTCTTAAAACCCTCAACAACCTACTCCCCAAAACCACCAAATAATACAGCAAGCTGCTCAACAGGCACTTCCTTGGAGCATAACGAATGTGTTCGCAAATTTCCGCTCGATCCGTTATGTATGTGTAAGACTGTAGCCCCGTCAAAGAAGGAGAACGAGAACAAGAACAAACAGAAAAATAGAAAATAGCCATTTTCAAACTTCCGTAACTCCGGCACCTGATGGTCCCGAGGGTTGAATTTGGTACCCGTCCTCAGGCATACGGTGGTTCGTCATCTGCTATTGCTGCCGGCAGTTGAGGGCATAGTGTGTTTGGCCACCTAAGGCCGCACCTACATTGGATCCGTATTTCTCCCGATCCGATCAGATCCGACGACTCCCGACCATCGGAGCCCGATGACGTCCGACTGAGTGCCTACACTGGTTCCGATCCGATCCGATCCAAACTTTTGGGGAATCAAGGCTCGTTGTAGTGAGCACAGGGAGAGCGCACCTACATAAATATATTATAGTTCTCTGTTCTGTGGTGGTGAGTTCGACATGAGTGATTCTGACGATGACGTTTTGTGTTGGTTTTTGCTGGAAAACAACCTTCTCCTAAAGAGACGTGCAACAAGGTCATGGGTGCACCAATTCAATGAATGAATGGATGAAATACGTTTATTTTCCAAAACTGTACAGAAATAATATATACATAGTTTACTCGAAAACTAATCCCCTATATGGGCAATGCCCGTGTTAGGGAGATGAGTCAAACCAGCAAGTCCACTCTTATCTCATACTACAAAGATCATTCTAAATCCAACAAAAATCAAAAAAGAAACTAGATCTCATACAAAAAAGAAGCTCATACAACAAAAATCAATCTAAATACAACAATAATCAAAAAAGAAAGTAGATAGACACATTACTTGCAGCCTGACCAGTAGTGTTTTTGGTTTATTATTCTGTGAATACACCTATGTAATCGCTCAGCAAAAAATTTTTATAACACCCCCTCAAAATTTTTTCTTTTCCGTTTCAAGGTACGTAGATTCCACAAATGCAATGTCCGTCCGCCGTACGCCGTCCGCCGTCCGCCGTCCGCCGTATCACGTGTACAGGCTTCATTTTCGGTCTAAAAAATTCGTTCTTTCGCACACATGCTCCATTTGGGCCCTAGTTGTGTCCCGAAACTTTTCAGCCCGATCGGAATATACCCAGGGGTGTTATGAGTGAAAATGTGTATAAAAATAGGTACTTTTTGCGTTTTAGCAACATGTTGGTAACATGAGCTTTTAAGGTATCGTTTTTCATGTTTTTGGGGACGAGAAGACCGAATATGAAGTCGATTTTGACCAAAGAATAGAAAATTGAGGTTCTACCAGATGTTCAGCTCCCGAAATTGATTTTTTATGAGTCAAAAATCTGGGAAATCGTTTGAAATCACCATCAATTTGTATAATAACACTGGAAAAAGTGTCAACATGTGGATCAAGACGATTAAATGGTACTATCAATGATCAGAGATAATTTATTTAAAAAAAAAGGAGCGTAGTTTATTCGAGTTTTGGGGGCCAAAATTGGTGGAAACCACCAGAGATAGCTATTTCAATTATTTTATATGAAAGAAACAATAAATAAACAGCCAACATCTCTGTAGGTAGGTATGTCCAATGGAATAATAAACCCATGTGACAAGGACTTAGCAGCGTTTTTTAACAACTTATTGATGACGACGAAATCACAACATATAAAAAGCTGCCTTCGAAGGCTTACAGGCAATAAATTGAAGTATTTCACACCTCTATAAAAATACGCATTTTGCGCTGCCGTTGGGGATTCGTCACCCGACAGTCCTACACATACACTACTCATCAGTGTTTACCATGATGTCCTCGATAACTGAATGATGATGACTTCTAAACTGCAACGCATAACGCGACAAGATCCATTTTTCCTTCATGTACATTAACGGGGTGCTCATTTCACTTAGGACAATAGTGGTGTAGAAAAATCAAGTCCCTGGGTCGAACCTCTCCCGAATATTTACGTGCGGATTCGAATGTGGGAGAATAGTTCAAATGGTTCTTTGGCTTGCAGTACCTTTCCCCGTTGTTACGATGTTCGTGAAAAATTTCAGTTATAGTGAATGAGACACCTTCGGGCGCCCCCGACTGTACTGAGTTCACCGACTACTTGCTAACAAATCACATAATAGTTCCCTTTCCCTCCTGAAATTTGGGCCTGTTCTGAACTCGATTTTCGTACAACCAATGGCCCAGATTCATTTCACGCTCACTTCAACTCTCAGTTTTACTGTTCCAAACCGAATATATGGGTTGTATTAGATGTATTGAGAGATGTCCAAGTCGAGACGGGACTGAAAATGAACCGTAAGTCACAAGTTGCCCACGCCCCATTACTTGTATTGCAAACACTGAAATCGAAAAATCGAAGGAAAAATCGATAATTAAACAATTCTTAAAGAAACGGGTGTCTCGATCAGGATCAAGCTTCATTGTTAACAATTCAACCAACTTTTTATCCTCACCTACAACCTACATTTTTATTTAGATATATATGATAGACTGACGACTGAATAAGATAATGTGCATAAGATTTTACAACACTGCTGCGTTTCCTGTACATACATACTAACCAGGTGCGAGGTGACGAAACACTGTAAGTTTTAATCCTGTTTAATGACGATAGGGACGAAACACTAAACGCCCTGAGGACGGGCGTCCTCAGGGGTCTCATGTGTCCTTAGGGAGCTGGAAGGGGTAAAGCCCCGACTTGTTCTGTCGTGTGAACAGTGATCTCCGCTTCGAGTTTTTCGGTGTCTTGGATGGGGCGGGACGCTCCCGCATTCCTAGATACATACAACACTAAAATTATAGGATGCATGTACGGGATGAATATTAAAAAAAAAATATACGTATTAATAGAAGAATCGAGTAATCCTGACAGATTTTCTCAGCTATTTAGTCGTCCATAGTTATTTACAAACTATCAAAGTGATACTCTATGTAATGAACGTTTGGAATCGAGCATGGAAACTTTTTTTTTTAACTCTCCTCAAAATTTGACGGTTTCCGTTGAAGGGTACCTATGTAGAATCCGAAAAGAATTCTGTCCGTCCGTCGCCGTACGCCGTACTTAGCTCTTTCCTTACTATGAACCAAAATTAATGAAATTTGGTTTGTAGGTCCCATTTGGGGCCTAGTTGTCCCCGAAGCTCGGCGTTACTGTCAGTTATCTCTAAGGGGTGAAAAATAGGGGGGTGAAATTTCCCGAACGCGAGGGGGTAGGGTTAAACGTTTTGTTGTGATCGGCTGCTCCTCCACAACCAATGTAATGTACATACATGTTGTACCTCAGAGTGGGGACCCCCCGACCCCCCTCTGATCATGTCAGGGGCCTATAAAGAGCCGAGGGGCCAACAAATATATAACCATTCTCAAGCTAACTTTCGGCCTCGTCTGTTCATCCTTATTCACTTCACTGGTGACCCCGAGTGGTGACACGCAGCCTCCGCCCGCCGTCTGCGACCCCGGTGCGACGACAGCGACGACAGCGCCTAGCAACGACGAACAACGCCGCTCAGCGCCCGCCGACCGTCTGCGACGAGCCCCACCTCCGCAGCACTACGCCCGGCACACACACCCCACTCCGACGCCCCACAGTGCCGCCCCCACCGACGCCACACAGCGGCGCCCCACTCCGACGCCCGCCTCGACGCCCAACGCAGCCGCCCCCCGCTACTTCGCCCCACCATCCGATTCCTATATAAGGAAACGGACGCCGGCGCCTCGCACACTTCCTGCTGACACTTCCAGACGACACCTCTCCGGGACTGGCGCCTACAACGAGAACACGGACCCGAAACCACCGACACCCGCAGAAACGACTCCACCGACATCAACGCTCCAGCTCCGGCCGTACGACCCCGCATTCCCGCACGTCTGATTCGCCCAACTCGAGATCACATTGACTCACGAAGGCCTCACGACGCCGCATGCTAAATTCGCCCGCGCCTTCGAGCCCCGACACGCGGACCTCTACGACGACCCCAACCGACTTCCGAGCACGAGAATCCGTCAGTCCACACCCGCCGACTCCGTAGAGCCCTCCCGGCCGACACACCGCAACGCGTAGAACATCAAATCGTCACGAAGGGACCTCCATGCCACGCGAAACTTCGCCGAATATTACCGGACCTTAACGCGAAAGCGTCGGCCCATTTCCGCGAATTACTAGCGGCTGGCACCATCGAACGCCAACAGCTACCAGACGTTGACAACTCGCCTATTCGCCACGCACGCACCGTCCGACGGCTCCCGGCTCACCGCCTTACTCAACCGACTTCCGACGACGAACTACCGTCAGTCCTCGCCCGCCGACTCACTCGAGCACTCCCGGCCGACACACCGACCCCGCTCGTTCGGCAGCTTTTCACACGCGCCCTTCCAGACAGCATTCGCCTTCACATAGCGGCGCGCGACGAACCCGAAGTCACGAAACTCGCTGCTCTCGCCGATCGCCTCAAACCCTTCGCTCCCCCTCCTCGAGTGGTTACCGTCACCGAAGAGGTTCGTGTGATTCGAACAGACGACAACAGCGACCGCCGACGCAGCCACGACCGACCACACGCAGCTCGACGAACGGCTCGTGTTTCTACCGCCGCACATGGGACCCCCGAGCACAAAAACGCCGCACCCCATGCACCTGGCGCCCGCAACAACAGCCACCGCAGCCGTACCCACGCACCCAACCAACACCCCGGGTCTTCATACGTCGCAAACGTACCGCCCCCAAAGACACCGACCCGGACAGCCACAGCGGACCACCGCAACCACCGCAACCAGCACACGCACCTCCCACGCCCGACAACCGCCACCGCAACAGAACAAAATTTAACTAAATGCGTTACTTAAATTCTGGGGGGAGCAGTGTTGTGATCGGCTGCTCCTCCACAACCAATGTAATGTACATACATGTTGTACCTCAGAGTGGGGACCCCCCGACCCCCCTCTGATCATGTCAGGGGCCTATAAAGAGACGAGGGGCCAACAAATATATAACCATTCTCAAGCTAACTTTCGGCCTCGTCTGTTCATCCTTATTCACTACACGTTTTAAAATTGATTTTAAACTTGAGAATTGGTTGGGACCACCCGGAGCATTGTACGTCCAGCCGTTCGTTTGCACCGAAAAGCTTCGTCAGCATGATCGAATGAAACGTTATACATCAAGCCCAGATATCATTGGTAGGAAACACCTGATTATAATCACGCATTGCAGTATTAGGTCGAATTAGTTGTTCCGAAATATTATTTCATTTGAAGAATGATGATAATTTTTTATTTTATTGATAGGTAAATTTTTTATTTGACAAACGTGTTACTTCATGCACGTCGTGATCGCGTGAGAGAGGGTAGGTGTGGATGGCTAGCTTGAGCAAGAAGGATAGCATGGGTGCAGTAGGATGTGCCCAGGCGGGATCTTTTAGGTGAAGATAGCACCCCAGGTTGTTACCACCACAATGAGTGCTGGAGGATGAAGGCTAGCGTCCCAGGTTGTTACCACCACGATAGACGCTAGAGGAGATGAAAGCTAGCATCCCAGGTTATTACCACCGCAATGAATGCTACATCTTTTTGGAGGCATATCCCAGGTTGTTACCACCACGATGAATATGCGAGGGATAGGTGAGAGCGAGGAGGCATGAGGCGAGAGAGAGAGAGAAGTTGCAGGTAGGAGTGAGCATGGAAGAGTGAAGAGCTGGGCGAGCCGGACACCTTATAATGGTGCTTCCATCTCATCCCCCGCCTACCAACAGCCGTTACTGACTGTTGGGAGTCATTGGGAGTTGATGGAGGGAAGCCCCTTTGGCTTTTACCAAAGCGTCGCCCAGCTCGTCTTTCTCCTTGTGTTTAATGGTTATATCTTACTGCTATTTACAACGAGTCGCATGATGCACAGGGTACCACGACAATGAATAACAACAAATAATTAACGATAGAATTCGTGAATCTAAAATAATCCTTGACACACACACAGCCCCCGCCACTGGCTGACTGGGGTTCTTGCCACTGCCCAGGCCGGGGAGGTTGTCTGGTGATCTGCGGCAGGGGTGTCCTTGACACAGCTCGTCTTTCTCCTTGTGTCTATTGGTTATATCTTATTGCTATTTACATCGAGTGGTACGATGTACAGGGTACCAAGACATGGGTCCCCCAGATAAAAACAATGAATCCTAGATTTATAAAAGTTAATAACACATTGTGCGATATACGATATATGATGTGAGAGTACGTACAGCGAGTGAATAAAAAGTTGCAATGCAGAAGATATAGACGAAGCGAGGAAGAAGTGGCGAGAGTGGCGGTGGGTGGCGTCGAGTCGGAGCATTAGGACATTGGGACCACTTAAGTCAGTATGATTTAAGGGAGCACACAGGCGGGAACATGCCAAAGGCCCCACTGCGATCGAACGGGGCAGGAAAATATGACGGGGCCGCCAGGAAGAGTTGTGGTTGTTGAGGGGTGAAGTCGAGGTGGTGCCGCTGCTTCTTCCCCAGTCGTTTCTTGGTGGCAGCTATGGGGGATATCCCCGGCAGTGGCGCAGTCATGGCTGATGGTTCAGTCGGTGGTGGCATGGTCGGTATTGGGGGGGGGGGGGGTGTGCGGGACGAGTAGCCTGGTAGCGTGAGGAATGTGGTAGTCACTAATTATTGCTGACTGGGGTGCTTGCCACTGCCCAGGCCGGGGAGGTTGTCTGGTGATCTGCGGCAGGGGTGTCCCAGATGGAGGTGATGGGGGCCAGGGAGAGTGGCGTGGTGGGGAGATCGGGTGTGGGACTCAGACGTCGCTCATGACAGTGGCGACGTCTGCGTCACAATATGGCAGTGAGGTGGAGGTGCTGGGTAGGTGCCGGTGGTCTTGCATCATCGGTGGTTGTGGGGATAATGTGCGAAGTCGTCGGTATATGCCGGCGTGGTGGGGGTTCAGGGAGGGAGAAAGCCAGCTTGCAGCGGGCTAGCGGGACTGTGTGGGGTTTCCCGTCAATTTGGAGGGTAGCGGTACTTTCTGTCATTCGCACAACAAAAAAGGGTGTGTGGAGAGGATGCAGACTCTTGTGCGTACCTGACTCTTTTAAGTACATTTGAGTGGTGGAATAGAACTGTTTGGGCTATGAGGTGTCTGTAATTGGAGTTGGCTGTTATTGCGGGAGATTAAAACGGTCGGTTCCTTTAGGAACATGTCGAGGAGTAATCTCAAAGGAGCCCAAAAAGTCCTTTTGGCGGGGCTGGATCCGTCCGCAGGTCGAGGGAACGTCCTAAGGCTGAGTAATACATAGGGTAAGGCCTTTGTCCATGAGGGTGAGTCACATGAGGTGGATAATGCTTGTTTCATAATGTAGTGCCACCGCTCGACCTTGCCGTTGGATTGGGGGTGACAGGCAATGGTGCGGTTTTTGGTGATGATGAGGGAGCGGAGGAGTTCTGTGAATTGGGCAGATTCAAATTGTCTGCTTTGATTAACCGTGACAAGGCGCGGGCAACCCTACCAGGCTATCCAATTGTTGAAGAAGGCCCGGATAACGATGTCCATAGTGATGTGTGTGATCGGGATGCAATCCATCCAGTTTGTTGTATGGCCTATCATTGTAAGACAATAACGCTTTCCTTCGGACGGGGGAAGTGGCCCGACGAGATCCAGATGAACTTACTCGAAAGGGAGCGTGTCATTGAAGGGCTGAGGCGGGACGCGGGGGTGAGCCGTGACCTTAAACGTCTGGCATTTCTGGCACCTGAGAACCCAGTTTTGGATGTCAGAGTTCATCCGGAGTCAGAAATACTGGGTAGTTATGAGCTCTCGGCTAGCTCTAATCCCAGCGTGATGTAGTGAGTGATGATGGAGGAATATTTGCTTCCGGAGATCCTGCAGTACTTAGGGGCGTGGTGCATCGGCTGAAGTGTCGCACCAGAGGTTGTAAGGTTGTAGCTGTTGGAGGGGTTGGGTGGAGATGAGGGTGGCAAGGGCTAGATCGGTGGTGGTGTCCTGATGCTGGGGGATGTGGTGTGAGGAGGGGAACGGTAGAAGTTCCCCGACTGATGCAGAGGGGGGCCTGGAGAGGGCGTCAGCCACCAGGTTGTCCACCCCCAGCGTGTAGTGGATGTCATTTGTGAGTTGCGCGATGATTTCTAACTGCCGGAGGTGGTATGGGGAGGCTGACTTCCTCGTCTGTAGGAGTCTGTGTGGGTGAGGGGTTGGTGGTCGATGTGGCCTCGTAGATAGTGAGGAAAAGGGTGTTGTCTCCGGTGTGCTGGTGGAGGACAGCACCGATGGCCCAGTTGGAAGCATCGGTGGTGACGGAGACAGATGCGGGGGGGGGGGGGGAGGTGAGTAGGGTGGCCGTTTCGAGGTCGGCTTTGCAGCGGTCGAAGGCGGTTTGTAGGGTGTCGGACCACGGAATCGCCCGAATGTCATGTGTTTTGGGCAGTTGAGGGATGGCATCAATGAGGGGTTTCTGATGCTCAGCCGCGTCCTTAAGGTGGTGGCGGTAGAAATTGAGCATACCGATGAATCTCCGGAGTTCGGTGATGGTGCGAAGGCAGCGAAATTGTCGGAGGGTGTTGAGCTTCTCCTCAAGGGGCGTAATGCCTTGGGGGGTGACAAGGCGTCCTAGACATTTTACGGACAGCTGGGCAATCACTCATTTGGATTTGTTAACCGTGAAGCCCTGCGTCTGGAAAATGTCTAGGACGTGATGGAGGTGGCGATAGTGTTCTTTGGGGGAGGCGGAAGCGATCAGTACGTCGTCGAGAAAGCAGAAGACTTATGGCTGGCCATGGAGGATTTGATCCATGCACCTCTGCCATGTCTGGGCGGCCTTACGAAGTCCAAACCCCATTTTGAGATACTCAAACAGTACAAAAGGGGTGAATATCATGGATTTGGGTATGTCGGGAGCGTGGATGTCAATATGGTGGAATGCCCAGGAGATGTCAAGCATGGAAAATATGGTGGCAGGGTGGAGGTGACAGGAGAAATCCTGCAGGTGGGGGACCTTGTACATGTCGGATTAGGTGCGGGAGTTGAGGAGGTGGAAGTTGCCACAGGGTCTGATCTGGCCGTCAGGCTTTTGAACAATGTGCAGGGGTGATTCCCACGGGGAGTTGGAGGGTCGTAAGATGTCATCCTGGATCAATTTGTTGAAATGTCCCTTTGCTTGAGATAGTTGAAGGGGGTGCAGGGCCTTCGCCGAAAGAGGAGGGCCCGTAGTCTCAATCTAGTGCTGGACGTGAGATAGATGAGACGTCAGGCGGGGTTCTGGCTGGTAGGCATTGAGGAGAGTGGTGAACTTGGGGTTCACAGAGGTAATAAACCCGCCAGTGGGTTTACGTGAACAGGGGTCGAAGAGGCAGGAGTGCTTCATGTCGACCTGGAGGCCGAAATAGGAGAGGAAGTCGGCCCCCAGGATCGGTTTGTTGATGTTAGCCAATGTGAAAATCCACTTGTATGACTGGTTGTCTAGGTGGAGGGAGGTACTGTAGGAGAGGATCCTGTTCCCCTTTGCGGGGTACAGAAGGTGGTCGTTGGAGTGGAGGGGCGATGGAGGACATTATTGGGGATGATGCAGATCGCTGCACCCATGTCCACGAGAAAGGGAAGGTTCGATCGTCTGCAGCAAATGAAGAGGCGTCGGGGGGTGTTGGCGGAGTGGGGCACGATGGCAGACTTGGAGCTTTGCTGGCAGGCCGAGATGCGGATGAAGGCTGTTTGACAGGCTGAGCAGGCGGGGGTCGTTTAAAGGGCTGGGGCCTACGTAGGTGGTGGGGTGGTAGGGGAAGGGTTGGAGGGTGTGGTGGGGGGCTGAAATCGCGCCCGTTTCAAGGCCTCTATGGTGGAGACCGAGAGTGGTGTTGAATTGTGGGGAGCTGTTCCACTCGGACGGAAGGGAGTGTTGGCGCCCAGATTTACCGGCGAGAGTTGGCTTTTCCTGGGAGGAGGGGGTGGGGAAGTCGCACGGCGGCCGGCAGATCCATTTGGAGAGTGCTCCGAAAGTGGTATGGAACCAACATATCATCGAGATGGGTTCTTCCTTGTTGGTGGATGGCACGGTGCGCAGTTGCTGGGGTCGTTTGGCAGGTGTGCTGTGGCGTTAATGGGAAGGGATGCGATGGTGGGTGCTGGACACCTAGTGGGAGCGAGGGCGATGGTTGGCCGGGTGGACCCAGTGAATGGTGGTGGACGCAGTGATGTCAAACATCGTGTCCTCTAGTCGTAGGAGAGTGATGTTGTCGCCTTTGTGGTGGGGGGCAAGCGAGACCTGTCGGTGGGGAGGGAGAGGCTTGAGCCAGAACATGTGCATGACGTCGAGGTGAGGGACATCCTTGAGCTGGTGGCGCAGGCAATGGTACAGGTGGCTGGGTTTGAGATCTCCGAGGTGTTGGGGTTGGGAGAGGGCGGAGATCCTGGCATACTTAGAAGGCTGGTAGAGATCGATGAATCGATCACGGAGGTCATTTTAGGGGGTGGCGGCGTCGGGGGAGAGGTCCGCCATTTGCAGGAGCGTTTCATAGGATACCAGTGAGACGGCCTTGGAGTACATGGCGTGCTGGGCTTTGATGCCGGCAGTAGAGAACGCGGCTCCGTCAGTTGCGGCATGGTGGGTTGCGGGTCAGTCAGCATTGTCGGTAAGAAACGTCGGGGTTACCGATGTAGTGATCGCAAGAGAGAGAGGGTAGGTGTGGATGGCTAGCTTGAGCAAGAAGGATTGCATGGGTGTGGGATGTGCGGAGGCGGGATCTTTTAGGTGCAGCTAGCACCCCAGGTTATTATCACCACAATGAATGCTAGATCTTTTTGGAGGCTATCCCAGGTTGTTAACACCACGATGAATATGCGAGGGATATGTGAGAGAGAGGAGGCATGAGGCAAGAGAGAGAACACACAGGTAGGAGTGAGCATGGAAGAGTGTACAGCTGGGCAAGCCAGGCACCGTATAAAGGTACCGCCACCTCGTCCCCAGCCTACCAATGGCCGTTACTGACTGTTGGGAGTCGATCAGAGTTGATGGAGGGAGAGCCCCTTGGGCTTCTACTGAGGCGTCACACAGCTCGTCTTCCTCCTTGTTTACTGGTTATATCTTACTGCTATTTATAACGAGTGGTATAATGTACAGGGTACCACGACGATGAATAACAACAAATAATTAATGATAGACTTCGTGAATCTACAATAATCCTTGAAATTAGTGATCTACGCAGAAGGGGCATCTATGCAGGTAAACAATAAACCGTTGTGAAATAATTTGCATAGTTTTCCCCACTTCGATCAAACTGTTTACCACTGTCTCACTTGACGTATGAAAACCGAGAAATGTGGAGCTCAGAACCGGAACGAAGGACTACCACTGCTAAAACCCCTTCCCGCACTAAAAGGTCACCATCCGGGTTACCATCCCTTACGGATGTTCCACACGAAACCCTGAGTTGTGGTGCTACCTTGGACGTGGCTGCTTCAATAGTACCTCTTGGCTACCTTCCTGTTGAGTTGCTCAAATATTTACCTCTTGTATTAACAGAGGAAGAGCACTCTCCGCTAAAATCACAAGTTACCGAATCGAGAAAACCCCGAACCTCCAATAATCCTTTGTATGTAGTATCCGTACCGTCAAGGTGATGATAAATTCGAAATTTTAAAAAGTTTATTGATACATGTAAAATATCAAGAAGATAATTCGCATGGACAGCTAAAACTTTAATGAATCAAAACATATTTTCCTTAGCTAGGTACTCATCAACTCGGGTTGATGTTGAACATATACCTATTGTAGGTGACAATATATCTCAACACGCCCCCTCAACATCAGCCAACCAATAAGACAATCCAAGACGCGCCCGGAAATCATGGAACTTTCGACCCGCAAGAGGTTTCGTTAGTATGTCTGCAAGGTTGTCATCAGCTGGGCAATGAAGATCATGAATTATTATCAAGACCATATTCTCAAGTTTGTCTGCTACGTCGAAAAAATCATTCAAATGATGACCCCTCACGTTATCTCTTGCTCTCATCCTTTTCAAAACCAAGTTTTTCAGCAACGAAGCTTTCCTGGCCGGCCCTTTTGACTCGTAAATTGAACTCAGTTTGACCCAAACTTCGTTGGCGGATTTACAACCTTTCACCTGCTTCAATTCGCCAAAGCTAATTGTAAGAATGATGTCGACCTTGGCTTTTCCGTCTGCCAGTTCTCACTCTTTTGCGGGGTCTTCTTCCGTTGGCTTCAATATGTCCCCACTGACACAACCCAGGCAGTCTTTCTTTGTTAATAGGTCTTCGACGCGCATTTTCCATGTATCATAGTTGTCCCGCCCCAGCGGCTCAGTTTTAAGCAAACTAGAACTCATTTTTCAAATGTTAAGTCCCGTAATCTGTGTTGCAAATCAAGGACAATTCGCATTGAAGCTCAAACACTAATGAATCAAAACATATTTTCCTTAACTATTCATAAACTCGGTTTGATGTTGAATACATACTGTAGTTGACAATACATCTCAACAATAAAATCATAATTCAGTCTGCGGTATTCCTGAAGTGTAGTAACTATAGTAAAATGTATCCTTTACGCCGATATGAATTTATTAACACGTTGTAGATGAGCGTAAGTTCGAAGTACACACATAACATTAAGTTCCAACAGTGATTTATGTAACGCCCCATGTAACGATCAAATATTGACATTTTACAAAGAGCACATTGATTGATTTCACACTGCACTACAGAATTTATAGATTAGGTACTACAACGAAGGGAACGAGTTTATAGTTGGAAGGGCTAAAAGTAACAAATGCAGTTTACCTCTCCCACGTGAAGCAGAACGGCAAATGAGTTTATAAGTAATACAATTTCCGAATATCAAATTAAGATATATAATATATATTTACAAAAATAATATTTAATCTTCCTATTTTAATTTATAATTATATATATAAATGATATATATATTATATAAAGCTAAAAAAAAACATAGGACTCGTCTGTACGTTTGAACTGAGTGTCGTATATGATCGTATGAATAGCACATCTATGATAACCGTTCTCTGGAAAAGCAGCTATTGAGATAACGAGGGATAATCACAAGTATACAATCTGCTTACATCTGGTGAACTCATCTTAGAATGACCCCTTCAATTCCACAACGGATTGATTTGTAGAGTAATACTCCAAATAGATTTCGACGACGTTTCGATTTTGACCTGAAACTTTCGCCACGTGCATAACTACAGGACAGATAATGAGCTGAAATCTGGAGTTTACTTTTGTGCGAGATGGATCCTAGTTGGTCTTATGCGAATCGTATCAAAATTGCACTGTAACAGTCGTCTGCGATGCGTTGCGACTCCCATCACTACGGTTTTGTTCAGCCGATTATGATCAATCTCACTTAGGTCTTCAGTTAGTCACTTGAATGGCCCCATTCAATTGGATCAATATCGGACCATAATTATCATCTGCGCATGCACAATCTTGGAAACATTTTTTCCCGTAAATAATTATTAAATTCATTTAACTAAGTGAAAGTAACATTCAATGGCTTTCAATTTTGCCTATGATCTCAGCCATAGCCATGGTTACGAGGAAGATGTGCTACAGTCTGAATCGAAGAATCCCGAGCGGGGGGGGGGGGGGGGATTGGGCTTGGCTAAAATATTTGAACGCGATAGCTTCATTTCAACTCCAGACATTAAGGGAAAACCATTCCGTTAATGCCACTGAGCATTAGATAAGGCTTTTTCTTCAAACCGTCTTCACGAAACGAAATTTTATCCATTCGCTGTTTGCTTACCTTTATTTTGTAAATATCTTTAATTGGTATTAGGTATTTCCTAATCTCTTAATGGAGTTTTTTTCTTTCTCTCAAATTCACTTTTAATATGAACGATCCTGAAGCGGCTGTCAGTTCTAATCCTGAATGCTCCTCACTGCAACCCAGAGCGCCTATATATGGTAGGAGAACACAAGGATAACCCCATCAGCTACATGTACAGTACCTGACCCAAATGGATGGACCATTACCTATACCTACACAAAAGTCCCTATCAAGTACTCCAACTTGAGTAGGTAAAGGGGTTGGTTATTACTGTGTGAGTAAGGGTGCTTCGAGAAACGTATAACTTTTTATATAATGACTCTGATGAATCTAATTTTCACTCCACGTGCAGGTGTGCCTCATCAACCGTTAAGTGAATTTTAGGGGAAAATGAGTAGGAAAGTTGGATTGGTTTTTGGGCCATGTGACGCGCGGTCAAATGAGGGAGAAGCCAACTCTTTATCTTCCCACCACGATGCAGCCCATTCGACTCGGATTACAAGTCACGGTGACTGTAGCGAGCGAGCTCAGGCGCTGACTTTAAATCGAAACAAGACTTTGCAGGTCCCGAGCAACAACTGTCCAACTCATATTACGAATATCCACTCGGAAGTCTTCATGATCTCTCTAATTAGAAGGCTTGAGCGAAATGATCTTTAGAATAGTCATTGCATTTTTTTTCCATCTTTATGTCTACAATCCAAGTCAAAATAAAAAAAACCACAGTCATGCAGCATGTCTATAAGAGCGAATTTTCTAAGAAATAGCTGATTTTATGTAAAATGTGATGTTTGGGATATCCCATTCAAATATGGGCAATCTTAAACTTATTGGGTAGTTATAGGTATTCCAGTATGACGCTATTCAGTTAATTCGGTATATGCATCAAATATGCGCATACGTAACAAATTTTTTGTTCCATTTTTTGCCGAGTAACACCTCGGTTTGTAGATTTTCCAACTCTGAACACGATGGTAAAGTCAGTATTGCGATATCCCATTCCGTTATCAGATTAGAGCAGACGAACCAGGATGAACATCTCAAGAAATAACCACGTTCCTTCATCTTCAAAGTGCTCCAGTTTGAGAACGGAATGAGATATCGCAATTCTGATTTCACCATCGTGTTTAGCGTACAAAAACCTTTAAAATGAGGTGTCACTTGTCAGACTGTTTCATTTTGGGAGTTGATGGGTAATTTTCCCCCCCCTAAAACTCCCCAAAACTCCCCCTTAGAGTGACCCGATTCTGCCCATCTACGAACTTAGCCTGCCGATTGCCAAGACAGATTTTTCGTGCAAATTTGAACTTTTTATCTCAATTCTTTCTAGAGTTATCGTCTGGAATGACACATACATACATACATATATATATATATATCGGAAATTCGAGTTTTAAAAATTTTGGACCGAGAACAATACCTTCCTTTTCTTCGAAAATTCGCTAAAAACCCATTCACATTTACCTGGTCTGGTTCATCTGAAAATTTCAAATTCAATGCAATGGCTTTTTTCTTCAAACCTTCACGCAACGAAACTATACATTCACCATTATTTAGTTTTATTTGGCCTATCACCCGGGCCGTATTCGTTTGCCATTGAGTTACGAGGTAGGTACTGAGTGATTGCTCTTACAGTATGGCTCCCCCCTCCTTCACGCCATAGGAAAGCGGTCTGTTTAAACGAAGTTCGTTATTTTCAAACAGCGTTGGTGAGAGGGCATGGTTGATCGCTGAGTGTGAAGCGAAAAACTGAGCTGGGGAAAAATAGAAAGCGGCCTCGCTTCCCCCTTAATAGACCCTTGGGAGAGCATATTTAGTGGTACCGCTCCCGGAACGTGGAGTTGGGGGTTGCAGCCCTTTGACAGCGAATATATTTCTCCCCAACACTCTGAGATATCGGTTTACATTCTAATGATCGTCAGAGCCGAGGAATGTCAGGGTGGGTTTCCGAGGGCATTGGAACTCTATTGGTATCTCCGACAACGTTCCGCACCACGAATGAGATGACCCAGCTGCTCTATATAAAAATCTGAATTCTCTCTTGAAACGCCCGCTCGGTTGATTCGGGTCTACTAATACTGTTAAATATCGATCGGGCCGAGCGTATTTATTTTGCCGCTTTGCTTATCATAGACGTTCTAATCCGTCCGTTCAATCCAATCAGAATTTCCTCACGAATGTGGTCCAAACGGCTTTATATGCGCTCAAATATTCAGTCCAATGGTAATTGCATAATTACGGAACGAAAAGGTTTCATCAAAACGAGGGCTAAATTGAGTTTTTCCAGCGAATTTGTTTATCTCTTCGGCACTCTATTCATCCACATCAAATTCCCATACAAGTGGAAGCTTCACGAATGATCTGAGTGTAGATCAACTTCCATCCATAACAGAGTTACCAATTATTCATTATCAGTCTACCATAATACGAATAGATCTACATATTAGGCACATCTTAACCATACCGAGATAACTGACTTGTCATTCTGACTTCCGACTCACCAACTCCAACCACCACTCACCACTCTTCTTCAATGTATGTGGCTTACAATAGGAACATTTATGTATCCTACCTCCCGTATGTTCCGCGTCCTTTTTGTGTTAATCACAAAAAAGTCGCAGCATTTCACATGTAGGTATGACAGCAAGGATACTACATACACCTTGTGTGTCCATGACTGGATTTATTTCATCAATCTTTTGATGCATTTCACTGCCCTGATTAATATAATTAATATAATCATTCCCCAATTTCGTTCATTACTATCATCTCAATGATAATATTTGCTGCATCACCATTGCTGTCATAATTATGCAACTGTCTCGCCAAAGCACGAATTTTTTCAATTCATTCCTCCACAATCTGTTTTTCCAGTAGCCTGTGCCCATTTTTCTGACGTGTCTACCAACTTTTATCAGCCATAATTTCGTCCATTCATTTCATTAAACAGAGGTACCTGGTATTTTTTAGAAACCTTCAAACTGACTTGGCTGGAAGCACGTAATCACATCATATCGTAACGAGGAGTTTCGTTGGCTAATACGAAGCCTTAGGGATTATCGAACTCAGTCATTATAATTATCGTGTCTATCCAGCAACTAGTTTTCTTTCCATCAATTTAAAGTGGCTCCTTTAGGGCTGGTTTCACCAACGCAGTGTAAACCAGGTATCAGTAAATCCTGGATTCAAATTTGATCCAAGGTTCAGAACTTCGACAGTTTCCTGGCGTCTTTGATCCGCAGTTCAGCCGTTCCTGGGTTTAGACCAGATTATTTACTTTGCTACCCCTCAGAAACGCCAATCCCCTACTGCAGATGACATGGAGGAGGTATGCTCATCCATGAGCGATGGATCTATGATATTTCTTCTATGGGTACTAATGTTTTGTCCGCCATCAGTTGTTTCGGAGAAATTAAACGGTGTAATAGAATAAACAATATACAAACAAAAAACGACCCCCAGTCTTCTAAAGCAAAAAATGGTCAACAAATTATTCAACAAATTATTCTGTGTTGTTATTATGATTCTGTAAATAATGCACCTATGTATTCGCTCAGCAAAAATTGTTTATAACAACCCCTCAAAATTTTTTCTTTCACGTTTCAAGATGCGTAGATTCAGAAAATGTCCGCCGTATCATGCATACCGCTTCATTTTTGGTCTAAAAAATTCGTTCTTTCACACACATACTCCATTTGGGCCCTGGTTGTGTCCCGAAACATGGCAGCCCGATCGGAAGGTACCCAAGGGTGTTATGAATGAAAACCCTGCAAAGTCCTTGTCACATGGGTTTATTATTCTATTGGACATACCTACAGAAATGTTGGCTGTTCATTTATTGTTTCCTTCATGTGAAATAATTGAAACAGCTATTTCTGGTGGTTTCCACCAATTTTGGCCCCCAAAACACAAATTAGGTAGGCACGCTCCTTTTTTTTTCTTTTTTCAAATTATCTTTGATTATTGATAGTGCCATTTAATCGTCTTGATCCATGTGCTGACACTTTTTCTAATGTTATTATACAAACTGATGGTGATTTCAGACGATTTTCCAGGTTTTTGCCTCATAAAAAATCAATTTTGGCAGCTGAACCTTTGGTAGAACCTCAATTTCCTACACTTTGGTCAAAATCGACTTCATATTCGGTCTTCTCGTCCCCAAAAACATGGGAAAAGATACCTCAAAAGCTCATGTTACTAACATGTTACTAAAACACAAAAAGTACCGATTTGTATCCACATTTTCACTCATAACACCCCTGGGAATATTCCGATCGGGCTGCAAAGTTTCGAGACAAATAGGGCCCAAATGGAGCATGTGAGCGAAAGAAGGACTTTTTTAGACCGAAAATGAAGCCGGTACACGTGATACGGCGGACGGACATTTCATTTTTGGAATCTATGCACCTTGAGGAAAAGAATAAATTTTGAGGGGGTGTTATAAAAATTTTTTGCTGACCGAATACATAGGTGTATTATTCACAGAACAATAAACCAAAATGGGTATAAAAGTTGGTATTTTTTGTGTTTTAGTCACATGAGGTTTTGAGGTATCCTTTCCCATGTTTTTTTAGGACGAGAAGACCGAATGTGAAATCGATTTTGAACAATGAGTGGACAATTGAGGTTCAAACGAAGTTTCAGCCTTAAACTTAGGTTACATATTGGTCTAAAATCGTCGCTCTTCCGCACACAGTCTGGGTCCCCATTTGGGAACACATTTGGGTCCTAGTTGTGCTCCAAAGCTCGGGAGCCCGATCGGAATACACTCAGGGGCGTTATGGGAGAAAAACGGGTGTAAAAATAGGGGTTTTCGAGGGTTTTTGAGGTTTTAGTGAACACCAGCTTGTGATATATCGCTTTCCATGTGTTTTAGGGCGGCGAGAAGATCGAATATGAAGTTGATTTTGACCAAAGAGTGAAGAATTGAGGTTGTAACAAAGGTTAACCTTCATGCGTTCGCGCAGGCGGTCAAGTGACCGCCTTTCTTGAATTTCGAAAAGATGCGCTCACCAGTGATTGTTGGGAGGGATGGGAGGGGCATGTATTCTCTAGATACACTTCTCACCGCACGTTCAGCACCTGAAATCAGTGACCCGCCTCTTTGTTTACGCTCAGTACAGTTCCAAAGTTGATGGTGTCGACTGCGGCGGTCAGGAGACAGCCGCGCGAACGCTTTCGTAGTTTTGATTTCACTGACGGCGGTCAGGTGACAGCCGCGCGACTTCTGACGAAATATTTTCATCGACATCGTGAAATGTAAGTAAACTATAATTTCGTTAATAGTATTATATTATACCTAATTAAACTCAATTTCTTTCAAAAATAAGTAGGTACCTATCTAGTAAATTATAATTTTTTCTGCAATGTTGCGACTTCATTTGCCTATCTTGCCTCTCTCGCCCTCTTCTTCATACACCCAAAAAAACTAATAATCCTTTTTCATTTTTTTTCAGGGAAAAATTTCACAGAACGACTGAGGAGATAGCTCAGGTGCTAGCAGAAATTGAAGAAATGGACAGTGATGGAGAAGATGGAGGAGATACGAAACATAAAACATAAAAGAAAAAAGATAAAGAAAATAAACATAAAAACCAGGCGAGAATGTGGAGGTTGTGGCAAAAAAGTTTGCGTAAAACACTCAACCACTTCAGTAAAGTGCAATAATTGTCAGTTGCTTGAGAACGAGGACAGCGAGACAGACTGAACAATCCTGCAAGACTGAAATGATAATTATGTATTTTGTAATTTTGTAATTTTTTTATTACTTATCATTTCGTAATTTTTTTCTATTTCGTAATTTTGGAACTAATGGCTCAGGTTTTTTTCTAGTTTCCATCTAGTTTGAATGAAAAAAAATGACATTTTTACAACAAAAATTTGAAGATGAATTATTGTCCGAGTGGCCTTTTTGATGCCGATTGCGCTTTTTTGAGTTGTTTGAGGATGTAACATTCATACATGAGTTTAAATATATTTGATTCTAGTTCCTTAGTATCTAGTTTGATTGAAATGAATAATCTAGTTTTTCCTCAAACAAACAAAAGTTGAAGGAAAATAATTATTTTCCAAGTGGCCTTCTGAAGCCAATTACGTTTTTTTCGGAAGCAATAGTTTATTTTTATGTTAAGTAATGGCTACCTATATTATTTTTGAATAATGAAGAAGTTTTTGATGGAAAATGTGTTTTTTTGAGTTGTATCCTAGTTCCTTTGTATTTACTGCAATGGAAAGTAGAGAAACCAGCATGGTATCATAAAAAAACGTGGGCGGTCAACTGACAGCTGCGCGAGCGCCGGTGTGACTCATGTTCGCGCGAACGCATGAAGGTTAAGCTCCCAAAATTCATTTTTTATGTGTCAAAAACCTGGGAAACTAAATCATTCGCGAAGAAATCGTGGAAACCCATTTCAAAGAAAAACGGAGTTATTGAAAAGCTGTCTATTTGCACTAATACACGAAAAACACGAAAAATACTCTTTTATACCGATTTCGGTGATCAAACCATGGTCAGTAACAAAAAATAACATTATTATTTGTGATTATTAATTATTGTTTGTTACTGACCATGGTTTGATCACCGAATCCGGAGGTATTTTTCGCGTTTTTTCGAGTATTAGTGGAAATAGACAACTTTTCAATAACTCCGTTTTTCTTTACCTACCACATACTGCGAAGGTTCGTATTAGGTAGGTACTAGAGGTAATAAACAGTCATGATGGGTCCGATGTTGTTGCCTACCTGGTTTGGTGTAAAATTATATTTATTAGATATTTTTGGTCCTAGTTCTGTTTGGAAAACTAGAGAGTTTTCAATAATATCGAGCACGAAGCTCATCCCTTCCTTGGAAAGGCGGAACCCGCGAAAATATCGCCGTCATCCCATTTCTGGAAATGGTTGACAGTTTCGCGAATTATCCGCCGTCTTGGCACGGCCACTTCGATAAGTTCGTTGAAATCTTCGTTGGAGGATGACAATTGAATGAAAAGATTCATCGCAGAAAATGTTTGATGAAAATTATGGGTATGAAAAAACACAAAAAGAATAGGTTTTAAAAATGGCGATAGCCTCTCGAGAATAGGAGATCAAACGTAGATCAGAGGTTTAAACTGCCTGAAAGGAGGTATTAACTTAATGCGCCGGTAGCGAGAGTTATTCCGAGATTAGGTGTTCGTGAAACTGCCTTTTCTCAGAATCGATGGCTTAGGTAAACCTCGACCGAGATTAATCTCTGGATAGTCCGCGTTGGTGAAACCGGCCCTTAGGGACAATGGTATAATTAGACAACTCACAAGCTCATTTGTACTTGAATAACCTTGATGCAATAAGCCCTGTGTATGTTGATATTTTATGAATCCTAACTCAGTTTCTTCTGTGAGCACACACATTTTTCACTTACATAATATATTCGTACCAATCTATTTTTCCCTAAAGTTTTGAGGTGGTCCATTAAGAAGATACCTATCAGTTTACCATCTTAGGTTGACATTAACTACCTATCTACCTGTTGCTTTCGAGTTGCTTTTTTTTCTAAAGGGAAACTGTTCTTTGTTAAAAATAAAAAATAAAATACAATCATATATACGATTCCCCCTTCTTTTCGCTCTTACCTTATCGTGGTGGAAGGGCTTGTGTGTGTTAGTGATCTATACGATCATGTTATCGATACGAGGAAGCAATGATCCATTAAACTTGGCAGAGGTTTTTTTTTTTTGCCTGTTGCTCTCAAGCGTTATAGGTTGGAGATTACCTTTTTACTGCTTATTTATTACAATTATTTTTCTATCTCATATGCTCTTATTGTATTCCTTTCCAGCTTTGGCGGGTCGTGCAGCCCATTCGAATTCTGCACGTGCTACCAGAAAAGGAGTCAAACTAAAGTGCAGCTGGTTAGCATTGATCTAACTAGCTGTAGCGTCACTACAGTTGTTTAATTCATGACTGTTCAAAATTTCATATGTTCATCTCGAAATACTAGGCCCGGAGACTTGCGTGACTTCGTGCCGAAGTGCACGACCTTTGAGAAAATCCATCAGATTGGTGAAAGTAGGTAAATCGGCCTTTTCTTTGGCAAAATCATCGAAAAAGATACGATGTAGATGATCAGGAACAGCACGTACGGCGTTATGCAACATCATGAGATCGGGAAAATCAGGAAAGGGCCTTGACTGAATCAAAATAGGATTCCATAGATTGTACAAATTGTTGAATTTTTTCTGGTTTTTCATTCTCCAATTTAACAATTTTTCGGCCTTTGTCAAGAATAGCCATTGTGAGTTTGTATTTGTTGGTATACAATTTCACAAATTCCGACCAGATATTTTGGTATGATTTCGGATTTGCCAAGTCCGGTTGAAAGGCTTGAAATATTTCAGGTTCTACTTTCTTCGAAAGTACTTCTAACTTGCTTGAATCGGGAACGTTTAGTGAGCGTTTAGTGGTGAAATTTGACGAACGTGATTGAATTTTAGAAAATCCCCATCAAAGTTCGGAACTGAATCCCTGAGCGTTGAGAGGGTTTTCAACGCCGAATAATGGTCCTTTATGTTTGATTTGGAAGAGTCGGTGGAAGCCTGATTAGACACATTGGGCGGCGTAGTCGGCAATGGTGAGCGATCGGACATTTTTCGAAATTCAATCCAAGCTTGGGATTTGATCGAGAAAATTTGTTTTGGTATAATCGAGGCCAGTTTAAACAACGGTAAACATTGGCATAATCTTGATGACCACTCACCTAGTTTGGCATCGATGTTTTCCAGGTGGTTCTGAAACATCGAGATGGCTCGTTCGGTAGGCTGATCAGTTGGAAGTTGGGAAATAAAACCTTGCAATTCGAGTCCAAATGCAAATCCCTCGGAAACCACATTCAAGGATGCCGAAAGCTTTGTCGCAGACCATTTGAAACGCCGCACGAGTTCACTAACCTTTTCAAAGAAAACTTTGAGATCTGTTTCAGTCTGCAGATCTGCAAGAATGTCGTTAATATCTTCATCAGAAACCTCGGCCATGTTGATGGTCCACTAGTGCGATATGATTGATTTCAAAAATCGCACTCCCGGGTAGTTTTGGCACCAATGTTCCACCTCAGTGGGAGTAGGTGAATAAATAATCTAAACGCACAATTCAGAAAATCGGTAGGTAAGTATATTGACAAAAATCAGATAAACGAACAAAACGGTCGGTAATACTCATCACACGTTACACGCCAAAAGTGAAGTAAAAACCAAAAAAGAAAACAACCTACCAGAAGGTTTTCGTAAGATTAAGGTGGCCGCAGCTACAGTGCTTGGTAAACTTCATTTTACTAATTATCCTCATTTGAGGCTTGATAAATTACATAACTAAGGAGGCCCTAAAACCTCCTCGGAGAATTCAAATCCTCCAGGGTGTTTGCACCAATTCCATATCGGTGGCATAATCATGTGAACCATGCGCGAGTCTACATTAGGTGCACGCTCGTCCGGGGCACATGTGAAGCCTTAGCGGAGCCAGCAAGCCTGCAGTATTGGCGGGGGCTCTAACAACTGTAACTGTAAATATTTGTATGAAATTACAGAGCTTCAATAATTTCCTATTCTTCCATCATTCGTTCTTTAAATTTACGCCCTTTTGATTTCAAGTTTAGAAAAAAAAAGTTCAACTCATCATTGTGAATATGCCATTTATTTTTGGATAAAAGACTTGCTCACTGAGGACGAGAAAATGGGAAACTCGGGTTTTTATTCAATACGAAAAATATTTTTTTTTTTTTAATGTAGAAAAAGGAACTGCCTTGCTCGTGATCAAGAGGGTGAATATCTGGGTTTAATTGATTCTTAGAAGAACTTTTTAATCGCATCCGTTTCTTCTGTTTAGAGAAAAAGAGAAATAAAAAGCGGGCGGTCGGGAGGGGAAGGGGAGGCCTGTAAGATGAAATTGAATGAAGCTGACAAAAGGCGGTTTTTTCGCGTGGTAGCTGTCAGCAGTGAAAACGGCGTTTGGTCTGAGAAAGAGGACTTCAGTCGGAAAATTAAAGAGGCAGTGTGACGGCTGTGAGGTGGAGGGGAGGGAGTGTTTGAAAAGAAGTTTAAGGGAAAGAGAGGGCGGGGAGGGTTGTGATGAATGGCTGAGAAATAAAAGACACCTCTTTAACCATTGCGGCTGACAGGCTATCGACTCCAGAACGACTGAAGAAGTATACTCATTAGCAAACATCAAGTATTGGCTTACTGACCACCACTTTATGCCGAGTATAAAGGACAAGCGCTGCAAATTATTACACATCAGTTTATTATTTACCTTTATAGATGCCCCTTCTGCGTACTATTCTCTGTTGTCTATACTTATCATCGTGCTCCCCACAAGAAAGCCCTAAGTCGAATACTGGAGCCGGCCGGGCAATTACAGTTTCATAAATATGCAGTGGATTCAAGAATTCCATCATTAATAATTATTTTTGTAGTTGTTCATTAAGCATAACGTTTGTTCAAGTTAGAAAAGTAGATACCTATCAACGAAATACAAAATAACCAACTTATTTATAACTCGATTTCATGCAGTCATGCAACATTATAAACTGGAGTTTCCTAGCAATGATATCTGTGAACGAATTCTCTACCTATTGAAAAGCCTGCTCGGTTGATTCGAGGCTACTAATGCTGTTAAATATCGATCGGGCCGATCGTATTTATTTTGCCGCTTTGCTTATCATAGACGTTCTAATCGGGTCCGTTCAATCAGAATTTGCTCACGAATGTGGTCCAAACGGCACTATACGCGATAGAATATTCAGTCCAATGGTAACTGCATAATTACGGAACGAGTTGGTTTCATTAAAACGACGATTAAATTCTGTTTTTCATCAGCGAATTTGTTTACATGTTCGCCACTCTATTCATCCACATCAAATTCCCATACAATGAAAGCCTCACGAATGATTTGAGTACGGATAAATTTGCATCCATAGCAGAGTTACCAAATTATCTATTATAAATCCATCATAATACGAGTATACCCTACATAATAGGCACATCTTAACCATACCGAGATAACTGACTTGTCATTCTGATCTCCGATTCACCGATCTTCAATGTTTATGGCCTACAATCGGAACATTTATGTACTCTACCTTCCGTATTTTCCACGTTATATTTTTGTTAAACACGAATAAGTCGCAGCATTTCACATGTAGGTGTGACAGAATACTGCTACATCCATCCTGTGTATCCATGTCTGAATGTTTTCATCAGTCTTTTGACATTTTTCACTGCCCTGATTTGGTTTGTGGTGATTTATTATTCATATAATTATTTCCCAATTTCGCTGCAAATTATTACACAACGGTTTATTATTTACCAATACAGATGCCCCTTCTACGTAGATCACTGTTTTATTTGGTTAATAACTACCCTCGTACACCCCACAGGAAAGCCCTAAATCGAGTACTGCAGCCGGCCGGGTATTTACAGTTTCATAAATATGCGGTAGATTCTAGAATTCTATCATTAATTATTTATTGGTAATCATGAAGCAACACGTTTGTTCAAGTTACAAAAGTAGGTATCTATCAACAGAATCCAAAATAACCATCGTTCGTCAGGTGAAATAATATCACAAAATAACCAATTTATTCTTGATAGTACCTTATTCCTACCTAATAAGGTAAGTTGTTCATTTTTCAGCGCGTTCACTGATTAAACACATGTAACTAGTTACAACTATAAATACTACAATAAAACTACAATACTGACAATTTACACTTTAGAAGTTGTTCATTCCAGCACCTATAATAGATTTCAATAGAGTTTCCACCTCACTGCACTTTTCTGTAATAAGTAACTCTTGTAAGGTGAGGTATGGTGATCCAGGGAAGCTCACGACCGACCCTGGCGGCGTAGTCAGCCTTGTCAATGTGGCTTGGTATCCATTGGAATGTCATCCGTATTTTTTGAGCCACCACTGCTCCCCATAGCGAGAAGCACCTCTGTGTACATTTGTGAAAATGTACCTCTGTGTACCATATCTGCCTTATTGTCTGTGAAAATCACCAGGGGCACCGTACCATTGGAAATGTATGTACCCACGTGTACTGCTCATAGTATGACCAGCAATTTCAGTGCGACAAACCATGTTCGAACTAAAAGGCAGGGTCGATTCAGCGCAGCATGGTTTTAGGAAGGGGTTCGCCTTGCGACGGAACTGGTGGATAGCTGGTGGAAAAGTGACGAGGTCGATTCAACGCGACGAAAACGAGCTTTATATGAATCTTAAAATTACCTGTAACGATCAGATTTCTGTGACAGGTTTTTTTCCCAGATCGCAACCACATTTTTCTTACGATCAGAAGCAATTAGGATGTCTCATAAGTTAGGTAGCTTCGCAGTGGAAGAGCTTACGAGCGAGTAGACAGCGTTTGTCCTCACTCCCGAAATATTGCGGAAGTTAACCAGGTTCAGCAGAAAATTATCTTAAAATCTGATGGAGAGGGATTGTTGTTCAATGATGGAGAGATTATGTTTGGCACCTACACTGAGTCGGCTTCCTCAGATTTCTTCCGCGCAAAACATCAAGTACAAATGAGCCTTTTCCAAGAAATCAATGTCTAAAATTCCTTAGTGAGTTATATTGTACAAGGGAGCTGTGTACGAGAAGCAATTTAACAGCTCTTGAACTAGAGACAAATTTTTAAAACAGGTCAATCTAGCGAGCCAAGAAACGTGTCAGATAAGCTGAAGGAGGAATGCTGAGCTGAGGTGGAACTTCTCGACGAGGAACTCGAAACTGGAAAGTGGTACAAGTCACCAAAAAATTGCTGGATCATTCAATACGAATAAAAAATCATTATAAACAGGAAGAAATAATAAACTAGCGCCACATATTTTTGTGGGCGACCTTAAATAATTTCAACAGCTGAATATATAAGCTCATTATACGAACAATTACGACAATGTAATAATAGGTATGCTAATCTCACCAGCTAGAAACGGTTAGGCTAAAATTAATGCTGAAAATTAGAAAAATAGTTGCCATTCTTACAGAATCAAACTACACTTTCCATACGCACCAAAACATGCAAGAGAGGCCAGTTTGAGTTTTAAGCCTGATCGTATTGCGAAGGAAACTTTCGAACTTTCCCCGAAAGCTTCCTTTTGGGGATGGAGGAGTTACTTAGGTAAGTACGCTCAATATGCTGACACTCAGCGTCTTTTGTGCATACTTGCTTTCTCTTCCATTAAGCATCCAGTGGAGCCTCACTCCAACGCTGGATTCACCCGGTAGTCTCCATTCAGTTTCCAAACTCGTAAAACCTCCTCAGTCAAACAAATGTTTAGTGTTCAATAAGATCAGCGCTCTTTTTTTAAAAATCTATGGACGCAAAACATACCTGACTAAATGATAATAAGGATATATATTCGGGCTATTCGGTATATATAGATTTTTTTAAACCAATACCACTAATTTTGGTAACCAGATTTGGCTGTACGCCATATATTAGAAACTTCTGTCTAGCTAAACAATACCTCTCTAATTGTATTGGTTGTTCCCCGATCCTTTGAGAAGAGCCGGTTTCACCAAAGTCGGGTTTCACAAACCTCGTTCAAGAATGATCGATCAAAACTAACCAGCAGATTATAAAAACGGATCTCTGTCTGTGTGTCTGTCTGTCCTTCTATGCACGGCCAAACGGCTCGACGGATATCGACCAAATTTGGCACGAATACCCAGTAGGCTCCCAAGTTGTGCAACGTCGCATTTTTAATTCCCTCACCATAGCGGAACTATGGTCGACCATGGTCAACTTCGTTATTTGATCGGTAACCCCTATTTTTTATCGCCTATTCGTAATCTACGTGAAATTCTATGTACGATCGACCCTTCGGACTACCCCCGCGGTCGACCATAGCGCGTCCATGGGCCCCTCCATGGTCGAATCCCGAATTGCTTTTCACGGCCGAACGGCTCGACGGATATCGACCAAATTTGGCACCAATATCCGGTAGCCTCCCAAGTTGAACGTAGGCGCATTTTTGATTCCCTGACCATAGCGGAAATATGGTCGACCATGGTCAACTCCTGAATGGCTTGACGGATATCGACCAAATTTGGCACGAATATCCAGTAGGCTCCCAAGTTGTGCAACGTCGCATTTTTAATTCCCTGACCATAGCGGAACTATGGTCGACCATGGTCAACTCCTGAATGGCTTGACGGATATCGACCAAATTTGGCACGAATATCCAGTAGGCTCCCAAGTTGTGCAACGTCGCATTTTTAATTCCCTGACCATAGCGTAACTATGGTCGACCATGGTCAACTCCTGAATGGCTTGACGGATATCGACCAAATTTGGCACGAATATCCAGTAGGCTCCCAAGTTGTGCAACGTCGCATTTTTAATTCCCTGACCATAGCGGAACTATGGTCGACCATGGTCAACTTCGTTAATTGAAATGGCAACCCCTATTTTTTATCGCGTATTCGTAATCTACGTGAAATTCTATCTACGATCGACCCTTCGGACTACCCCCGCGGTCGACCATAGCGCATCCATGGGCCCCTCCATGGTCGAATCCCGAATTGCTCAACGGATATCGACCAAATTTGGCACGAATATCCAGTAGGCTCCCAATTTGTGCAACGTCGCATTTTTAATTCCCTCACCATAGCGGAACTATGGTCGACCATGGTCAACTCCTGAATGGCTTGACGGATATCGACCAAATTTGGCACGAATATCCAGTAGGCTCCCAAGTTGTGCAACGTCGCATTTTTAATTCCCTCACCATAGCGGAACTATGGTCGACCATGGTCAACTTCGTTAATTGATATGGTAACCCCTATTTTTTATCGCGTATTCGTAATCTACGTGAAATTCTATCTACGATCGACCCTTCGGACTACCCCCGCGGTCGACCATAGCGCATCCATGGGCCCCTCCATGGTCGAATCCCGAATTGCTCAACGGATATCGACCAAATTTGGCACCAATATCCGGTAGCCTCCCAAGTTGAACGTAGGCACATTTTAAATTCCCTGACCATAGCGGAAATATGGTCGACCATGGTCAACTCCTGAATGGCTTGACGGATTTTGATAAAATTGGGCACAAATACCCGGTAGGCTATGTGATTTTTCCGTCGTTTGTTGGTTCCACGATACTGCGTACAGCGAATCTCGGATAGCGAGCGAAGCGAGCGGTCAGGCTAGTATACAATATGCCTCTTCGCCATCTCGCCAGCTCTACAGTTTCCATGCGAAGGAATGTTCTATTATTATTCTTCCTCTTGATAACGGTAGGTATCATTATTACTCTACATCCACAAAATTGAGTAGGGGATTGATTGGGGCATATTTGGTTGGTTTTGGACGATGAAGATGAAGACTTCGCTGTTCTCGATGAATGAGAGAGAACAAAAGACCATTATTCTCCTTCTTCTGTTATATCCAGTTTTCATACAGCCCAGTTTTACTTATTCATTATTTTTCTATTGCTATTTACTACATCTACTGAAATGAACCGTAGGGGATTGATTAGAGCATTTCAATTGGTGCTAGAGGGCGAAATGTAATACGGGGATGGAGACTTCACAATTCTCCATCCTCGGTGGATAAGAAAACTCATGATTTCGAGCTCGATGAAATCGATTTAAAAATAGAACATAGGATCGAGTATAGATACACAAGTGACAGGTAGGTGTATGTGTACAATAGCTTATTAAAAAATAATCGAGTGAAATGGCACATCTTTCTTGTATTATTGAAAGATGGGAGAGAGAAACAACTTTACCTATCAGTCACGCTGCTAAACCATTCCCCTCTGTTCTCCTGATAGCTGTGCGATCTTTGATCATTTTTATCGCTTTCTGAACACAAAAACTTACGAGCGTTTTATGGAAAGCATTTTTCGGGGCATGAAAATTCTATTTGGTTCGATTCATTCTAAAATTCTTTTGTCCGGTCGTTCCGGTTTCCACGCAAAATGAATTCTGAATGAACTAAGGAACTACTCAAAAGTATTACCCCCCTTTCAAGGAGTTAACTAACTGAACTATAGTCCCTCCCACAGATGAACTATTCGTACCTACCACTGTCAACTACTACGTAATATATCGTTATCACGGCCAATACCTTCTACTTGGCGGGCAAATGCCATCACGATACTTTTAAACCGAAGTATAAAGTTTTAAAATCGAAGTTTTATGAAAACATTTTGATCGTTTATTGGACTCGTGAAACCCACTACTTGTCCTTAACGAACGTTTCAAATCTCTGATTTGATAAAACAATGATTTTAACCATTTTTTAACCATGGTTAAGAAGTATTGGTAAAACCGGCCCTTAAGACTTTGTTGTGTTTTACACTGTCAGATTACCACTGTGTTTTACCAATACTTCCTAATCATGGCTAAAATATATCAATGTTTTATCGAATCAGAGGCATCGGTATCATGGAGGCATTGACCCGCCAAAATGCAGGCAGTGGGCGTGATTATGATTGATAACGTAGTTGTTGAGGTTAAGTACCTACTTGTGCTCATTTGTTTTATAGCTTTTGGTTTGTTTTTTATGTTGTTGACTTTAGTGTTACGTTTATTTCTGAAAGAAAATGTGTTCACTGTTGAAATGCTGAAACCTGCATGGAGCCAGCTTCGCAAAAACGAAAATGCGAACTGATGTTTGAAGACAGTGAAAAACAGATTTTGGTTGACATTGTTCGCAAGTATTTCAAATTATTGAGTGTAAGAAAGCCGACGGTGTTTATCTGTCATTCCTGTTATAAAATATATTTTGTATGCAGTACACCAAATTATCACTAATAATGTTTACCCCCCAAGGTATTTAGGTTAGTGTACCTAAATAATTTCTCACTAACAAATGGTTCGATTTCTTGATTTCTTTCAAATTTGGTGGACACGCAGTTGGTTGCCCTCCATGAATTTCATTGCGATTGGAACTGCATAGTTTCCTTGCTGGTTTCAAACGCTATAGCTCAACTACGCTTGCGCAAATGCGAAATCTCGATCTAGCAAATCGCTAAAAATGTTTCAAAAAAAAAAAAAAGCAAAATTAATTATCCAAAGAACTGCATGATCGACAAGAACTTTTTTGTTGATAGGTAGGTAAAGCTGTTTCTCTCTTCCATAAATTCAAAGAAACGAGAAAGTTATATGCCTTTCCACTTGATTATAATTACTGTAGGTACCTCGTCATAAAATCGACATCATCAAGCTCAGAACAATATGTTCTCTCTCTCTCTCATCCATCGAGAACGGCGAATTGTGAAGCCTTCATTGATCGTCCTCCAGTACCAACCGAAATGCCCTAAGAAATCCCCTACTAATTGTTGTGGATGTAGAAGAAGAATAATATCAAGAATAATAATCATAACAGAAGAATTGTTTGCATGAAAACTGTCGAACTGGCAAGATGGCGAAGTGGTAAATCGTTGATCTAGGAAGTTGACAACCCAATACCGGCTGTTAGTTTTGATGGGCGATTTTTCTCTTTTTATCGCTGATTTATCTTAAACGAGGTTGGTGAAACCGGACATAGTTGTTTAAACCTGAGTTCTTCGATTTAATAAGTAAACGTTGATCACAAACTTCGGTGAAACCGGCCCTAACTGACGTGAAACACAGAGTTTTTCATGTTTCCTATTTTTATATTGACCTAATTTGTTGACAATGCGATTCAGAAGAAAGATGGACGCCGTTTTCTGTTTGGTAAATCTCGATGCTCCACTCTTCGAGTTCTGGTGAAGTCATATTCGATTTTACGGTTGTGGTTGTTGGATGTGCCTATCAAGTGCACATGGAATCCTCTGAATTTCACATACGAAGAGGGAGTGATTCTAGCAGAGGAACTGGAGAATAACTATTCAAGGAACTGATATGATTCATCATAGATGCTTAGGTATTTTCCACCCTCTTCTCATTGATTGAACCAATTCTATTTACAAAAGAAAAAAAAAGTGACAAACATAATATATAGACTGCAATGACTCAACTGTTTGAGAATTAATATTTTCTTCCTGGGGAGACGCTGTGTACGTAATAATTAAATAGAGTATTTGTTTGTTATTGATTTGAATCAACATGTTTACAACATTACAAAATTGAATGACTCAGCATTCCCTACAGGAGAATTTTGGGAAAAGGTACCCAAATAACTAAATGTTCCACCTTTCCTATTTCAGAGGATCTCCATTCTTGTACAAAACAATACTTATTCCTTGGGTTATGGGCCAGGGAAACATTAACCAACGGATCGAACAAAACAAAAACTGTGCACAGCCACTGAATACTAGCAACAAGTTAGGACAGAATGACCTGCCTAGTGCAGGGCAAAGTGACGATGATTGACCAGCGTTTCAGTAATTCAATTTTTAGTCGCAACACTGCGCATCCTCGTAGGTGCTAACCTTTCTCCCCACGTCTCATGGATGAGGGGGAAAACGGATTCCTCACGAAAACAGTAAAGTCCGATCGGTGACGAAATTTAGATGAAATACTTAATGATTCAGTAGAATGTGAATCTAGCGAATGAACTAGCTCAAATCACGAACGTGTCTCACAAAAAAAAGTGTGTGCATCTTTGAGTTCGCTTTAGGTTATCTTCCCGATGTCCAACTCTCTCGGTCCCGAGCATCACCTTGAAGTATTTACACCTAATCTCGTTTCCCCGTACGTGAGGGCCTTTCCGCTCTGTATGATATTCATAATTCATGGGGGACAGGGAGTTCAAATAGCTTCCTCCCACAATGGCTACTGAGGTACGCTGAGCATGAGTACGATCTATAAAATATTTTTCTGTCGTACTGTTGATAGTCACAATGCTAATGGGAACAGTTGGACAAAGCTCTGAAGCCCCAACTCATTTACCGAAGAATAAACTACCTGCCCTCCCTACAATTCACAAACATTTCTAAAAAATATTTTAATTGTATTATAAAACTCTCATTGTCATTCTTCGTGCACACAACTACACTGCTCTAGACTAAGTAAAGATAGTCAAAAGATACGTGCCGACGTTATCGGCCGCCCCCGAGGAGGAACTGGATCTGATCATTTCGCTCATGGCTACAGACCATAGCCTCACCACCCAAGGTTTTGACGAGGGGCGTTGGGAATCGAACCGACCGAAGGACCGCAGCCGCTGCCCTACTCCCATCGAATTTTACTACCATTAAGTATAATTCGATGCCTAATCCTAACCAACAAATGACAGAGCGGCACGCTCGGCCACCGGCACACCCCTACTCTATCAGGTAAATTTATTTTTAACAGGCTTCGTACAAATAACATACATTCTGCCGCAAATTTTTTAAATACTTTTATAATACGCTATTATAATATTTCACCAACAAAACTCTGTGAAGTCCTTGTCATATGGCTTTATTATTCTATAAGCAATGGGTTTATTACTATTCTATTAAACAATAACTGAACAGCCAGTATTTTTGTACGGGTGGTCATTTATTGTTTCTTTTATGTGCAATAATTGAAATAGCTACTTTCGATGGTTTCCACCAATTTTGGCCCCAAAAACACGAATTAGGCTCCTATTTTTTACAATTTATCTTTGATCATTGATAGTGCCCTTTAATTATTGTCTTGATACACCTGTTCATACTACTTCTAGTATTATTATACAAATTTATGGTGAGTTCAGACAATTTTCTCTGGTTTTTGACTTTTGCGAGCTGAACCTTCGTTACAACCTCAATTCTTCACTTTTTGGTCAAAATCACCTTCACATTCGGCCTTCTTGCCTTAAAAAACATGGCAAACGATACCACACAAGGTCATGTTCACTGGAACATAGAAAAAAAAGACGAACGCAAATCCCTATTTTAACACAAATTTTTCACCCAAAACATCCCTTGGTACATTCCGATCGGGCTGCCGAGCTTCGGAGCACAACTAGGACCCAAATGGAGCCTGTGTGCGGGAGAGCGACGTTTTTAGACCATAATTTAACCTAAATTTGAGGCTGAAACTGTATTCGAACCTCAATTCTTCGCTCGTTGTTCAAAATCGACTTCATATTCGGTCATACCTCACAAGCTCATGTTCACTAAAACCTAAAAAAAAACTCGAAAAACCATATTTTCCCCCCCTAACACCCTGGGGTTATTCCGATCGGGCTGCCGAGCTTCGGAGCACAACTAGGAACTAAATGTGTTCCCAAATGGGGACCCAAACTGCGTGTGGAAGAACGATTTTAGACCAAAATTTAATGTACTTAAAATTAAGGCTGAAACTTTGTCAATTTTCCACTCTTTGGTAAATATTGACTTCATATTCGGTATCCTCGTCCTAAATAACATGGAAAACGGTCTCATGTTACTAGAACACCAACAAGCCCTATTTTTTCACCCATTTTTCATCCATAACACCCTTGGGTATATTCCGATCTAGCTGCAAAGTTTCGGGACACAACTAGGCCCCAAATGGAGCCTGTTTGCGAAGGAACAAATTTTTTAGACCAAAAATAAAGTATATATGGATCATAGGGCGGACGGACATAGCATTCTTGGAATCTACGCACCTTGAAACGTAAGAGAAAAAAGTTCTGAGGGGGTGTTATAAAAATGTTTTGCTGAGCGAATACATAGGTGTAGTATTGGCAGAATAATATACCAAAATGGACTTCAGAATAGATTTATGCTGACACTGATTGTTAAAGGGAATTCAAAGATAGTTTTGTGAATTCTCACATCACTTGTAGCTGGGAGCGTATTCAGATTGATCGGGGATTTAACGGTTCCTGAAGATGAAGTCATTGTAACAAAGCTCCACGACCTATTGAGTACGCCGGGCAGGCAAGTATGGTTTGCTCCGAGGTTTCCATGTCCGAGCAGCAGTGACAGTCGCCTGAATTGGGCACACCTATTCTCATTAGATATGCTTTACAACGCCCATCGCCTGTTCGTAATCGAGTGATGGTTTTCTGTCTAAATTGTTGTATATTTGTAAATATGTATATAGTTATTTATGCGTCACTCCAGAGGATATCTGACCTTGGGTAAATTATAAAAAATTCCAAATCTCGCCAAAATGTTTGTATTGCCAAACAAAAGGATGAGTTTGACGATGAGCGATTTTCAAAAATTCTAAGGGGGCCAAATTTAAGTTTTTAAGGGGTCACAAAAATTGGTATTAAGGGCTAAAATCGCCTACAATATTAATATATTTAATTCAGCGGCGTTTTGTAGGATGGTGATTCACGACAGAAAGGACTATTTTGATTATGAAAATATTTCTCTCAAAAATGAGTGGGTCATGTTTGACTTTATAAGGGTCAAGAATCGGTGAAAGTGGCTAAAATCATGAAAAAATTATATAATCTTAAGAAAAGTGGTATGGAATCGTAATTTGATACTGAAACCAATGAGCTATTTCATTTGCTAATCCTTCCTCCATTGTTCGATTCCAAAGAAAGACTGATCATACCTATAAGCAATACGATTATAATAATTAGACTGAAATAGATTTTCGAGTTTCCGCATAGCAGATCTACAGTTTAAAGGGGGGGGGGGGGGGGTCCAAGGAGATGCTAGCCAATATTATACCCTAGGATACTCCTCTCATTTAACTTGAATAAATATTACAGGATAATTATTTTCATTTGCCTGAATGAAAAGATCACGGTAGAAAAAAATCTATAAATTCAATCCCTGCGAACAAAATTTAGTGAAACAACGAAAGTCCATCGGCCTGAGGCAAACACAGTCATTGAGATGAGTGAGGCAAACACAATCACTGAGATGAGTGAGGCGGAAATGAGGGGCTTTGAAAATTGAAAGTCTGAAATGAACCCGAATAAGACTGGGCGAGATTCGGATTCATGTTTAATTTTGGTACCTGCTAGAGTTACAGAAGGTGAGAGACAAGGAAAGGGGGTAAAAGCTTCGTGGGAACATCTGTGCAAGCTGATGTCAAAGTAGCTCAGGAGCTGAGATTTAATAAATGATATTGCAAGGGGAAGCGGCATGTTCGAATCTCCCTCTGGATCTACATGATACTGTAGAGTTGGAGAGGGAGTAAGGAAAACACGTGTTGTTTGATGTGTGCGAGATCGTACAGGGGTCATTACAATGAAGCGGCGAAGGAAGTTAGCCAGTTGCTAATCAAAACTAATCATAGTTCATCATTTCCATTCGGTACCACACCGTATTTAACGAATTCTTCTGGTCAACAACCCAGGAATATAAATGGCAATGACGTGACAATCGTACCTCGTAATGGACTATTTTCGCCTACTTACTGATTTTTTTTTTAATGAAAATAGATTCCATCCTGAGAATTTTGAGACCCACCACACGCTCCTAAGCAGTTCTTTTTAAAATGATTTTTCAAATTTTCCAGAGGTTCCTTCATCACAGTGGATAGGTCCCGCCATGGCAAGAGGGGTACATTTGAGGGCACAATACAACAGCGCACAGTGGCGAACATGAGAAAAACCTCCCATGGATAATTGGATACAAGTGGATAATTTGGATACAAATTATAGTTTGTATCTACAATCACACTTGTGCGCAAAAAGGTGATCTATAAAGGTTCTACAGAATATATTTTTAAGCCAATCTCATCGGAAAAACCCCCAACTAGATTAATTATTTTTGATGACGAAACTTTGAAAACGGTCAAGAAGTAGTGGGTAACAATAACTTGTTATTGTTCGTTACTGAAGATGGTTTGATAATCGAAAACGGTATAACATTTTGACAACGTATCAATAACACCGTTTAGGTTAATATAATAAGTCTGAATACTGACGCATGCAATCGGTTTGGGGAAAATTATTCTAACCCCCCCCCCCCCACCCCCAACCAATCACCACCACCTGTCCTTAAGAAACTTCGCCACTTTACGATTCAAGATGTATAGAACCAAAATCTGCGATGTCCGCCCTCCGTGTCATCTCTAACTTACTTAATTTATGGGTGAAAAACATCGTTCTGTCGCACACAGATTTTGGTCGTAGTTGTGTCCCCTACCTTGACAGCCTTGTCCCGAGGGTTTTCGTGGAAGAATGAGGTTTTGAGGTTTTAGAGGACATGGACTGTTGAGGTATCGTTTTCCTGTGTAGTTGCATTTTGAGGAAAATGTTTGCGCAGACAAAGTTACAGTCCAGCTGTGATGCAATTAATATGGCAATTAATATGGGTCCTTCTAGAACAGAACCACCCTCCAAACTTCACTCCGTTACTACCATTCTTTCAAGTAGTGGCGTGTGGTAAGGATTGGCGGACACAGACACGGAACCAATTCCTTCCAGAAAGGTCTGAACCTTTCATTTTTCCACTGTAAAGTGATCACAAGGCTTCCGCTACATTCACAGACTCGGGAGCAAAAGTACAAAATTTACTATGCAGGTACTGTGTTGTCCAGTAACAAGAAAAATATTTGGGTTTACTAGGGTAGCTACGTAAATAATCAGGAATGGTCTGGGGAACTGCGGACATCACAGTGACCTAGACAAAGGAGGGTTATCCGTAAAGCAAACAATAAGCATCTTTGTGGAAGAATTTGCAGCGTTTTTATTTCATCTGAATACAACTTTTATCCCTCTCGAAGTTTGTCCGTTTACGTATCGAAAAAATCCGCAATTTGAAACGGGTTACGTTGCACGTTGGTAATTTACATGTTGGTTCCAGTGGGACCTTATCATAATAAAATCAACGAGGTACAGTTTAGTTGATCAGCCACTAGATAGTTCGCTAAGGCGGTACTTAATCAAGTAAATATACGTACCTGAACGACAGCGGATAAGCACATGAGATAAACTAAACAAAAAAATCTCTCCTTATATATGATTTTCATTTAATTTCATAATTTTTCCCGTCTTCCATTGAAAAGGATTATAATACGGCTATGAGATGTAAAACAGAGAGAATCAAGAGCAAAGCCTACAAAGTAGTTTAAATACTATAAAAAAGTACGCCTGGTCACTCTAGCTATCGATCAACGTAACAAGAAAACGTGAGGATCAGAGGGCACAAGATAAATGACCGAAATTGTATATTAATCAGTCGCGGTTCATGGGGTCTGAAAACGGTGGGGCACCACACCAGAACACAAAACCAACAGATTTGTCAACAAAATGCCCCAAGGCAACAACACCCGTCCCTTATTTACTGATAGAGTGATATTCAGCAAAGCTCTTTTAATCAACGTTCTATCGTCGTACGAAAACGTCGATACTTTCTACTGCAAATTAGCCCACCGAATGCATGTGTTACAAAAACATAGTAAACTAAAATACAACAAAATAATGACTCGTCAGTACCTATTCGAATGGAGAAGCTATTGACTAGAAGCTAGGTAGTTATCCGTGTGTTGACGCCGATCAATCCACGAACCACAAACAGCAAACAGGAAAAAACGCACGTAGGTACCACAAATACAAAAAAATCTGTCATGGGAACCGGACCGAAGGCAAACCGCGCAAAATTTGACGCAAAACATTGAAAACTGACAGACTCAACATAGAAAGCGAATGTGATTCAGAGACAACAAAAACAAATCAGAAGAAGAAGCATCTCGTATCGAGATGACAAATTGAATCGAAGGGATCAAATTGATTGTGAAATGAACGATTTTGGGGTTGAAATGAGATTCTGGGGCCAGGCCCAAAGTGGGCGTGGCAAACAACATTTTTACTTGACTGAGCATGCGCGGACGGGCCACTTTTCTCGGTTGCCATGGGAACACTAGGTCCCAGGACCTACCTTCCAGTTTCAGGAGGGTAGGTTTCGATTTCGACTGCAGGGCATCGATTACTGTCGCTTTATTCCGATAACATGCTTGGTCTATGCAGAACGCATTGACGCTCTAGTAGAATATTGAATATCCATAGCCAGAGAAATCTGGCGAGTGGCTGTTGAAAAATGCTGGGTAGGTACAGTGTACGGAGGGAAATTCAGATGCCAACTGAACAATGGTTGGTCTTTTTTCTGTAGTGTTTTTTTAATATTAATATTTGTGCACACGTGCAAGAACTGATTTCAAGGTGAGTTTCATGTGAGAAGTATTTTTTGATTATTGACATGGTCCATGGAGAACGGAAACCCAGTATTGAAGAGTTTTTGGCATCAACTTGAACAATCTCCTGCCTCCAATTCTGTGGGTATGGGACAGTGAGCGACTACCGTGGATTTAAGAAGTACCTTGACCACCACTGCATCCTCTTAAAAACCTCCCTCACCTGGAGGAACCACCCTTTTCGAATGCTGTATCGTCTACTCAACTGCTACGTCGCGTCGTATTATTAGTATTGTACTTGTAAACCACAATGTTTTGCTCGACTTCGTCTTGTGATAAAGTTAGTTCAGTTGAAGTCTCGTTTCGTTTTCCGGTTTTCGTATTATTCATACGAAGTGAGGTCCTTCGAGCCGGATTCGAAAGTTCTGGTTCTTGAAAGAGCAGTTAGACATAGGCCGCCTGAAATCGCCATCCAACATTCATGTGTTTCTCCTATCCCAGGTAACCTTTTAGTAATTTACCTGTATCAATATCTACCGTTGTTCTATTGTCTGAGTGATTACCTTGGGTTAACGCAGTCGTTAATGATTTATAAGGTTGAAAAAGGATACGTTTTTCGTAGTTACCTTCTGTTCTTATCGTAACTCTGTTGTGTTCTTAAATCATTGTTTCTCCACCGATTCATTTAAATTACTTCTTGATTCGCTTATAATAGGTGTACACTTTCGTTTATATATTGGGCACACACTTCGTTAGGTATTGATTTTTTAAAAGTAAGTGTACCTACTTTAAGTTCTAGATGAAGTAAGCATAGCTTAGATATGAAAACATGTCACCGAAAAAAGTTGATTATAAAAATTTAGTTGCTAGGCGCAATATTTTTCTAAAGCGATTGATTGATTTCGAATCCTATGTGAACAATCATTTTGAAAAAATTCTGGTTGGTGAATTAAAAGTTCGTTTGTCAAAATGCATGCTTGCTGGGATGATTTTGAAGGTATTCAACAAGAAATTGTGAAGTATGATTATGATGATAAGTGGCGTGAGGATTTAAAAAAAAAATCGCGTGAATTTGAAATAACATTCTATGCTGTAGCTGGGTTAGGTGATGATTATTTGTCGAGGCTTCGTCCAGATAGAGTCAGATCCGAAGATTCCAAGAAAGCTAGAATGCTGAGTTGAAGATTGATCTTCCTCATCCAATGAAGATTCGTCGCTATCAACATCCATATGAACCAGTTGGGTTGGCATTTTTCTTAGCCTATCATGCGCATATTTATAGGTACGGTTAGAATTGAGAGCTTTGAGTAAATATCTATCGTTTTCTTGTACCTCGATTATTCGATAGGGACCATCCTCCTCAAGCCTTACTTGCACTTGTTAGAGAAACATATTGGCCTTTTAATGGACGTAATCTTGCTAGATATGTGTACCACAAATTAATGGGTTGTATGTTTCTAGGCTGATCCAAAACTTGGAATTTAATAAATGGGTGTTTTACCCGATACTCGTGTTGAACCATCTCGCCCATTCTTTCACACAGGAGTTGATTATGCGGGACCCTGTCATGGTTAAAACCGCCTTTCGAAGAAATTCCCGATTGGCTAAATGTTGTACTTCATTGTTTGTTTGCTAAAGTACTAAGGCAATTCACTTGGAATTTGTCGACTATATGACTACTGAAACATTCATAAGAGCCTTGAGACGAGTCATGTCACGTCGTGGAAGACCACTTACTATGTATTCTGATAACGGAACCAATTTCTTTGGAGCAAATAATGTATTAGAGAAAATCATGGAAATACTATTATAAATGCCTTAGCTAGTGAAGGGACCATTTGGAAGTTTATCCCTCCCAATTCACCCGATTCTGGAGGTCTTTGGGAATCTGGTGTGAAACAAGTCAAGTACCATTTGAGACGAATTGTTGGAAATGTTAATTTATCTTTTAGTGAACTGTAAACTGTGCTAACCCAAGTCGAAGCATGTATTAATTCCCGACTTATCATCCCGCTTTCGTCTGATTCTAGAGATCTTACTACCATCTCCCCATCCCATTTCCTCACCGGAGATCGTCTGCTTGCACCATCTGAACCAGATTTGAAACCATTGCCTCAAAATCGACTGTCGAGATAGCAGCTTGTGCAAAGACTGTCGCAGCATTTTTGGAATAGGTGGTCGTCTGAATACCTTCAAGAGCACCAGAAAAGGACCAAGTGGAAAACAACTGCCCAGGACCTGAAGAAAGGAACGCTAGTATTACTTAAGGATGATAGAACTCCACCTTTTCATAGCCACTTGGTCGTGTACAGGATGTCCATCCTGGACCTGATGGCAAGGTTCGTGTCGTTACAGTTCGAACTCCTATTGCTCTACTTAAGAAGAATGTGCGGAATCTTTGTGCACTTCCTGTCGAAGATATCCCAGAATTTGATGTTTTGAAGACATCCTTTCAAGGCGAGGGGAATGGACAATCTCTGAGCGACTTTAAGCGAATTTAAGAAGTACCTTGACCACCATTGCATCCTCTCAAAAGCATCCCTCACCCGGAGAAACCACCCTTCCTGACTGATCTATCATCTACTCAACTGCTACGTCGCATCATATTACTCCTTTTATTATTAGTATCGTGCTTGTAAATCACAAAGTTTTGCTTGATTTCGTTTTGTAATAAAGTTGGTTCAGTTGAAGTCTCGTTTCGTTTTCGGTTTTCGTATTATTCATACAGTCCGCTCTCGAAGTGAACACAACTAACAATTTATTCAAAGAAATTCCAGCCTCGAGGACACAACATTCAGCCTCGGAGAGACAGCTCAGAATACAGTGTTCAGAACTTACAAAAATCTACCTAATATCACAGAGAATACTCGATGACAAACCACTGTGCGCAGCGTGTTGACTTTTCATGAGAGGGTGGCTCTCCGAGCAGGATCTACCTGCTGTGCGCTGAGCTGTAGTTGATTGTTTCGAGGCCTCTTGGGCCCATACCAATCATGCTCTTTCAACTTTATACTCCTCTTCGTTTTTTTGTATTATTCCTATTCGCTGCACAGCAAGTTACCCCTGTTCCTGCCTCCTCCGGCGTTGGTCAGGCCATGGACATGTCCGGGATGGCCCGCGTGGAGGTGCCGTTTTTACTGGGATTGCGGAGGTAGAGGGGGAGTTCTAGATCCTTGGTTCTAGATCTTAGCCTCCTGCAGTGTAGCTCAGCCTCAGTACTGACCGCCTCTTGAAAATCTTGCGGCTTTCCATCATTGGCGGGCATGTTTGGAGGCCTGATTATACACAAAGTAGCTCCCTACGTATACTCCTGTAGTGTCAGATCAGCCTCAGTACTGACCGCCTCTTGAATGTCTTGCGGCTTTCCATCATTGGCGGGCATGTTTGGAGATCTGCTCATAAATGTATATCACCGGTCTGTTAAAAATTACCACAACTACAAGGACACATAAACGCACAGCCACTCACTCTATAAATTACATACATACTATAAATACTTGCACCCGACACACAACATTAAGGCATACACACATCACTCAGCATTCCAGACCGGGAGGATGGGGAGAACCCACCGGCCCCGGGCCCACCCTACCTAATATGGCCTCCTGGCACCCGTCTGTTAGGGCTTTCTTAAGCCAGGAGGCCGACAGCCCTAGGAAAAATAAACAAACTGAAATTAATAAAATGCTGGAAAACAAAAAAACGAACAAAATTGTAGAAGGTTGCCTGCTGCCTCCCCGAGGCAAGCAGGCCCCCGACCACTCCCCCGGTCCCCAATCACTCACTCCATATGTTACACCATACTCTAAAGAGCAGGATCTACCATTGTGACCTCAGAAGCGGCTTCATGGTGCTTGACTCGTCTCAACGACCGACGTCAATGATGCGGGATATTAGGGTTCAGGGTACCAAACATACTAGGAAAATAATGTACTTGTCTTGCTCGATACTTGATACACTAGTATTCTGTAAGTTCCGAAATTGAAATAGAGACTACATTTTGCTTCCGAATCTATAGCAGAGTGCACTTGAGGAGTGATGAAGTGGTGGTTGCCAATATTTATAAATTCATTGGGGAATGCTGCAGTGAACCATACAAATCGATATTCACTTGCAGCCTCAACATCATCTTCAATCAGATTTGACTACACTTGTCAATTCATCAGACACAATTCTGACAAACGCAACAGGTGGGAAGTCAGTAAAAATGAAACATAAAATTCACTTACAACTGTCATCTGCACCTAGTTTTAAGAACTTGGGACGCGGGAGCGTCCCGCCCGCCAAGAAAACCGAAACCTCTACAGCGACCAAGATACTGTTTACACGACAACAAAAGTAAAAGTTTAGCCCCCCCCCCCCCCCCCAATCACGAGTAACATGGCCCCCTGAGAGTCTCCGCTATTGATTTTTCGTACACCCTTTCCTCAGGGGCCTCTGAGGAGGTGTTCCAAATTTAAACCCTCGGGACCATCAGCAGCCGGAGTTACGGAAGTGTTGAAAAATCACTATTTGTCATGTTTTTCTGTTTCTTGTCGTCTTGCACACACATATTTTGCATACACGATCGTTAAGCTCCAGGGAAGTGCATTTTGTCCCTACCCACCATTTTGAAAGTTTCTAGGTAGGTAGGTACTGGGAAAAAATGTTTATTTCATCAACCAATGGTATACGATGTGATATCCCCCCAACAAGCCTATTGTTGAAATTTACGCGCCAAAAAAACAGGTACTGAGTAAGTAGGTACTAAGTAGGTAATGAGGAGGTAGTACTGAGTAGGTTGTGAGTAGTTAGTAAAGAGTAGGTACTAAGTAGGTAGTATTGAATAAGTACTGAATAGGTACTACGTAGGTAGTAATGATTAGGTACTAAGTAGGTAGTACTGAGTAGGTACTAAGTAAGGAGTACTGAGTAGGTAATAAGTAGATACCTACTGAGAAATTTTATAGGCACTTACCTACGGGGGAAAAATGTTTACTTCATCAAAGCAAGAATATGTGATCCCACACCCCCCCACCTCACAACAAAAACGTACCTTGCTGTAAAAGTTTACCAGCCAACCAAACGTCCTCAGCCCCAAAAAGGATTGATGGGTATCCTTTTTGCCCGCCGAAGTAGCATGCTTGATGCTTCGCACCTCGCTCATGGATGTGCATATATAAACCTGTTCCTTCCCCCCCAAACCTTGACATTTATTTCAAGGCTGTTCGAATGCAATGTCATACGAAGTAGGTACTGTTTCGAGCCAGAGAGATAAGATCCTTGCCATGTTTTGCTATTATTAGTTCTATTTCAAGAAATCTTTGTGATTCTCAAATTAGCAATATCTAAATAATTTCAAGGAGAAAAAAGTCGTATTTTAAAATTTGTCCTGACCGTGGCCCACGCAGGAAACATGCACAATTTCCTAATGTTCTTTAATGTGCCTATTACTTTTGTTTGAGAAGTTTCATTCCATTCTAAGTTTGAACATCAAATTATAACACTCATCTGTCAATTACAGTCTATTGTTATACTTGAACTGCCGTAAGATAGTCATGTAATTGTTGAGAAATGAAAGTGCGGACGTTATACCACTAGTGGGTACTATCGTTACACTCATGGGTACAGGTAGCTGATGGTTAATTGTTAGGTAGGTATCAATGATAAATTGGGAATTTCAAGTACATTTTCTTCTAAAATGCAGGTGGTATGTAGTTGTAGGTAGTAAGCAGGTAGGTGCGTAAAAAAATTGATATCATTACTTGTATATCTGTATACGTACTATGGTCTGTAGGTAGGTGGAGTTGACTCGGGATGAGTTAGCCTCCATATACATTCATACACTATTACTTCAGGAATTCGCCTTTCGCCTCCACCCCACTGTTTTGGTATTTTTTATGTTGTTAAGCGGAAGCTGAAACTGGATAAATATCACATGCATCTTCTTGATTACTCACCTGCTTGGTGAAATAGAAGAAATGTTAGGCTCCACGTTCGCCAATACGTTGGAGAAGTCTTTTGTTCGAATAAGGTTGAGAAAAACTTCCATATTAGTATGCACCACTCTCCATGACTACTTTGTACATAGATGGAGCTAACTTCTTCCTGAAACTCACGTTTAAACAAACAATTCCTAGGAGAATTTCCGAACAGTTGGTTAGAGCACGTCTAAGCGGGTTTGAGGAGTCGCGACTGAGTTTTGTCATATTATAATAATTGCGTCGTTTCCTTCAGTGTTTCAGCTCCCACGTGACAAGTTGGCGCTTTCTGTTGACTTTAGAGTGTCAGAAGCGGTGGGATGCGGCGAGTGAAGTGGCTGCCCTCCTTTCCACCTAATATTCGACACGACGAGTTTCGGAACTCCTACGAATTAGTTTGTCGCAATGGTGAGGGTTTCAAGACAGTAGAGTGGGGGGTTGGCTCCCCCGGATCTCCTTTGTTGAGTGAACTTCCTATAAGCACCTCCCCAACCCCACAGTTCACATCAGTTCCATCTTTATTGCCGAAGACCTTTAGCTTTGAAATCCGAACTTTCCCATCGAATTGTCAATACATCATCTGCTAATTGTTTCAATAGTTGGAGAAAATCATGGCCCACTGCGGGGTTGCAGCACGGCGCCGAGCGCTAACGGATACTGGGCCAAAAGTAGAAGAAAACTCAATTAAAAAAAAAATTCGAGATGTTAATCGTTTGATACCCGTCCCCTATAGTAAATCAGTTGTAGCCATTTATTGATCACAAACTGATTAAAACAGCAATACAATATCAAACTTGGAAATCGACAAAATTATTTTTCCGTTTCTGCAAGGTATGATACACCCAACAATAATAAAATTACATTAAGTTGGAGTGGAAAAATAAGATGAGCAGTGTTTTGGAAGCTGAACGCGATATTTCAGCGCAGTAAGTGCTTTAATATTCCAGCAATGCAGCATCGCTTAAGGAGCGAATTTTCAAAGAAATAGTTTGGGAAAACAGGTGAATCTAAATAGATGTTCATCTACCAGAGCACTCATTTCGACCTTACTGGGCACTTGCTGAGACCAGAATGAGACGTTGTGCGAAAAAATTAGGTCAAAAAAATCATTTTTGGGTGTTTTGAACGAAAAAAATCGTGATTTTCATCACCCGATGCAGTCTGAACGTGCTGAAACTACTGGCAATCGATTCAACGACCAAAAAAAAAAAAAACAAAAAAAAACATGGTAAGTAAACGATACCTCACATAACTACATAAAAAATATGCACTTTTTTTGGGTTTCGGATTATAATTTAGTAACTCTGGTTAAGCTGGGTTAACTTAATCGGACTGGGACTAATTGCAATTGATTTAGCGCCCAAGAAACATGACTGACAACACCGCGCATGCCTAGGATGCTGAAATCCTTTTTGCTTTGATTTTTCGGACCAAAAATGTGTAAATGTGGACCGCTGCGCGCAGTGCGACCGGGCTGGTTAACGAACTCATCATTACTCTCGCGCTGATGGATTTTTCTGCGCAAGAACGAATTTTACCATGGAAATTGAGAGACTCATCGTGTGGAATGACACGCGCGCGCGCACACATGAAAGTTGTACCTGTTGTACGTACGAGGTGTACGCGTAGAACTCAAATACTATATGTATTATTAGTATTAACTAATATGTAATATTAGTATAAGTATTACTCAAATACTTATATAGTAATTGTTAATATCCACCACTGTGACCGTTATTATAACCATTTCTCCATTAGTATAAGGTAACATCGATGTTAATTAATCAAGTAATCAAAATTCAGCAGCCGTTCATATAGTCATCTTTGGGAACAACACTGCACATGATGATGTACAAATACATCGAAACGGGCCTAAAACCATCTGAACTTATTTCTCGACCGAACCTCAAGATCCCCATCCTTCACCTAGTCTGAACACCAACGGTCAAAAACCATATATATATATATACGAGTATAACCGGAAAAGTGTGAAATTAGGCACTGCATACAATGCCTAGGCAATGTATGAAATAAAAGGGCCAGGCAATGTATGAAGTAAATCTCATTTCATACTTTGCCTAGGCATTGTATACAATGCCTTTGTATACAAACAATGCCTTATTTCACACTTTGTCGGTAACATAATATATTATAAAACAAGTCACGGATGTGGTGTCTTTAAGTTTAAAAAAACTTTATTTGAAATTACACAAAGCAAAATAGCTACAAGAACGTAATTTGGACTTGATAATGCTGCGAACGAGAGTGAAGAGTCTGCGGAGAGGGTGATATAATACGTTCGGTCCAGGATGAGCATCAGCGAGATTAAATCTGAGCTGGCCTTCCCACAGGTGTCTGAGGCGTAGACGTTCCAGGAAACCTGGTGCTGGTCCAACGGTTTTGAGGGTAGACCCTTCAGATAATTCCTAACCCTCAAGACAAGAGAACATCATTTTCTGCTGAGACGGGAATTATGTTCGAAGGCTTCGGTTCCGAAGATGGCGATGGGTTTTGTACTTCTTCAAGTGCTGCTGAAGATTGTCTGGAACTCAAAAGAGTACCACGATGGATGTATTTAATGAAGGTTTTGTAGTCTTCCAAGCGGAAGGTATCATTGTCTATCTGTATCTGTGGTATTTTAGATCTTGGGATTTGGAGAAAAATAGGTTTTCCTCAGGAAGTTCCTAGGCTGTTCAAAATTGATTGATTTAGAAACTTTATTTTGGGTATCTATTTATTAAATATATGTTCCATTAATTTCGATAATTTATGCTCTAGTTTCATATTTTATTTCACTTTTATTTCAGGTTTTAGTGTGATTATCGATATTTAGTCTATTTCTTTAATCTTTTCGATTATTAGTTTTTTCATAGAAATGTTTTTGAACGTGTAGTTATCAATTTTATTTCTCCTTATAATATTTTCTTCGCATTTAGCTACTTCCTTTGATAATAGATCCCACTTACAATAAAATTTATCGCTTATTTTAGTACACTGTTGCTTGAGTCCGTACATTTGTGCGTACAAATAATATAATTATGTTTTGGGATGATGGTTACATAGTTTTCATCATTATTATGGCTTTAGGGTTATGTGTACAAGTAAGATATTCTTCCGAACTATTATTCGGAAGTGATAGCAGGAGTGAAATGCTATCGTCTAGCCAAATACAACTAGTGGTGACTAGCGTCTCATATTCTAAGAAGTCATCAAACATTTTAATGATTTCGGACTTGTCTTGATCATTATTTTACGAATCTCATTTTCAAGAACTTAGTTGGTATGATGCTAGGGTGTAATTTTCCCATTTTAAAGAAGGCATAGGCGGTTTCTATTTCGCTGATTTGATAAAGTTCAGGATCATCATTATCATGTCTCCAAGAACGGCTGCTGTCGAATCCGTAGGGTTCAATATTTGATTTATTGACTCTAATTTAGTCCTTAATTGTCTGTTACTAAAGTTCAAGTTTTCTATCTGCTACTCTGTTATATTCTACCATTGTTCGCTCTATCATGGTGTACTGGTTCTTTATTTTGTTTTCCATAGAGGTCATTTTGTCCAAGAGCCTATCTTTTCATGCTTTAGTCTGTCTTCTTCGTCTAAATTTTCCATTACGGTCTGGATTATAGTACCGAGTCCGCTGATCAATCCTCGTTTTTGTCTCATACGATTTAATAAGTCTGGGACAAGATCTTTGAATTTCGTTAGCACTGTCATAGGTATGGTTAAAGACTGATAAATACTCATTTACTTTATCTTCTAACATCTTATTCTTCCCTACTTTATATAAGTAGGTAACTGAAATAGTTGTTTCTTAAATGCTGTATGTACAAGGTTTTGAGTTTAAATTAGTGAACTAAATAATGTTCCGAGCTTTCAATGAATGCACCTTCTAGTTGGACTGGATTCCACCCGTTCCTTGAAGGTTTTTAATTTCGATTGCCCAGCCGACGACTGTTAGTGCACTGGAAAACACCCGGGTCATCTTCGAGTCTCCCTGTCAGTATTTCCTTAATCATAGTTTTTATTTGGGGAGTGTCTACTGTGTCTTCTATATACTGCGATCTTCTGACTGCTAGCTAATGTCTTTGCATACTCGCACTCCACTGTCATCATTGTTATACTGTTTCACGATGTTTGTATCGTTAGTCATTTCCCATGCTTCTGATGTTAGTGGTGTTTTAATTTTTGGATTTTTCTAATTAACTTCATGATTTGGGCACCATCCTTTAGTAGAGTCGTAATATTGTATCTTTTGCTGTTTTGGTTTTACAGCGATTAGACTCCAATGAATGTTTTCAAAGATGGAGAATAATAGTATCTTTTTCGAAAATAATTACTCTTCAGGAATAGTTCCTAACTCTGGGGTAACCTCCTGTCTTCAGAGATACATAATAAAAATATGTCGAACACGTGTATATTTGGCAAGTGTGTAGTGCCGTTGTTTCTTTCATTGATAAGTTTTAGATAAAGGATTATTAATACGTCGTTTAACCAATTACAGTCTTTCACGGTTTGAACGTTAGTCATACTGAACTTCTTTGTGAAGATTTCAAGGGGGTGTTCATCGGTTCTTACTGCTTTTTCTATATCCTTTCCATAATTTGCCTTGGTATTTTTATGTAGGCAGGTTGGACTTCAGTTTTTTTTATTATGGTGTTTGGATTATATTTTTAAGGTTCCCGTGTCGTCATTTTTGCCAATAACCTTTTCATTGTTTTACTTAGCTTTAGTTTTATCTCGGATCTGCCTAGTCTTAATGTAAGTTTGAGTAGTTTCTTGCTTTGGGATCTGCTCAAAATTACATCGTACAGTGCTTTGATGTTTAGTTTGTGATATTTTGTATAGTCATTTATTGTTCTTTCTTATATCTCTATATCTACTGAGGGATTACTTTCAGCATGGCCATTGATCATTTCGAATAGGGTCATTTGTGTGGTTTGTTGAACGTTGTTGTTGTAGGCTAATACTGCAAATTTCACTTTTGTGTAGATTTCGTCTTTCTTGTAGTTACTATTATTACTCAAGAATCCAAGGTATTCTATTACAGTTGAGTGAAATCTCTCTAAAGTTAAGTTTGAGTTAGGGCTCTGTGTTCTCGTGAAGTGTATGTCTACCTTATGAAGGGTTGAAAATTCTTTCAGTAGTTCGCTGTTGAACACGGGCTCCATTGTCACAAACTATTTGACTCAGTAAACCGTGACAATTAATGAAATCTAACAATTTATCACATACTTCGATACAAGATGCGGAGTTCACCGGATATGCTGAAGCGAATTTAGAAAATTTCTGTCCTTCAATCGATATTTTGTCTACGAAAACAAACAAACAACAACTTTATTGCAAAAACAAAGCGAGCTGCCCCGCAGGCCGGGGGTGCCCCGAAGGACGCAGCCTACTGCCTTTCAATAGGTATCTTAGGAGTTGAACTTTGGTTTCAAGGGGTGTCTGTCATATTTACATTTGAGACACAACTCACACTGGTCTATGTAGTTTTGAATGTTCGTTTCAGAATAGGCCAGAAGTAGTGTCTTTTTATTTATTTGTTTGTCTCCTATATTCCTCGGTGATTGTTAATTCCTTTGTGGCAGTAATCCAGAATTTCTACTTGCTGGTCTATACTTTCTATGTCTAATAGTATTTTATTGTGTTTAAACATCTTACATTTTCCATTTTTAGTACATTAATAAGTTCTGGCAAATATTTTATACCTATAAATATTATGTCGGTTTCAAATTAAATTCCGTAAGACTTATTCGGAATGATAAAATATGTTCTTTGACAAATTCTACTGTTTGGGTTTCCAGATTTGTTTCTTGGGAATATGACTCCCATTACACTTTTGTCTTCGTGAATTACTTTTCTTTCACCTATAGGATATTCATTCTTTGTTTGTTTAACTTTAATGATTATTTGGTGTTCGCAATGATTTACCACTGAGTCATTTATTGGAATTTTAACTGCGTCATTTCCCTCCTAATTTGAATGAACTGGCTCGTTCTCTTCCTGTTCGTCTACATTTACGATAATTGAGTCACAGTGTTTAAAGTTGGTTTGACTATGTTTTAAGTACGCAGTTGAATTCTAGAAAGTGCGTTTACATTACTGGTGCTAGTGTATTTTTTTTATTTAATGGTGAAGTTAAATTCCTTTAGCCTGAGTTTCCAAAGGTAAAGTTTGCCATTCGGCTCCTTAAGGGAGTATAGCCACTCTACAGTTTATGGTCTTCTCAGTTTCAAATTTCCGTCCATAGGAGTAACTACGGAAGTGTTAGGTTGCCCAGACCATTCCCAGCAGTTCTCTTTCTATGGCACCCAGTTTTCTTTCTGTTTCGTTAACTGTTCTGGAAGCATAAGCTACCGAAAGGTCTGTATTTCCGTGATGACTTAAACAGGCTTCTAGAGCTATTCCACTGTCGTCCGTGGTTAGGATGGAGGGTTCGTTCCATTGTGGGAACTGGGTACTTCAAAATGGAGTCGGTTACGAGAATGTTTACACATATTTCAAAACTTCCTTCATAATCAGATCATTTTTTTTTCTCCCTGTTTTAGGCATTGCGTTAGTGGATTTCGCAATTTCGCCAGGTCTTTTAAGGAAGATACCTGTAATATCCTAGCAATCCTAGAAATTATTTTAATACCCTGTTGGTTTTGGGGATAGGATATTCATTTATCGCTTTAATTTATTCCGGGTTCGGTTTTACACCATCTGGAGTTATCAGGTATCCTATATACGCATTTTATTTTTTCATTAACTCTGACTGTTGTAATGGGTGAGAAATGTTTAATGCGAGCACTGATGTTTTACGATAACACTTATATTTTTAATTATAAGGTTATATGGTCTTTACTCGACAGCTGTACAAATTGGAATGAATCAACGGTAGGTGGTGTGGTAGAGAGGAGTGGAAGAGGATAATTTTTTAAGTAGGGAGCAGGAGTAAGATCTGACTGATGGGGACAACACTCGCGCGCCGTCGAGGGAACATGGAATTACAGAGTGTGATTCACGCTCCATACAACATCTTTCCTTTCTAGACTATTTTATCAGCGATGATAAAATCAGCGATTATCAGAGATAAATTCTCCAATTTACAAGGCATTTTCCTATAATCGATACATTGGTTCACTCTGCTCTCCGCAATCAGTACTGATAGCACATTGATATCAAATGAAGTAAACCAAGTTGAAATTCACAGTTTTTCACAGTTACAACGGTAATAATTTAAATTCAGTGATGTGAAGTGATACAAAGAGAAATGGTTATTTATGGAGAATAGCAATGGTTGAATACATTATGGTAATTAGTGCGAGTAATCATGCGTGAGTAATACAATAAACAAATGAATAATCAAACTTTTTGTGTAACACCTCATTATTAACACCATACCAATCTGGTTTCCTTATATTCTTTTGACTGCGTAGGTGGTAATTATTGTTATTTTCATTAGCAGCTTCAGTTTCACCTTGTCTTATCACTGCATAACCAAAACGACCTAGGGGTGCCCGCTTTTCCTTGTATTTTTCCATTAATCCATCCATTTTTATTTCTGAATAATACCTTATCCTTATCATTTATGTTCTCCGAATCTCTACCTATCTTGTCATGAATCATCTTTTGTTTTTCTGAGACTCCGCTATCCGTTGTTGTACAACTTTCAAATCGGGAATTCTCGGAATCAATTCTTCATTTCTAATTATCATTTTATCCCTAAGCGTCCGATTGAAGATCAGTTGGCTAGGAGAATACCCTAATGACGGTATTTCCGTGTTTCTATAGTGGAACAGTAACGTAAATGGGTCTTGGCCGGACATTGTAGATTTTGGTTTATTATTTTCAATAATGAACCATTGGAATCGAGCATGAAAAAACAAATTCTAACCCCCCTCAAAATTTGAAGGTTTACGTTTCAAGGTATGTAGAATCCAAAACTGCAATACAAATATTTCTGTCTGTCCGCCGTACTGGCCACTTTTCTTAGTTACCATGAAAAAAATTTGATAAAATTCGGGTTATAGGTTCCGTTCGGGGTCTAGTTGGTCCTCGAAGCTCGGCGTTACTGTGAGTCATCTCTAAGGGGTCAAAATAGGAGTTGACATTTTCAGAACGCCGTAGCTCGAAAACATTCAATGGAAGGGTATGGTTTTTTTTTTTTTTTTTACATTATTAGATTTGTCTTGAGCTAAACAATTTTTTGAGACCACCCCGAGCATTGTACGTCCAGCCCTTCATGTGCACCAAAAGCTTCGTCAACACGATCGTGAATCCGGTATATATCCGGCCGGGATATCATCACTAGGGAGCACCTGATTATAATCAAGGATGGCAATATGAAGTCGAGTTGGTTGTTCTGCGATATTATTTCATTTGATAAGTGATGGACTGTGGGATTTTGTTGGTAGCTACTTCTGAAACTTGAACAAACGTTGAAGTATTATTGATGGGTAAATTATTACACAACGGTACCTAAATTATTACAGAACGGTGAATTATTACACAACGGTTCATCTACCTAGAAGGGGCTGGATTTTGATGATCGTTACTTTTGCAACTTGAACAACCGTTGAAGTATTATTGATGGGCAAGTTATGACACAACGGTTCATTATACATGACCACGAGGGCAGTATTGACCACAGAAAATAGTGATCTACGCAGAAGGGTCGTCTATTTCACTCCACATCAACAATTTTCCTTCAGAACTTCATTATTTGCGTTTCTTTTTGCCATTTTAGGTACTGTTTGTCATCGACAGAATTATTTTAGCAACATTTAAATCGTGATTTAGGTAGGCACCTGGTAACAAGTACGGGGTTAGGTACTAACCTACGGAGGGTCTGTGATCTACATAATATGTATAGAATAGTACATATATATTATATAGACGGGTTATCTATACAGAGAGCTGTGATCTGTAACAGAAGGGTATTCCGTACAAAATAATAAACCGTTGTACAGGGATTTGCAGCGTTTTTTACTGCATCTAGTTGTAGCTTGTCATGCGCCGTTCCTCCTGTGATGTCCATTAGTTCAGTCTTGCGCAACTCGTGAAGTCTGCACATCTTCGTCGCTTCTTCAAGCGTGAGGTGATCTCCAGTATCCAGAAGGCGGCTCAGAAGGTCTTCGTCGGCGATTTGGGCCCTGTCTGCGAAGTCGCAGGTCGCTGCTGCCGTCTTCAGCTGCGTTATGAATTCGGTCAAGGGCTGTCCTCGGTGCAAAACGATTTTGTTGAATTTGAATCTTTCGTGGAGCACATTTCGATTTGGGGAGAAGTGATCAGTGAAAGCATCTATTACTCCCTGATATGCTTGTAACACTTTCGTCGGATCCCCATCTTGATCCTCCTTTTTATCTTCTTTAAGAGTGTTATAAATTGCGATGCCTCTAGATCCGAGGTGGTTCAACAGGACAGCAATCTTAACCTCATCCTTTTCGCTCTTCTTCTTGGACGCAATGAGGTAGATTTCGAATGCCTGATACCAGTCGTCCCATTTTTTTTAAGGACATTCGCCTCGAAATTAAATATCTGCGGAGGTCTTGCGTCCATTTCTTACTGCTGGAAGAACGTTCTGGCGAATAGAAACGACGGCGATGTTACCTTTCGACTGTGGGAACCACGTTTTCCTTGGGCTCTCGAGACACTCACTTTAAAAAAATAAATTAAAACTGTTCAAAACCGAAATTAACTTTTGGTTTATTATTTTAAATAATGAACCATTGGAATCGAGCATGAGAAAAAAAAAATCTTACCCCCCCCCCCCCCCCCACCCTCAAAAAAATATTTCTGTCTGTCCGCCGTACGCCGTACGGGCCACTTTTCTTAGTTACCATGAAAACAAATTGATGAAATTCGGGTTATAGGTTCCGTTCGGGGTCTAGTTGGTCCTCGAAGCTCGACGTTACTGTCAGTCATCTCTAAGGGGTTCAAAATAGGGGTTGAAATGTTCAGAACGCCTATTCCTTTTTTTACGTGCATTTATTTACGGTTTTAAATAGTTCTCGAACTTGGGAGTTTTTTAAGACCACCCGGAGCACCGTATGTCCAGCCGTTCGTTCACAGTAAGGACCCGAAGTTTACACCGACAGGCGTTTTCGACAGCAGGGTGAATGAAAGTGTATACATCAGACCAAATCTCGTTAACAGGGACGCGCCGACAATAGGAAATTGGCCGGAGATGAAATCATTGCTAGGGATCACCTGATTTTATAGGCGGAGTATGAAGTCGAGTTGGTTGTTCTGTGATATTATTTAATTTGAAAAATTATGGCTCTTTTGGAGTTTGTTGAAAGGTAGTGAAACTTGAACAAACGTTGAAGTATTATTGATGGGTCAATTATTACTACACGATGGTAAATCATTACTCAACGGTAAATTATTACACAGCGGTTCATTATACCATCTACGTAGAAAGGGCTTGAGTTTAGTGGTAGGTACTTTCGCAACTTTTTTCACTCCTAATCAACAATTTCTTTTCAGAACTTCGTTATGTGTGTTTCTTTTTGTTAGGTACTGTTTGTCATCGGCAGAATTATTTTAGCAACATTTAACTCGTGATTTAGGTAGGTACCTAGTAACGAGTACGGGGTTAGGTATTAACCTGCGGAGGGTGTGCGATCTATATCATATGTATAGAATAGTACATAATATTATATAAAGGGTTATCTATACGGAGAGCTGTGGTCTGTAACAGAAGGGTATTCTGTACAAAATAATAAACCGTTGTGCAGGGATTTGCAGCGTTTTAAATTATATTAAATGTTCATTTCTGACACCAAGTTATAATGGGTGAGAAATGTTTAATGCGAGCACTGATGTTTTAGGATATACTTATAACACTTTTATTTTTAATTATAAGGTTATATGGTTTTTACTCGACAGCTGTACAAACTGGAATGAATAAGGACGGTAGGTGGTGTGGTAGAGAGGAGTGGAAGAGGATCATTTTTTAAGTAGGTAGCAGGAGTAAGAGCTGACTGATGAGGACAACACTCGCGCGCCGTCGAGGGAACGTGGAATTACAGAGTGTGATACAACACTGACGTCCCAAATGAATTTTTAAATTTTCCAATCTCAATCTGGTGAAGACGTTCCTAGACTTGCAAATTCATATTCTACCAACCAAAATTTGTTTTATTTTTGTGATTGGAAAAAAATACTTTTTTAAAGGAAAGTGAATTGACGGGATGTGATTCCTGGCACCCTTCGAATGCCACAACGTGACGCAACCAATTAATAGGTACATGAAATGAGTACTAACTACACTTTTGACATCGTCATCATCATCATATTATATATTATAGTAGTTTGGGGGTATCACTCTGGGTTGGCTTGAAAAGTGAAGGGATAACCAAGAGAAGATGATGTGCGCTCGATTAGTATGGAACATCAATATCACATAAACCTCCATGGTTTATGTGATGTGATGTCAGTCTTAGTCTGAGCACGGTCGAGAAAGGAGCCTAATTCGCGGTTTTAGTTCGATACTCGTATTTTCCACGCCATGCTGACGGGTTATTTTCGATGGAAGCCAACCAAAGCGAGTTCGACGCCCTGTTTCACATTGTGAAGCAAGCGACTGTGCAGATATCTTACCTGGAAGACACGTTCAACATTCACATAATGGAGCTTTTTCAAGAACTAATTATAAAGGCAACGGTTATAAAGGTAACAAGAACTACTTATAAATGTAACAGTGATATCCAATGCTGAGGCTCGTGAGATTCATTCCAGAAGAACTGAAGCTCTTGAGGATTCGCATGCGATTCAGGAATGTTTAATATTAGACAAATAGTAAAGGCAGACCATCACCTCTCATTGATTTTACACAGTGCTGCCGAGGATGTAATAGCGAAGTATTCTAATTGGATAGCCTTATACAATTATCGAATGAAAGATCGATCAAATGAAAGATCGAAGATTGAATGATCGATGTGGATATTTAAGACATTAGATACGCCTTAGACGGTTGCACGGTAGGGATAGTAGACCCATAAAAATCACGATGAGCAATATTTATATCGAAAACAAAATCATTAGTAACGTAGAGAAACTGAACGATTCTGGTTGCGTCAGTATTTTTTATTCGAAGGAAATGAGAGAGAAGCCAAAATATGCATTCGTCCCATTACGTTCAAGGTTCAGTTTAACGCAATAAGTAGGTACTTTTCTAATCTTCTAATAATTAGTGAATTATCATTTCCATTAATACGCATGACTATTTAGACTAAGACTCATCATTCGATAATCATCACTACTGTAACTGGGCTTCCTTCCGTGCTATTGAAAAAAAAAAAATAAATAAACAAATGGTTGCTCTTCAGAATTGTTGATCGCCAAGTATATGCGGAAGATAATAAAATTGCTAATTATTAGACAACGGTTTATTATTTACCTATAGATGCTTGCAACAGATGTCTTCTGTGTAGATCATTGTTTTCTGTGGTCACTACCTACCCTCGTGCTGCCCCCAGGAAAGTCTAAAATCAAGTATTGGAGCAGGCCGGGGAATATCAGTTAGGTACATAAATATTCGGTGGATTCAACTAACACTGATTATTTGTTGTTATTCATGAATGATAACTTTTGTTCAAGTTGCAAAAGTAGCTATCAACAGGATCAAAAATAAACATCATTCTCCAAATGAAATAATATCACGGAACTACCAACTCGATTTTACTCCGCCATACGTGATTACAATTGGGTGTTCCATGGCAATGATGTGGGCTGGATGTATATCATTTCATTCACGATCATATTGACGAATATTTTTGGTGCGTACGAAAGGCTGGACGTACAATGGTCCGGGTGCTCTAAATAAAATTCTCAAGTTCGATATCAATATTTAAAACACGCAAAACGATACCTCTTGTGAGCTTGTGCTCATGTTCACTAAAACCTCCAAAACACTATTTTTACACCCATTGTTCACCCGTACCACCCTTGGGTGTATTCCGATCGGGCTGCCGAGCTTCGCAGCACAACTAGAACCCAAATGGAGCGATATTAGACCAAAATTTAAGGTAAATGTAAGGCTGAAACTTCATTAGAACCTTAATTCTTCGCTCGTTTGTCAAAATCGACTTCATATTCGGTCTCCTCGCACTAAAAAAAAAACACATAGAAAACGATACTTCCCAGGCTCATGTTCCTAAAACACCAAAATCCTTATTTTACACCCATTTTACACCCATAACACCCTTGGATATATTCCGATCGGACTGCAACGTTTCGGGAAACAACTAGGGCCCAAAAGGGAGTCTGCATGCGAAAGAAAGAATATTTTAGAAGGGAAATAAAGGTAGATATATGGATGATGCGGCGGATGGCGTACAGCGGACGGAAGTTGCATTTTCGGGATCTACGCACCTTGAAGCGTAAAAGAAAATGTTTTGAGGGGGTGTTCCAAAAATTTGTTGCTGAGTGGATACATAAGTGTATCTATTCACAGAATAATAATCAAAACAAGAAGGGGAAAAAAAAACGAATGGCAAAAGTATAGAAATTGTGAATACTGATATCAACTCATTCCGTAGTACCTATCCAATAGTATCGACGATCGAGGTAAAATCTCGATGAAATACTTAGCTATATATCGTAATATCTCGTTACGTTCCCTCAGACATTCTTGAAGGACTACCCAGTATCATCTCTCTCATTAAAAACTAGATCCCCAGCATTCTCCTGGTCTCCCCTTTTATAACATCTACCAGCAACCGCCCTGTCTTGAAGTGGCGGTAGGAATTCCACCGCCAACCTCCCCGGCCTATTAGGTATGCGATTACGTTGAGTTACAGAGCCAGTGGTTTTAAATTCTGTCGCAGGCGGCGCGGCGGTTGCTTCCTGGTTCACCACCTACCATGTCGTAAGTCACATGCAGAGGCACCCCCACTCCTATTACAAATAATGATCAGGATATCTACCAACATGTCGATTATCTCCACAAATCAAATTTTCGCGCCGTATTATATTCCCAATATCGCGGGTGGGTGATGGGTGGTGGGTGCTACCTGTTCCGTGCGAGTCAGACTCGTGCACAGGGAAGTACCGTCCGTCAGCTGCTGCGACCTGGCGATCCCACCAATATCTAGATAATCTGGTAGTCCCCACCTCGTTCATTCCTACCTAAGTTAGTTCCTTCTCGTGTCTCACGAAAATCGTTAATGCGTCTCGCTAAATTCCCATTTATCTACTCTTCTGAAATTGGTCAGTTACCTACCATTTCAAATGTACCGATTCTCACAAGTCGTTCTAAGTTGGTGTCCTTCAGTAATAAAATTGTTAATACATAGATTTGCATATAATTCGCGTCTCGCGATCGCTGCCGCCCTTCTTGTTGTCTCCACTCCCGGATCTCCCGCCCCAGGCCAGGGGAAACGCATCGCTAGCAGCGCACCGTGAGTCGCATATTGGCTATCCAATAATTCACAATGTGTGTCCTCCCTTTTTTCATATACACTTCCTTTCTCATACAGTCCACTATCATCATTATTTACATTACCAGCAACGCTTCGAATGCCTTTTCCGAACTATGAGCGTGTTCTATTTGTTAGAACATGAGAATGGTCCGATTCGATCAGGATCGTAAATATAATTAATCGATGCCGATTACCCATAACCGATCGATGCCGATTGTTGATTGCTTAGAACGACTTCGGAAGTAGCGGTGAGTTCCCATCAATTTCCTGGAAGTGATCACGACTTTCTTGCTAAAATACTGCGAAGTTTTTGTCAAATGGATTCATTATTCTATTGGACATAATGCCTAAAGAAATTTTGGCAGTTCATTTATTGTTTCTTTCGTGTGTTATAACGGGAATAACTATTTTTTATGGTTTCCACCAAGTATGCCAAGTATGCACCCAAAAAACCACGAATTAGGCTCCTAATTTTTCACAAATTATCTTTGATCATTGATAGTGCAATCCGGCTTCTTTTATTTTCTTAAATAAAATATCTCGTCGAGTCCGTTCCGAAAAGGGGCTATATGAGGGGTATCAGACGATCGAAAGTGGGCGATAAACTAGTGGAAAGGAAGCGGAATGACGTCATAGGTAAAGGCACTCAGCACCGCGTCCGCCTGGTGGGAACCCTCAGCACCATCCACTTATGACGCCATTTCGTTTTCTTTCTGTTCGTTAGTGGCCCTTTACCAAGCTATACGGAGTTTTGAAACAAAAATTTGCAGTTCTCAAGGGTGCTAAATCCAATTCTGAGATCGAAAATAAAAAATTCCTACCCACGAAAATCGCCCCTGTCTTGATTCACCTGTTAATACTACTTCTAGTGTTATTATAAAGATGTATGGTGATTTAAGACAATTTCCCAGGTTTATGACTCATAAGGAATGCATTTTGGGAGCTTAACCTTCGTTATAATCTCAATTCATCACACTAGTCAAAATCAACTTCATATCCGATCTTCTAGCCCTAAAAGAACATGGGAAACGAGACAACACAAGCTCATGTTCACTAAAACCTCCAAAACACTATTTTTACACCCATTTTTCATCCGTAGCATCCCTGGGTGTCTTCCGATTGGGTTGCCGAGCTTCGCAGAACAACCAGGGCCCAAATGGAGCCTGTGTGCGAAATAACGACGATTTTAGACCGAAATTTAAGATAAATTTGAGGCTGAAACTTCTATAGAACCTATTTCTTCGCTCGCTGGTCAAAATTGACTTCATATTCGGTCTCCTCGCCCTGAAAAACATGGAAAACGATACTTCACAAACTCATGTTTCTAGAACACCAAAAAACCCTATTTTTACATATATTTTTCACCCGTAACACCCTGGGCATATTCCAATCGGGCTGGAAAGTTTCGGGACACAGCAGGGCCCAAAGGGGGTCTGTGTGTGAAAGGAAGAATATTTTAGACGGGGAATAAAGGTAGATATGGATGATAAGGCGAACGGCGGACGGCCGACGGACATACCATTTTCGGAAACTACGCACCTTGAAACGTAAAAGAAAAAACGCTGCAAATCCCTGCACAATGGTTTATTATTTTTGTATAGAATACCCTTCTGTTACAGATCACAGCTCTATGTATAGATAACCCATCTATATAATATGATATGTACCATTCTATACATATTATGTAGATCGCAGACCCTCCGTAGGTTAGTACCTAACCCCGTACTCGTTACTAGGTACCTACCTAAATCACGAGTTAAATGTTGCTAAAATAATTCTGCCGATGACAAACAGTACCTAACAAAAAGAAACACACATAATGAAGTTCTGAAAAGAAATTGTTGATGAGGAGTGAAAAAAGTTGCAAAAGTACCTACCAACAAACTCCAGCCCCTTCTACGTAGATGGTATAATGAACCGTTGTGTAATAATTTACCGTTGAGTAATGATTTACCATAGTAATAATTTACCCATCAATAATACTTCAACGTTTGTTCAAGTTTCACTACCTACCAACAAACTTCAAAAGAGCCATCATTTTTCAAATTAAATAATATCACAGAACAACCAACTCGACTTCATACTCCGCCAATATAATCAGGTGATCCCTACCAATGATTGGCCGTATTCACAAATTCCTATTGTGGGCGCGTCTCTGGTTACGAGATTTGGTTTGAATTGTATACAATTTCATTCACACTGGAGTCGAAAATGCCTGTCGGTGCAAACTTCGGGGCCTTACTGTGAACGAACGGCTGGACGTACGATGCTCCGGATGGTCTTAAAAAACTCGCAAGTTCAAGAACTATTTAAAACCGTAAAAATATTTACGTGAAAAAATGGTATAGGCGTTTTGAAAATTTCAACCCCTATTTTGATGAACCCCTTAGAGATGACTCACAGTAACGTCGAGCTTCGAGGACCAACTAGACGCCGAACGGAACCTATAACCCGAATTTCATCAATTTTTTTTCATGGTAACTAAGAAAAGTGGCCCGTACGGCGTACGGCGTACGGCGTACGGCGGACAGACAGAAATATTTTTATTGCAGTTTTGGATTCTACATACCTTGAAACGTAAACCATCAAATTTTGAGGGGGGGTAAGAATTTTTTTTTTCATGCTCGATTCCAATGGTTCATTATTGAAAATAATAAACCAAAAAATTGAGGGGGTGTTCCAACAATTTGTTGCTGAGTGAATACATAGGTGTATTATTCACTGAATAATAAACCAAAATACAACGTGATCCTTCTAAAGGTCTCCCGTTTCCCTGTCCAGATCCTCTTGCGATCAAGCAATCTCAGTTTTTTAGGACGAGGAGACCGAATATGAAGTCAATTTTGACCAGTGAGTGGAAAATTGATGTTCTAACGACGTTTCAGCCTTAACTTTACGTTAAATTTTGGTTTCAATTGGTCGTTCTTCCACACGCAGTTTAGGTCCCCATTTGGGTCCTAGTTGTGCTCCACTGCTCGCCAGCCCGATCGGAAAACACCCAGGAGTGTTATGGGGGGAAAATGGGTGTACAAATAGGATTTTTAGAGTTTTTTTCTTCAAGTTTCAGTTAACATGAGCTTGTGAGGTATCGTTTTCCATATTTTTTAGGGCGGTGATATCGAATATGATTTTGATATTGACCAAAGAGTGAAGAAATGAGGTTGTAACGAAGGTACAGTGTCAAAATTCATTTGGTATGAGCCAAAAACCTGGAAAATTGTCTGAAATCACCATAAATGTGTATAATAACACTAGAAAACCGTCATTTTTAACAAAAAATCCGTCATAAAAACATGTCAGGGTTGTCACAGCTAGGGTTTAATTTAGTCATTGTTCATTTTAATTTTACCTATTATACTAGTCATTTTTTTCATTTTTGTAATAAGATACCACCCTTAGAAAATACAAGCGCTTTATTTTCTATACCCTCATATCGAAAGGAAGTAAAGAAATCGGGAAGAAATCTGATTTGAGATTATATTCGGTAGTTGCACTCGATTTCGTTCGTTGTTTTTAACCCCACAACCAATATTGAAAAGCCTAGATGATCAATAATTCATGTACAATTTTCAACCATCAATGTACAATTCATGTACAATGGACAATTTCAAACATTTATATTGATAGTTTTGCCTTTCTTGGCTCCCATAAGCAAATCCAAATACGCCGATTCATTACTGTAACGCAGGCTCACCAGTCCTTATTGCCCCTCAACGCACAAGGCCCAGCCGGGGAGCCCCAGAGCGGAGGCTCGTCCTTGGTCCCTTCATTTGCGTATCCAGGTATAGGTATGTACCTATCTGTGGGCAGGAGTCGAAGCGGCTGCAAATGTTGATTACGATGAAACTGCTATTGTGAACGACCTTGAGTCAGAAGGAGGGAGCTGCAGAAGGGGAGCTGAACATGCTTACCGCACTCTTGACACTCAACTGCTTACGCAGTGATGTTCAGTGGATGCGCATCTGCAGATCTTTTACCTCCCTGTTGTTTACATAGGCCTTCAGTCCACTTGAAGCGACGTGGATAAGAGTTCTTCTAAATTACAAACAACATACCCAAAACTGTATTTCCTTTATTTCCTATTGTTCGCTGAAATCGCTGCATGCTAGATGGATAAATATGGTGCCGTCTCCAGTAACCTCAACAAAATCTGGTAATAAAGCTACAGGGATTCATCCTCTTGATGTAAAACAAGTGATCAACAAAGTGCCCAATGTGATTTTCAACTAGACGAAAGCCATGATAAAGAGAGCTCAGGGATATTATCAACAATTCGTTTGTGATTTTGAGGGATAGCTATTTTTGTATCCTCATATTCATCATCTTAATCAGCACGATCACACGACGTGCACGATCCCTTGTAATTTTTCTAATTCCTGGCCGTATATTGATCGACCATGATGTTAACATTGACCCACACCATATATTTATCTCATACACAGGCCATTTAGATAGGCAATCCGCAAAACATAGTATCAAAACTGTAAGCGACGCCCATAGGGCTACCCTACATAAGTCAATACAACAGGAGTAAATAGGTGTATGTACTAGTTTTTACAAAGCCCCTTATCAGCCCTTCCGCCCTCGCATTATCCCCGCTAGTTAGGTACTTATTAGGGGAACTGGGTGCAATAGCCGATTTTCAGAACAAAATGGCGTACGACGGACGGACAGAAATTTTTTTTAATTCGATTTTCGGATACTACATACCTTGAAACGGGAACAATCAAATTTTGAGGGGTGGGGGGTATTTTTTTTTTTTTTTTCATGCTCGATTCCAAAGTTCATTATTGAAAATAATAAACCAAAATTCGTAACTAGAATTAATCGATCATTTTCACTTATGTCCTGATGCATTTTGACGTTCAAAAATAAACCCATCATTCAATGCAATTGAATGCTCTTCATGGTGGTACCCACCAGTAAGATTCTAATAAAGAAATATCCGTTGTTGAAGTGACAGACACTAGAGTTCTCACTCAAAGGTAGTTGCATAATTTGGAGTACTTCATCACAAAACCGCGAAAATTCTCGAACATTGTTATCTATTCCCGTCCGCATTTCAGCTAACAGAATGACACCTACATCAAAGAAAATGAAGGTCGCATTCACGGGAGAAGCCTTCGTCCAAGAGGGGTATAGAATAACCTAAACAAGTCAGCCACGGAATGACGCTTTTGTCGACTGATGGAACGAAGGATCTAGCTAATCGAGCGCGCAGCACGGAGGAGGGTAGCGAACAATAACCCGGGCCCATCTCTTCTTCATGGTGGGTTCTGGTTATACAATAACCCCATCTCCGGATATGAATGAACCTGGTCGCTAATGTATGCGTTTCCCGTTTCATTTGAGAATAACAGGAAGGCACCCTCCGCCTCAGCCGTAAAATTTAATGAAATTCTCCCGTCAGGAATGAAAATCAATTTGGGGGATGCAATATGTGGAAACGGATGGTTTCAGTTTACAACCTCCTAACAACGTAACATTCGATGTTGAATGACTCCCTTACTACCTGTAGCATTTTCATTCAAGACATTTTTCTGACGAGATGAAATGTAACTATACCTAGGTCACACCAAACACGTTCAACTAAAACCTCACTCATGTTGCTCGAGAACAATGTTCCTGTCGAACCTAATTTTCCCCCGTCGCAAGGGAGCTTGGTCTGACCGTTCCCAGCGTGATTTACTGTGAGGAAAGTTTTGCTTTATTTTTTCTGCTCTCAATTCTGCCAACAACCCAACATTTAGAAATGGCAATCCTTCCTGGCAACCTTCAAGAACCTTTGCCGGGGCTTCCATCGGTGTGATTTTGAGGGTGTTTTTTAAAATTTATTTATAAATCGGCGATCCCATCCATCCTTCCACAGCGGTTCCGTACATCGTTTAAAGTGATGCACTAGTGCTCTAAGCGGGGTTTGAGTTGAACTTCTCGTCAATTTACCTGACACATCATTTTAGCGGGAACTCTGAAATTCAAATTTCATTTTCTGCCTCGACTTTTCGACAAAAACACCTCATTACGTGGTCAGTAAGCGTTAATTTCCGTTAGTAAAGAATCTGGCCAAAAAAGAGAATCTGTAACCCAAGAAAATTGCCCATTCTACCGATTGTGGATTCCACCGACCAGAGAAGGTGCACAAAATGCACCGGTTGGGAATAATATTTTAACGAATCCCAATGAAATAATATATATTATTACAATAAAATCAGCGGAAACATTAAATCGTGAGATAGGTCATTCGCAATAATAATTCCTCATTTTTTCTGTCATGCATTATCTCAAGCATGTCATCATCTCAATCAGTTCACCAGAACCGGAATTAAGCTTCCAGCAAGGGTTTCACTTTTGCGCACGTACAGACCAAAGCTACCGAGCAATTATGATGACATTCATATAGGATCACCAAAGGCCGAACCCACTCCTACCCACGAAATTTCGAATCATAACAAGCATTCTTTCAAACAGTTGAGCGCATCAGAAGGGAGTGTCAATACACGGAACTAATTTGTTCAGAAAGGTGTTAAGCGCAAAATGAGTGGAAACCTTGATTTTGGAGAACAAGAACAGTACTCCTCCCAAAATTGATCACATGGGTTCCACTACTTTGGTAAACTGTTGATGAAGAACAGTCAGGGATAATCAGTAGTACTCAAGTGCAATATTATATGATAAATCAAGCATACAAATAAAATGAGACTGTTCCTCGCCACAATTTTAATTACTTAGTATAATTGGATTACTCTCACTTCATGTCAATAGAGCATCCGTTACAATTTTTTTTAACTCGCTCGAAGAAATAAGTACCTCTAACCAAGCCCGAGTTCGTTTATGGCTTAAAAATGATCGAGAGGGAATACCACCTCTCCCAGCAGAAAAAAAACGAGAAATTAGGGAGATATAAATAACAGGGAGGATGGAGTGAGTGTTTGCCCGTTAACCATTGCGTGAATGAGTATCTGGACGGGGTTGGACTCACGGCTGATTTCAATGGAAACATTATTCACTCATCTGACATCAAAATTCAATTATGGGGTCATTAAATATTTGTATTTACTCACAAATTGGGAATCGCAGAAAGCTTTCCATGTTAATGCCGAATCTTTGGTGTCACATTTAGATGAAATTAGGGAAATTTTCAAAGTAATCTTTTTGATGTAGGTAACTGATGTAGGTAAGCAATACAAGCCTGCTTTTACCAGGCATAAGCTCCGAATCCACTAAGATTCAGAATTATAACTGGGTCCGAAACGACCGCACTGGTGTTGATGCAATCGGAGAAGCCCTTTTGCTTCCCTTGAAAGTGAAATACAAAGTACTGCTTAAGTCTACGTAAGCCAAAAGTCTCGAGTAAGTACCTCTTTATTGAACTGGAACTCAAAACTCATATAAATAGGTAGTTGGAATGGTTCAACGCCCATAGAGGTAGAAGAAAGAGAGGAAAAGGCCCATAGGTGGCATCGACATGACGTCCTGATCGTAGTGACGAGGCCAGAAAGACGCAGGCAGCTGAAACTAGGACACCCGCCATTAAGTTCCAGGTCAGCTTTGCTGGTCAGCCTTGGCTGAATGATTTTCTATTTGGCAACGAACGGATTCCGCACAAATCTTTTTGTTTTGTGAAGTTCAAACACGATGCCCAAATGGGCTATGTACGATTTTTCGAATGGTAACAGGAAGGGAGTGAGTGTGAGACTGTTTGGCCTGCCCTCGATCATAAATCATTTGAGTGATCAAACGAACACGTTCAGAAAAAGGTTCATCCCCCCAGAACCGCGGAACCTTGAAAACGATAAATCCAAGTCGGCAGAGTAGATAGGTACCCATAGCCAAAAAAATAAATACCTACACGAATAAAGGAAGTGGGCAGATTGATGAGAGATCGTTCAGCAGGGATTCCTCCTAGTGGAGACTATTTTCTAACTAAGAATTCTGTAAATAATACCGTAGATTCAGTAATTATTCCTATGCATTCTAGATTCTACTATTTGCCAATGAGTTCTAAAAAAATATGCGACCTGAGGATTTCGTCAATCTTACGAGTAGGCATTCGAGTTTTCTACTACCTTTCCATAGGCCAATAACTGATGTTGCAATATTCTTTTTGTGGTGACCTTCTTTATAAGCATTGGTGGCAAAAAATCACGCATGTGCAGGGCTTTTTAGTTGCTTCAGTGTGAAGAAATCGCACCCGAGCACTAGATATATCACTAAGTAAATTTCTCATCATATTTGAGATGTTCATTACATCGCTCCCCGGCTCCAGCACATAACCACCACCAACACAGTCATCTGTGCTGCTAGTTCTGCTTTCTGCCACTTGACACGCCCCGAATAGAAACATTATGAATATTATCCTTATCTATTTATATTATCATTATCTAGGACTAGGTTGATGATATCTTCATCACTTTGATTTCACAATGATTGTAGGCTAGAATTAAGCCGGGCACCCGGTACAAAATGGGTGACTCTCTTCATTATACTTTAGTTATCTCACTTCAATGATGCGCCGTGCTAGCGTCGTGTCGCCCACCCAAGTCGATACCACATATACCTGCATAGCTTGAGTATTGGTCACCTTTGAGAATGAAATTGGACGCCCTTCCGACCATGACAGGGAAATAGGAGGTCAAATGCCGTCCGAACTCCGTGTTGTAGCAGGCATCGCAATCATCGTTTCATCAAACTTTTTCCAGGTATCAGAAGGTATCATTTCATCACACATAATATTGTTGGGAACCCCTGTTCCTAGTAGATACTGACATGTGTTTATTTGTGATTAATGTTGGATACAAAAATAAAAAGTTGGGAGTTGGTGTGTTACTTTCAACGAGATAGTTGTCCTTCAACTAATTATTTCATCAAACCAAGAGTTAGCTATACAAGCATAACACTGGTGACAGCGGTGGGATAGCCTACTATCTTTGGTTTATTGTGAAACATGAATACGCGATCAACCCGCCGGGAAGTTGAAGCACCCACCAACGGAGACACCCACGACGCCGTAGACGAGGAAAACAATTTGGTGGAGGAAACTGCGTCAGTCACACAGGATGAGAGAACTGGGCATGACTCAAACATGCAGTCACCATCTGCAGTAGTAGATCCTATGGCTGATATCAATCAAATGATGAAAGGAGTTTTAGAAAGTATGCAGTCATTCTGGGAAAATCAACGTGTTGTATGTATGATGGAATTGAAAGAAATGGTTCGAGAGGTGGTTCTTCAGGAGAGGGAAAACCCCTCAAGGCCGCAGATGGAGCAACGATCGGCTTCTGTTCCTCATACACAGGGTCCCTCTAGCCAGTCTAATAAACTAAAACCTACTCGCTATGATGGCAGTACAGAATGGGAATGTTACCATCACCAATTCGAGTTGATTGCAGAATACAATGGCTGGAACAACTATGAAAAAGCTATTACTCTGAGTTCGGCCCTGACAGGACCTGCTCTTGAGATCCTGGCTGAAATTGAGAACCCTCAATCATATCTTGCCTTGACCACAGCGCTTGGAAAACGGTTTGGCATACGACACCAAGCGCAACGTAATCTGACCCTATTATTAGATCGGGTGCAACAGCCCAGTGAGGATTTACAGAGTTTCTATCAAGCAGTCCAGAGTCTGGCCCGCCGGGCTTGGCCACCAGCAGCTCGAATTGGAGCTATTGAGGATGTTGTGGTGTTCCATTTCATGCGTGGAATCAGGGACCAGAACCTGCGAGATAAAGTCATGAGCGCTGGGGCAAAGACAATGGATGAAGCCCTTGACTCTGCCCTTCGGTTGGAGGCATTGAACCACGTAGGGCGACCATCTCCATTTGTCCGAAAGGCAGAAGTTGTGGAGATGGGAGGCTGCAGTGGGACAACAACAGAAAACTTGGAACAGTGCGCAGTGGCTACAACGACAAATGCCCGCCAGAATCCAAACAGAACTGTACACTGGCAGAACAAACGGAGGCCATCTTATGCTAGATGCTGGCGCTGTGACGCAACAGGACACCTAGCAGCTAACTGTCCCCACCCGCCTGTACAAGCCTCAGCTTGTTTAGCTATCCCGGACAACGAACACCGGTTGGATTGATGGGGCATAGACCAACCGGAACATCAACGTCCCCAGCCCCACCAGTAGAAGTGCAAGTTCCTAGAGATGAGTTAGTGGTGTATAGAGTCACACCCAGCCAGTCACTTATACTCCACGGGGTAGTCAATGAAGTTCCATGTGAACTAGTGGTTGACACAGGGGCATCAAGGACAATAGTCAGTACTAGTGTTGTCAGTAAAGCTGGTGTTCAGACAAGTCCTGCAAGAGGGGCCATTCGGTCAATTCCAGGTGAAACAATGCCTAGTCAGGGACAAGCGGACCTAGAGTTTGACCTGGGGGATGGAAAGAAACGACTGCAGTCTGCACTAGTGGCCGCCATCCATGAAGACTGTGTGCTAGGTCTAGACTTTTTGGCTAGGTTTAGATGCCTTATTGATCCTGCAAATCATTCAGTTTTGCTTGAGGGGAGACATCTACAGAGCCAGGATGTTGATGTCAACAGGGGAGAATTTGATGAGGATTCCATTGAGTACCAGGAACTGGTCCCCATAGACGTTGAGTTGGCCGAGGCCCCAACAGATGGTGTTCAGTTCCCCTCACACATCCAGCAACTGGTTGAGCGTTCTATCAGTGGGCTGTCTCCTGTACAACGTCTGGAGGTTGAACAGTTAGTGTTGGAGTACGCTGATGTGTTTGCCAAAAATGTGTAGTGATATGGGTCGCATTGTAGGATGTACACATGGAATTGATGTAGGAAGTACCCATCCTGTGCGCCAAGGACCTCGAAGGATTCCCCCTCATCGCTTACAGGAAGTGGACAAGTTGATTCAAGAGATGGAAGGTAATGGAGTTGTGGAACCATCAAAAAGCCCATGGGCAAGCCCTATTGTGTTAGTGCCGAAGAAAGATGGTACCACAAGGTTTTGTATTGATTATAGAAAACTTAATAGCATCACTAAGAAAGATTCCCATCCACTTCCAAAGATTGATGAGCTAGTAGGTGCCCTTGCAGGCAGTGCATGGTTTTCCACCTTGGATCTCCAGTCTGGTTACTGGCAAATCCCTATGGAGGATGATGACCGGGAGAAGACGGCATTCTGTACCCCAAGGGGCCTTTGGCAGTTTAAAGGTATGCCGTTTGGGTTGTGCAACGCCCCAGCAACATTCCAAAGGGCCATGTCTAACCTCCTCCATTGTGAAATTCGTGAAGGGCGCGTTTAAGTTTACCTTGACGATGTCCTGGTCGATACCCCTGGATTCTCTGACCATCTGCGGTGGCTAAGAAAGGTTTTCTCTTTTTTCCGCACTGCCAATGTTAGACTAAACCCCAAGAAATGTGATTTATTTGCCCGGGAAGTGACTTATTTAGGCTTCATTGTTTCCAAAAGTGGGATAGCAGCCAATCCTGTCAAGACAGAAAAAGTTAAAAACTGGCCTACTCCTACTTGCTCGAAAGACATAGAAACCTACTTGGGATTGTGCTCAAACTACCGCTGCTTTGTAAAGGAGTTTGCACAACGCTCATTCCCTCTATATGCTCTCCAAAGCAGGAGTGGAGGTGTATTCAAGTGGACTCCGGAATGTGCAATAGCCTTTGAGGACATTAAGAGGGCATTGACAGAGCCGCCAATACTGGGTCATCCAATCCCTGGGGCCAAGTTTGTTTTAGACAGTGATGCAAGTAGCAAAGCAGTGGGTGCTGTTCTTTCCCAGATCCAAGAGGGTAGGGAAGTAGTAATTTCATACTTCAGTAGATGTATGTCTCGGCCTGAGCGAAACTACTGTACAACTCGGCGAGAGTTACTGAGTGTAATCTGTGCTTTGCGCCACTTCCACTCTTATGGGCTAGACAGTGGAGAAGAGTTCCTGATAAGAAGTGATCACGCAGCATTACAGTGGCTCCAAAGTTCCCGAGAACCCGATGGTCAGATGGCCCGGTGGCTAGCCCAACTCAGCCGTTACAATTATAAAGTTGAACATCGCCCGGGGAACAAACACCTAAATGCTGACGCGCTCTCTAGACGACCCTGTGCAGCCACGGAATGCAGTTATTGTCAGCGACAGGAAGCCAAACAGGATGCTGTAATAGATGTGCACACAGTGCGGGTGCAGGCCCATAATGCTGAATGGATTAAGTTGCAGAAAGACGATACAGATCTGGCTCCAGTTTACCGGTGGATCGCAAAAGGAGAGAAACCAACATGGCAACAGGTATCAATGTTTGGACCCAAAACGAAAGCCCTTTGGGCTATGTTTGAACGATTGAAGCTGGTAGATGGACTGATGATACGAGAGTGGGAAAACTGAAGTGGTACACAGGTTTTAAAACAAGTGATAGTACCCAGGGCACGGCAGAAAGAAGTTTTGGAGGGTGCCCATCAGTGTGGACACTTTGGAAGGAGACGCTCACTCAGTCTGGTTCGAACTCAGTACTACTGGCCTGGTGTCCAGGGCGATGTCAAACGACATTGTATGACCTGCGAGGCATGCGGCCGCCGAGGTGGGAAAGGGCAGAGAAAAAAGGCACCGCTAATGAATTATACTGTGGGTGTACCATTTGAGCGCCTAGGGATAGATCTGTTGGGCCCACTTCCCGAGACAAAAGAAGGAAACAAGTACATTGTGGCGGTTGTTGACCACTTTACAAAATGGCCAGAAGCATTTCCAGTACCTGATATTAGAGCTGAGACAGTTGCTCAAGGCCTGGTTGTCAATGTCATCTCAAGATTTGGTGTCCCTCGGGTAATCCATTCAGATCAGGGATCAAACTTTGAGTCAAAGGTTTTCCAAGAAGTTTTAGCCTTGTTGGACGTACACAAGACGCGAGCCACGCCACTACATCCTCAGAGTTCCGGAACAGCTGAGCGCTTTAATAGAACCCTGCTTTCTATGCTGGCAAAGGTAGTTGGAGACAATGAAAGGGAATGGGACTTGAAGCTACCTTGGGCCCTATTAGCCTATCGAGCCTCTGAGCATGCAGCCACAGGGCATTCTCCAGCACAGCTAGTAATGGGACGTGAGCTGGTCCTTCCACCCCACTTGCGAATGGGATCAGTCCCTGGAGGCAAGCCACGGTCTGTTTATGCCCTGATGCTACAGAAGCAGATCCAGGAAGTCCATGAATCAGCTCGCCAGCAATTGCTCCGGATAGCAGAAGCCACAAAGCGACGGTACGATGTACATAAAGAAACTCCCCGGTTTCACAAGCATAACAATACAAGCATAACAATATTTGAACCGCATCAAAATTTGCTCACTAGGTCATGAGCCATTTTTGAATCAATATATCGTGAACATCTGGTTAAACCACCTCAGAGCATACTAGAATGTTCCACCTCCCAACAGGACACAAGACAGATTGGTTATAACATAACTTCCAAATTTATTATGCATATCACGGTTCGTGTGAGTGTTCACCACTAACTCGCTCCATCTTACTTGAGTTACCATGGGTAACCACATATATGCGCTACATTTCACACCAGAACCCACTCCAAACTACTTCACCCGATTTTAAAATTCTTAGGCTTATAAAAACGGTAACGTTCAATATTCAGGGAATTCGCCTCAGGTTTCGTTGAAACAAACTTCAAGGAAAACATCCTAGGCTGTTTGGATTACGATTGACTGAGTGATAACTTTCCCTCCGAGGCCCTTGTGATGAGACATTAGAGTCTCAAATTTGATGATAAAAACTGGATAATAACTGGACTGGATAGAAATGTAATGGTTTCGAACAGGGGCCTCCAATCGAAAAACACTTCGGAACAAACGTGAAAGGGCATTAAAAAAATATATCCTGTCATATGCATAGGATGGGCATCAATCATACGGGGCATTAGGGGCTGGAGGTAAAAACCAGATCTTGTGCTGCATGACGTTTTGCCCTGAAGTGTGGAGGACCTCCACACTTCATTTTGGATCAAAACATGATTTCATGAATCCAAAGAAAGCTTGCATTTATTACATTCTTGTTTGTTTTGGTGTTCTGGCGAATTTTTATGCAAAATGAAGCTATTACAATGGGTTAAAAAAAGTGCGTTATTTGTTGTTCCATTGGAATCTGTTTTGTGACAACCTTAATTTTAAAACTTTATCATGTATGTATGTGTCATTCCAGACTATGTATCTGTCACCTTCGAAATGAGGTTAAAATCGCACGTTTTCCCAAAACATCAATATTATAAAATAAAGAACGAGTTCGAAGGACAGATTCATAATTTTGGCGGAATATAGATAAGGAATGTTAAGCAAGGTTAATTTTAACATTAGGAATTTCGATGCTCATGGATAAAAAATTCAGCTTCAAGTGAAGAACTAAAAACTGTCAATAGGAGGATAGGAAAGAACGTCTTGGCAGTTATAAATTAATTTATTCTCGTCAATATAATTTACGAAAAAGTTTAGAAAGTGATTTATCAACTTACAATAATTTACAGTGCTTGCTGTTTTTATTAATTACATTTTATTTTTGTACCTACTTCTTTATTTACCCCGGAACTAACTTTTTTCATAGACCTATAGTTATTATACATAAATTCGAAGTATTTGTGCACGAGTAGCAAATGCACCCATAGCAAATTCTTAGGTGATGTTTTATTTTTATTTTCAATTTTACCTAAACAATAAATTCAGTTGTCGTGGTACCTTTATCATATACCCCTCCTGGAAATAAGTAAGATTATTACCAATGAAACTACGGAGAAGCCGAGCTATGCGGTGCGAGGGACGAGGCCTCAACAGTTCCCAAGGGCCGTTCCAGTGTGACCCGGGGGAGGGTAGAGGCGCCTTTATAAGGCGTCCAGTTCGCCGAGCTCAGCATTCATCCAATTTCTCTGGAACCAGAGCCTTCTCTTTCAAACTACACCTCCTCATCACCAACTCACCCTTCTCCTCAACACTACATTCTCAATAATATGGTGAAAACCGGACGAGAACTTCCTTCAAATACTCAACATGGTGAAAACTGGACAAGTATATTTCCCGGATATTCAACGTGGTGAAAACCGGACGAATACCCTGCCCTCCTCTCTTTCAAATATCCAAGGAGGTGAAACCCGCGCGGATATTTTCCTATCCCAATATCTGACGTGGTTAAAACGGGGCAGATATTTTACCTATCCTAGAGGCGTATCCAAGGAGGCGAAAACAGCGTGGATACGATCCCTCACGCTCCTCTCTTTCCTCCTCCCACACACTCTCTCTCTCTCTCTCTCTCTTCCAAACCTTCTACCTACCTCAAAACCCGAGTCCCCGCTGTTTCGAGACATTTTGTCTGTCTCAGGCCGACGATGCAGAACAAACCTCAGCCCGCCATGACCGTCGCCACTGCCAATGTCATGACCCCCTCAACGGTCATCCCGCTCACACTGCCGCCGTTCTGCGCACAGGACCCCGCCCTCTGGTTCTTCCAGCTCAATGCTGCTTTCTCCGCCTCCAACATCAAGTCACGGATCTGTAAGTACTCAAAAACGATCTTGCTCATGCCCTACAACATCTTGCTCCAGACATCACACATTTCACCCGACTCTCCCACCTCCTACGACGACTTGTGCGCCCGCCTCATCGCCCTCTACCAACCCTCCAAGCACGCCGGGATCTCGGCCCTCTCCCAGCCTCAGCAACTCGGCAACCGTTCTAAAAATGCGTAAAATTCAGGAAGTGTTTGATGAGGTTCAAAATTGTCAGCATTTTACCAACACAGTCATAGTAAGACTACATAGGTATTTTTACTAAGACCTACTCATTAATAACACTTACAGTCGTCAGTTGACTTCAATTTTGAGTTCCCTAAATTTCTCATGATTTACCTGTTGGTCCAGCTTACCATTCAGCGAGATCTTCATTGGATCTGATGATACTGGTTAATTACACTGAGCTCGTGCACATAGTCAACAGATTTAGTCATTAGGCGCACTGAATGAGCATTTTTCAGCACAGAAAAGGTGAAGATGAATCGCATTTAGAAGTACCTAATTCAATACTATTGCAGCATGAAAACTATGAAGGAATCTTCCCAAATCCCAACGCTCTCACAGGAGTGAGAAAGACGAGGTGTGGACCTTCCATAACCAGCTGAGTGAGCCCTGAGGCTAGTTTCTCTCCTTCTTGACGTACAAGGATGAAATTCGAAATGGAGCCTCTGTAGAACTGATGAGTAAGAATGACGAGGTGAGGACCTTCCCTAATCAGCTGAGTGAGCAGTGAGGCTAATTTCACTCTTGTTTTGATCTGCGATGAAGAAATTCACGGCGGAGCCCCTGTAGGACTGATGAGTAAGAACGACGAAGTGATGACCTTCCCTAATCAGCTGCGTGAGCCCTTAGGCTAGTTTCCCTCCTGCTTGACCTACAAGGATGAAATTCGAAATGGAGCCTCTGTAGAACTGATGAGTAAGAATGACGAGGTGAGGACCTTCCCTAACTGAGTGAGCAGTGAGGCTAATTTCGCTCTTGTTTTGATCTGCGATGATGAAATTCGCGGTGGAGCCCCTGTAGGACTGATGAGTAAGAATGACGAAGTGATGACCTTCCCTAATCAGCTGCGTGAGCCCTTAGGCTAGTTTCCCTCCTGCTTGACCTACAAGGATGACATTCGAAATGGAGCCTCTGTAGAACTGATGAGTATGAATGACGAGGTGAGGACCTTCCCTAACTGAGTGAGCAGTGAGGCTAATTTCACTCTTGTTTTGATCTGCGATTATGAAATTCGCGGTGGAACCCCTGTAGGACTGATGAGTAAGAATGACGAAGTGATGACCTTTCCTAATCAGCTGAGTGAGCAGTGAGGCTAATTTCACTCTTGTTTTGACCTACAAGGATGAAATTCGAAATGGAGCCTCTGTAGAACTGATGAGTAAGAATGACGAGGTGAGGACCTTCCCTAACTGAGTGAGCAGTGAGGCTAATTTCGCTCTTGTTTTGATCTGCGATGATGAAATTCGCGATGGAGCCCCTGTAGGACTGATGAGTAAGAATGACGAAGTGATGACCTTCCCTAATCAGCTGCGTGAGCCCTTAGGCTAGTTTCCCTCCTGCTTGACCTACAAGGATGACATTCGAAATGGAGCCTCTGTAGAACTGATGAGTATGAATGACGAGGTGAGGACCTTCCCTAACTGAGTGAGCAGTGAGGCTAATTTCACTCTTGTTTTGATCTGCGATTATGAAATTCGCGGTGGAGCCCCTGTAGGACTGATGAGTAAGAATGACGAAGTGATGACCTTCCCTAATCAGCTGCGTGAGCCCTTAGGCTAGTTTCCCTCCTGCTTGACCTACAAGGATATTCTAAATGAAGCCTCTGTAGAACTTATGAGTAAGAATGACGAGGTGTGGCTCACCTTCCCTAATCAGCTGAGTGAGCAGTGAGACTAATTTCACTCCTGTTTTGACCTGCGACGATGAAATATGCGGTGGAGCCCCTGTAGGACTGATGAGTAAAGCTGGGCGTCCACTAAGTCGGTGGGGCGGAATCGTGTTCTAGAAATATAATGGAACATGAATGAGAGCCCATCCACCGGGTCGGTAGAGGGGCGCGGGGCAGGGCGGTCAAAATTTTTCCGCGCCCGATCGCCCTGGGATTTCTTGAGGGAGGGAGGGAGAGAAAAATAGTTGTATACAGTTGCGTTGTTGCTGTTGTGTTTTATGTTTTATAGTTTATATGTAAATGTATATAGGTACGTGTGCGTGTGCGTGCGTGCGCATGTGTGTGTGTATGTGTCACTCCAAACGACATCTTTCCTTGGGTTCATGATAAGAATTCCACATTTTGCCAAAACGTTCGTATTGCCAAACGAGAAGAAGAGTTCGAAGATGAGCAATTTCTAAAATTCTAAGGGGGTCAAATTGGAGTTTTAAGGGGTCAAAAATCGGTTAAAACGGCTAAAATCGCGATCAATTGATTTATAATCACTGAAAGTGTCACGGAAGGGTGAGTAAACACGGAAAAAAATACCATTCCAGCAGTTTTCACACCGAATAAACCGGGTCAAATTTGGATTTTTAGGGGTAAAAAATTGGTTCATGACTAGCGTTCGTAGGATAAGCACTAGACATCCAGAGACCGCCATTCAGATACTCAAGCACAGAACAAGTCTTTATAAGAAAGCGTTTATAGTGAAGGGTATACGAATTTATATTGAGAATACTGACAAATTCGATTTATCAAAACCTGTAGATGCATTTAAAACCAGATTTAAGAAAGAATTGTTGGAAATGTACGATGAGGGTATACATTTATTTTGAAGGTTGAGAGTTGTGAGGATTGAGCCGTTATTTGTTTTTTCTAGTTGAAATGTAGCAGAAGTAAAGGTATAATATGTACAGTGGAAAATAGTTTATGTTTATTGTAAGTGAAGTTTATTTCAAAGTTATAATGTAATAATATTGTGAGTAGGTGGTACGATGTGTTTCCATTTTATTGTGTATCCTAAACGCGGTACAGAATGTTGGAACAGGGTTTTAAGATTAAAAAAACTTGAGCTTATTTGTCTCACAATATGTTTGTCGTTTCTATTATGTTAGGAGGTAATGGTGCCGTTAGGATAATTTTTATCCCATCAATATCAAGCATCGCTTTCCAGAAAAACTCGAACTAGAAAATTGGCGGTCTGATGCACGTTTAGCAATTGTTGGAGACAAAATACGATTGCAATGCTAAATATTGCGAGTAAAATACAAGGGCGATTGACCCTGCAGGTGTTCGGAAGTTAATCGGAAAATATAAAAAGAACCAGAGGATTCGGGGGAGCCAGTAACGGAAAAAAGGGGGTCGTTGATAAGGGTGCAAAGCTGTCAAAAGGCCAATTAAAAAACGAAATTTGCAGAAATGGTCCAGAGACGCTGTAGGAAGATCAAAAGGATCTGATAAATAAAAGGGGGTCCGCAAATGTTGAGAGGAAGTTTGACTTTGATGAGGGTTGACGGATGCATGAAACCGGATGCCCGTGCAAAAACAAAATCGTGTCCTTGAGCCAAAGTCCATGCCCCACCCCATCGGAATTTACGTAGAACTGACTGACATGGAAAGGGATGGCGCTGGGCCTGAAGGGCTTCTGGTTCACACGGGCATGGATAACTGAGTTTACTTGGGACTAGCAAAATACGAAGGCCGCTCCCATTATAGTACTGAATTTTTTTCGGTACAGCCGTCACAGGAGGCCGAGTGGGCTAAGGCGGTGGTGACTGAGTCCGCTCGTCTTCGGTGGCCCGGGTTCGACCCCCGGCTGAGAAACGAAATTTTCTCAGGGACAGGGTTAAGCATATTTTTGCTTGTTAACCTGTTTAAATACTGTTAATGGAGAATACTAGTTGTGTCCCGAAACTTTGCAGCCCGATCGGAGTATACCCAGAGGTGTTACGAGTGAAAATGTATATAAAAAAGGGTACTTCTTGTGTTTTAGTAACGTGAGCTTTTGAGGTATCGTTTTCCATGTTTTTGGGACGAGATGACCGAATATGAAGTCGATTTTGACCAAAGAGTGGAACACTGAAGTTCTACCAAATGTTCAGCTCCCAAAATTGATTTTTTATGAGTCAAAAACCCCGGAAATCGTCTGAAATCACCAACAGTTTGTATAATAACACTAGAAAACGTGACAACACGTGGATCAAGACGATTAAATAGCACTACTAATGATCAAAGATAATTTTATTAAAAACAATTTAAAAAAAGGAGCGTAGGTACATACCTAATTCGTGTTTTGGGGGCCAAAATTGGAGGAAACCATCAGAAATAGCTATTTAAATTATTTCACATGAAAGAAACAATGAATGAACAGCCAACATTTCTGTACGTATGTCCAATTGAATATTAAACCCATGTGACAAGGACTTTGCAGCGTTTTTTCACACCCATTTTTCTCCCAAAACACCCCTGGGTGGTTGTGGGCGAAAAATGGATAGGCACAAAGTAGGTACTGAGAAGGTACCAGCTAAGTAGGTAGTACTGAGAAGTTACAAATGTGTGATTCGTTGCTTCGCATCTCGCTGTTGGATGGGCATGTAGAAACCTGTTCCTTCCCACCAAACCTTGACATTTCTTTCAACGCTTTTTGGCGGGCAGCTTTTTGCCCCGTCAGGCAAAGCTTTCCTCAGTTACCATGACCAAAATTGATGAAATTTGGTTTGTAGGTCCCATTTGGGGTCTAGTTGGTCCGCGAAGCTCGGCGTTTATGTCAGTCATCTGTACGGGGTGAAAAATAGGGGTTGAAATCTCCAGGACGCCGTTACCTCGATTTTTTTTACGTTTTTAAATAGTTCTTGAATTTGGGAATTTTTCTAGACCACCCGGAGCATTGTACATCCAGCCGTTCGTTCACAGTAAGGCCCCGAAGTTTGCACCGACAGGCTTCGTCAGCAGGAGGCTGAATCAAATTGCATACATTCAGCCCAGATATAATTGCTAGGGAGCACCTGATTATAATCACGGATGGCTGTATGAAGTCGAGTTGGTTGTTCCGTGATATTATTCCATCTGAAAAATGGTGGCTCTCTTTGATTTTGTTGATAGGTACTTTTGCAACTTGAACAAACGTTGAAGTATCGGGTAAATTATTACACAACGGTTTATTATACTATCTACGAAAAGGGGCATCTATGCTGGTGAATTATTACACAACGGTTTATCATTTACCTTATGCTTCATGAATAACTACAAATAATTGATGATTTAATTATTGAACCCCGCGCGTTTGTATAAAACTTTAATTCCCGGGCCGGCTCCAGTACTCCATTTAGGGCTTTCCTGGAGGGAGTTCGAGGGTACTGACCACAGAAAACAGTGATCTACGCAGAAGGGGCACCATATACAGGTAAATAATAAACCGTTGTGTAATAATTTGTAACGTTTTTCATTTCCGTTTTAAATTCTTGAATAGTTTTTTTAGTGTAGTATTGTGCCAGAGAGTGAAACAATGCCGTTTTGTGCAGTTTTTGGGTGTTCTAACCACAACAAGAAAAACGCCGAGTTGTCACCGTCGAAACGGGTATCGTTTAATAATTTCCGGCTGCTGAACCATTCCTTAGAAAATGGGTAAATTTCTGTGGGCGGAACGATTAAAATCTTGTTATTCTTAAATCTGCAGTGTAGGTACATTTTAATCGGGATTATCGGCGTGATAACCTGAAAAATAGGCCTAAAAGATTACACAGAACAGTGGGTAGTTTGATTTGACTTAATAAAAAGAATTTTCAATTCTACATTTCGCTGTTCTGTTTCCTCTCATGCCTATTCATTATAACGAGTAGGTACTCATCATCTCCAGCGTTCATCGCTTCGCGACTGTCGCTGTTTGCCTGACGCTGCGGCGGTGTTTTTCTAGAAGCGATCTTTTTCTCCGTTGCTTGTGTTCTGTTCAAACATTAGTATTTCACGTAAAAAAAGTTGCTGAGTGTAGAAGAAGATGACGAAATCGCTTTGTGCGAGTGTTTGTTCAATAGGAGTGCGGAAAATCGCATTTACAGGAATCGGTCGCAAGAAGGTTGCTTCAGTCAGCTTATCAGAAACCATTTGCGAGTCCTTACAACAGAATTCTCCACCCTGATCGAGAGCTGAGTGCTCGCGAACATTTTCTGTGAGTTTTTCATTTTCCTCCAAGGAAAAATGAAATTTTGGAGACATTAGGACTCAACAGAATATGGCTGACAACAAACATAAGAAAAACAATGTGAAATGAGGTCTTCGATCAGTTGAGACGGGAGCGTTGAGACGCGCGTTCCTTGCCATGATCGCGTCTAGGACAACGGTCCCTTTGAAAAAACCAGAGGAAGGCAGTTGCGTCGATCTCTCAGCAATGAACGCTGGACACGCCCCTAGGAAAACCTACCTTAATACATACGTCGAGCAATACACCTAGTGTTTAGTAATACAGTAGGAGTAAACAATTCCCCGTATAAAAACAAGTAAAAACAACTGGACTGCCTGCGAACAAGGACTTACAAATAGTTTCGATGGCGTTGTCAGATCAACTACTCCAATACTATTCAAACTATTCTGAAAACACAGTTCCAGTTCTCTAACGATGAACAAAAAATGGGATACGCAGCATTTTTACCTGTGATATGTAGGTGATTGATCGTCGATAACTTCCACTTACCTGGAACAATAAAGAAAATGAATTGGAATATGAAATTGAAAGAACTGATGAATGTTCAAGTATAATACATGCAAGAGAACGTGAAGCAGTAATTCGACACTGGCTATGAAGTAAGTATCTACGTAGGTAGTGACTTTTGGTTCATTATTCTGTGAATAATACACCTATGTATTCGCTCAGCACAAAATTTTTATAACACCCCCAAAACTTTTTTCTTTTCCGTTTCAAGGTGCGTAGATTCCAAAAATGCAATGTCCGTCCGCCGTACGCCGTATCACGTGTACAGGCTTCATTTTCGGTGTAAAAAATTCGTTCTTTCGCACACATGCTCCATTTGGGCCCTAGTTGTGTCCCGAAAATTTTCAGCCCGATCGGAATATACCCAGGGATGTTATGAGTGAAAATGTGTGTAAAAATAGGTACTTTTTGCGTTTTAGCAACATGTCAGTAACATGAGCTTCTGAGATATCATTTTCCATGTTTTTGGGGATGAGAAGACCGAATATGAAGTCGATTTTGACCAAAGAGTGGATAATTGAGTTCTACCAAAAGTTCAGTTCCCAAAATTGATTTTTTATGAGTGAAAAACCTGGGAAATCGTCTGAAATCACCATCAGTTTGAATAATAACCCTGGAAAAAGTGTCAACACGTGGATCAAGACGATTAAATGGCTCTACCAATGATCAAAGATAGTTAAAAAAAAAAAAAAAAAAATAGCGGACCTAATTTGTGTTTTAGGGGCCAAAATTAATGGAAACCACCAGAAATAGCTATTTCGATTATTACGCATGAAAGAAACAATAAATGAACAGCCAACATTTCTGTAGGTATGTCCTATAGAATAATAAACCCATGTGACAAGGACTTTGCAGCGTTTTTGCTGACATTTTCCACAACTCATCAACGGCTACAAGGTCCTTCCAAGGACCCTGGATAAATTGGCTCCTACCGTTAATCTAGTAATCACGCATGCAAGAAAGTAATTGATATACCTACCTAATATAAATTATTTTTCGGAAACCAATTTGGGGGAAATACATGAGTTTTTCGGCCCAATAGAGCACATTTTGTCTTACAGAAATGATTCAAAATCCAACCAAATCCTATATTTGATTGATCTGTATTGGATGTAGCGCGAAAAAGACTACATGACATGGCGAGAAAGAAGACTATGAAAGTCGTTATATAGCGTGAAAATTGTCTTATATCTTAGAATCCTTACGTGCTGGCACGAACACCCTAGTTCAGCGTCCCGGATAACCACTGGGAGGCAAATTTTGCTATCATTCAACTAGGTACTTCCGGCGTGTCTCATCGCCATGTGAATGTTTCGGCAGTTGAGCGTATTTTTTTTTTGTTTAATTATTTATTTCCAAAAAGATATACAAGGCATAAGTAGTATCGGAATACCAATCCTGGACCACCGACTTCAATCTCTGTTAAAAATGTTTCTGACTTCAATCTCTGTTACAACTGCTTTTGTGCTAAACCCTGTTAAAATGCTTTTCTGTTAAACCCCTGATAAAACTTTTCAACACAAAACATCAGAACACATTTTTTAACACAAAACATCAGAACCAGTGACTTTTTCATTTAGCGACTTAAATTCCTGGTAAAAATTTTCTAACACAAAACATCAAAACCAGTGACCTTTTTTCATTTGGGGGGTTAGTTAAAAGAATCTCTTTTATAATAAAAATGAATAAGGCACAACTATTGAACAAATTTAATTTTGAAAGCTCCACAAATAAACTCTCAGAACTGAAACTTGGAACACCATACAAGGTTCTAAGTTTTGAGTTCGTGAAAACGAAATACTCCCGGGAAAACTCTGAGTCTATAATAGCCAATTTGGAAAATTTCAGAGTATTTTTACCTGAAAGATATGCACTCACTTTTGAAAAATCCGATTTTTTAAATCTACTCGAACATGGTGTTAGTTTGGTTTACACTGGAATGATTAAATCAAAAAATGGAAAAGACATGCATAACATCAAGTTTGTTTAATTATTAAGTTTAATAAAAAAATGTTTTATTGGAATTTTTCCACTAAAACAATAATATTATACTAAGTTGTTAAAATATTTTTTTTTTTTTCTAGTGAAAACATCAGAGGGAGCTAAATTTCGAAAATATCGACCCCTAAATAGTCCTAAATTTCGAAAATATCGAACCCTAGTCTAGACCATTAAAGGTGGACCCCAGGGGGTCCACCTTTAATAGAGGGGGGTATCGATTTGATACCCCCTTTAAGAATTCAATTCAGACAGGAAAAGTGTACAACAATACAATATAAAATAACCTGCTAGTTAGTAGCATAAGAACTTTTAATGAGCTGTGTTCATTAAAAATAAAATCTCCTTCATACCCCAAGCATTCTGAGCTTTAGCAATATGGAAAATAATCCTCAAACTGCTTCTTCAGTTCGGCTTTATCCTCATTATAAAGCAATTTTCTGAGTTGATGTTCAGTAGCATTTTTAGGAACCTTAACCTTTTTTTCTTTAAGGTATGCCTTTACTTGCTCCTTTGTTCGGAGTGGTGGTTTACCATCGACACCAAGTAAACGTTCTCTGCACAACCCTTTACAAAATCTATACTCCTTCAATTCACGTAAAATGTTATCTAGTGCGTAACAGTTTTTTTCATAAAATTGAAATTCAGGTGTCTTTACCAACTTCCAGAAACCTCCATGTTCTTCACATAAATCTAATGCTTCAACATCTAAACCCATATCTCTTTATTTATTATAGAAAATATTTTGAAAAAATATTTTGAAAATATTTTGAAAATATTTTGAAAAAATATTTGCAAAATACGATCAAGGTAATTTTATATCGATAATATTACCATCGTCCACAATTATATTTTCATTTGGAATCATGTTTAAAAAAATCTTTACGTTCAACTCTTGTAGAAATTTCTTATCTCGTTTATTACGAATAACGTAGTTCTCCAACATATTTTCTTTAATATTTTTTCTTTTATATTTCACATCTTTTTCTCTAGATACTGGTATTGTTTTCTTCACGGTGTCCACAAACTTTTCAACACCCACATTTTTAAGTAACGATTTAAAACTTAGTATTTTATCTTCGGGAATTTCTCCGTATACCAGTTGTTCTATAAACCTGTACATTTTCATATCTGTATCTCTATCGATATATGCGAAACATTCAATGAATTCGATATGCTTAAGTGAAAATTGTAAAAATGGATGAGACATTTTTTATTTTATTGAAGAGATCCTTTTAACTTACCCCTCATTTTTTCCATTTTCTTTCTCGTTTTGTGTTTTCGTAAGTTCCTTCAAATGATCTATGAAATTTTCTTTTTCTATTCCAATTGTATGATGTCCCCAAGCAAGAGTATCTATTCCATTTTCTAGAATATACCTTTTATCATCGTAGGCACTAAGCGCTTTCTTGTTCTGTTCAATAGTATAAATATCATGCTTGTTTGATCTAAACATCATTTGCGTTTTGTAGATCGGTTTCTTAGTTAACAGGCATTCTTTGAAATCATTGAATTTAATGTCCTGTTCAACTACGTTTTTCTTTATTCCTTTCGCTTTCTTTGTTTCTTTTTGATTCTCGAACGTTTTGTGTGCGTAAAGTTTCGATCTTAGTCCAACAAATTCCTCCATTACTTTTCCGCTCATTTCATCTTTGAATTTTCCAAGTACTTTCTTGTTCACCTGTGGAATTCCATACACATTTTCTTTCGGATAATCGGATGTATCAAATTGATCGAGAATGATGTTTTTAATGTCTGCGTAAACATCCTCAATCTTTATGTCCATGATCAGACTGTCCGTGTCACAGTACATTAATTTGACATTTTCTCCGTATTGTTTTTTAATTGTGTTATAATAAAAGTCGTACATTAGAGTTTTAGAAATTTCCAGAATGCTCATGCCAATGTAGATGGGTTTGTTGAAAAGAATTTTGGTCTTTTTCATGTGAACTGCTGCTAAGTTTTCCGTGAATATCGTTCTACGATCAAAAGTGGGTTTTGCTATCAACGATTCCAGTTTCTTTCCATTTGAACATAATTTAATATCGACTCTTCCCCTGATATTTTCCATCGTTTTTCCGAATACACTGTTGTTCATCAATTTAAAAAAGTCCTTTTCAAAATCATTTTTCGCTTTCGTTCTCAGTTCCGTGTTGAAGTCAATGTACACTTTCAACCAATCCGATTGATCAAACTTCAGTGCTCTGTGTACTTTCTTTAGTTTCATTCCCATGCTCAGACACTGTTTCAAATTCCTGTAGTGTAAAACGTATTTATCTTTGTTGTACAAAGTTGTCATTAATTTAGGTAATTTTGTATTTCCAATCCTGTTTTCCGGTGCAAGTGGTAGATCTGAGTGTAAATCGTGCAGTTTCTTAGGATATTCCAAGTCAACTTCCAGAAAATAACCTTTAGGAGACTCATCACTTATATTTTCAACATCTAAATTTTCCAAGTTCTCTACCCATTTAAAACCTCCGTATGGCATGTACTGAGACATAGCCCATCCGTACAAGTTGTTTGCGTCAAGGTACATTATATAGTTGGAAGGTTTAGTTGGGTCATATTTATCAACCATGTACTTGTTGTTTGCTTTCGCGTGTCTGTTACTACATTGCGATATACCTCCTCGAATTCCTTTTTCTGTCATTAGAATTTTATTGTAATCAGTCAACAATTCCAATTTCACTTTTGTCATTTTCAACATACAATCCCATGCAAATCCAGGTGTCGTGTAATAAAATGCTGGATCCAGTTTGTAAGTTTTAAGGGAAATATCTCTAAAGTTTTCCATTACATCTGCAAGCTGTAAGACATCGCATTTGTTGTAATGCATAGTGAATTCTCTCATGTTTTTTATTCCAAATCTATCCCAAATCTCCTGCGCATTTCTGTACTCAGACTTTTTTACTCCTTGTTTGTTTAAGCTACTGTAAAATTTCTCTATAGGTGGTAAACAGGTTTCATCGTACCTTTCCGGCCTATCCATGTACTCATATGGGTAAGCTAGTTTCCTTGTCATCAGTTCCAAGTTCTCTGTTCCAAAATGTTTCTCTAATTCCTTAAATTGATCTTTAGTTAAATTTCCTACTAGTTTTTCCAAAGAGCTTGCTAGAAATTTGTATGAATCTAAGAATCTTATTTCAATTTTATTCATTACTGGGTTTCCTTTCTTATCAAAATTTCCAGAGTCGTACCTGAGAATCTTTGAAAATGAAATGTACTTTTCCTCGGTGTTTGGAATCAACCGTATTTCCCCTTCATCCTCTCCGAGTTGTTTCGCGAATAGGTGGGCATCGTAACCAGCTAGGTTGTGGAAAAATACTGGTACGAATCTCGGGCATTGGTACTCCAAATTACACAGAGAATGGGCAGCACCTCTAAATTCTCCTGACAAATGGTCATGGTCAGCCACACGTCTTTTGTTCATATCGATATTTTGTTTCAGATCCTTCAATTCCGTTTGTATTTGTTTTGCATTACTTTCATCTCCTTGCATGTGAAAGTAGACCAAAGCTTTTTCCTTCACCTCGAGTTCCTTTTCTAACATTGGAGGCAATTCGTTAAAACCTCTCTCGCAAATGTGACAAGTTTTTACATTTTTGAATTCCTGTTCCTGTTGGTCAGTCAATGGTTTCATGGGTACATTTTTATCGTAATATTCCTTAGCAATGTGTAAAACTTCCTCTTTCAGTTTCTGATAAAATACTTTTGGAGAATCCGAACCAGAATATTCGACTGGGGGCTTATAATATCCGTTGGAATACTTTATGTAATATGAAAAACTGCTAGCTTCGTGTTTGTGTATTTTATTAGTAACCCTTCTTAATCTAGTTCTGATTGATTTTATGATAAATTTTCTAGAGTTTTTAACGGGTGTTTTGCATTTCTCTTCAGCTATAACAGTTTGAAGTTTTCTAAGCAAACTTTCAAAGTCCGAGTAGATAACGAATGGAACTTTCATGGAGCGTTTATAATTTTCAAATTGTAAAACATTATCATAAGGTTCTGGTAATTCTACTTTAACAGCTTTATGATCTCCACAATATTCTTTATGGTCGTTTAATTTGACCTGAGTTCCAAAGCTATTTAAACACATTTTACATAAAAATCGTTTGTGACCACCCTTTGTTAGCTGACTATGACCAACCAGTTTCCATAGATCTTTGATCCAGCAGTAATGTTCAGTTTTCTCGTTTTTCAAGTACAACAAGTCAACGTGTTTTTCCTTTTCCTCTTTTGTTATTTCCAAGGGAACTATAGTATTTTTTTCATTCAGACAGTAAACATTTATGGAAATCCCAGTTCTTTTCTCAAACTTTTTTACGTCTGTAAGTTTCATAGGAAAACTGATATCTTTCAACGCTTCATCAAATTCATGTTCCCATGTTATGTACTTTCCTATTCTATTAGAATGGTGGTCTGCAGGATGTAAAGCTGAAAGAACAGACCAGAGGAAACATTTATTATCCGTATTTTTCACATTTATAATTGCTTTCCTACTTTGCAGAAAAGCTGGGAGTTCAATGTAAGATGATCCTCTCAAAGGAGTGTACTTGTTAACGTTAAGTTCCAAATGCTTGATCTTATGAAGTCGCCAATTAGATCCTTTAATTTCGAACGTTTCCATTTCATTTAGAATTTTCTGTTTCATTTCATCGTAACAGTTTGCAACTTCTGCTGACTGCAATATTATTACGTTTTTAGTTTTGAAATTGAGTTCCTGATACTCCATGTTATTTTTGTTAGTTCCTTTTTTAAATTCTGCGATTAAAACTACATTAACTTTTAGTTTCATTTCTCTAAGTTTCCATTTGATTAAACCTGTTGCGGTTCTTTCAATACTGTTCAGAAATTTGGAAGCATCTTTAAATCCTTTCGTATTTTTAATGTTGTAAGTCACTAATCTAGATTCAAATGCAGTTTCCTTTTCAACAACTTCCGTTTTCGGTTCTTTGCTTTTTTCAAATACTTTTTCACTAAAATTAAATACTTTGTGCAATTTCCTCGGTATTACAAATACAGATTTCGCTTTTCTAGCTTCTCTGTTTTTTTCAAATACTTTTTCACTAAAATTAAATACTTTGTGCAATTTCCTCGGATTTACAAATACAGGTTTTGCTTTTCTAGGTTTTCTGATAGTCATTGTCCGGTCCGGGTCGTTTTTTCCATGACTCTTAGACTTTAGGTGCCTAGCCCAATTTTTATAAGTAGTGCTAACATTGCACTTTTCACAATGCCTTCTCGTATCATACATTTTATTATAGGATATATAATTTTTCGAATCATTCATTTTTTTATTAGAAAAGAGATTCTTTTAACTAACCCCTCATTTTTTTGAATTCTTAAAGGTGGGTGTATGGTACACACCCACCTTTTTCTTTTGTCTATTATTGGTGAGATCCTTTTAACTTACCTCTCATTTTTTTAGATTTTAATAAAAAAAAAAACGTTTTTAATGGAAAATTTCCATTAAAACAACAATATTATACTAAGAGTTGCCTCCTACAGAGACCAAGTTTTTTCAGAATTCAATTTCCCTCTGCATGTTTTTAAAACAGTTTCATAATCTTTTCCGTTTGAAAGTTCTTTTAACACTATCAAAGACAGATGACCACAAATTGGAGGATCGTTATTTTTTTGAATTTGTTCGGAATTGTAAAAAATATTTTTATTTTCCAAGTATTTTACCAACTCCTTAGGCGGTGATGCGTTTCCATAGGAATCGAAATAATATTTTTCTTTTTCGGATTTTTTAAAATAACAAGTCCAGTGACTACCATTTTGATTAGAATTTTCTAAATTAATAATTCCGCATTCAACGGGTTTAGACCGATTAGGAAGTTCATCCTTCATGAAAACACCTCGGAAATGTTTTATTTTAAAATTTTTCGCATAACGATTTAAATCTAAATTACTCAGAGGTTGGTAGTTTTCCGTTTTTTTCGTTTTTTTAAACCGGACCCAATACTCAAACTTTTTGCATTTTGAGCTAGTTTTTCCATCTCGAGATTATGACGTTTTATTTCCGCTTCTTCAGCAGCTTTATGTTTCGAGTCTATTACTGAATTTGCTACTGCTGCACCCCCACCTAATAACGCACCAAGTGCTCCTATTCCTGCAAATAACAGTGGTAGGAATCCACCCGTGTGATTCAAATGTAGTTGTTCATAATCCAAAGTTAACGTAATTCCTTTCTTTTCTTTTCTCGCTTTTTCAAATGTTTTTGATTGAGTTTCCCACAGACTGATTTTATGTTTTCCGTTTCCTGAAATTTGTTTCGCTGTCAAACGAACTGTAACAGATCTACGCTTTTTGTAAGCGGTTCGCAATTTGGTTAATTGATTTTCGGTTAAATCTATATTTTTCGTGATCATAGTTATTTATTATAGTAAATTTTTTTAATAATGAATTTTCATACCGAAATATTGTTTACTTTTCATTAAAGCACTCACTTTAGCTGCATCAGTTTTTTCTTTCCAACTTGCATCACTCGCGTACATTCTTTCTTTTGCTAATTCCTCCAGTGCTTTATCTGCTACATGTCTTTCTTTCGTGTCTGTGTGATCCCTGTAAAATTTATCATGTTCCTTACAGCCTTCATCCAATTTATTAATTCCCAGATCTCCTCTTTTCAATCGTTTATCTAGTTTTGTAAATGGACCACAATAGTTGTATCCACCCGACAAATGCATTTCAGGTACGAAACCATCAAGTTTGTTCAGCAAAGTATTTAAAACTCCGGAACCATTTTTAATTATACCTTTCGGTAAACTGTTTACAACTCTCAACAGATATTCTATTCCTTTGGGATTATCTATGTTTTTTTCCAACTGATCGGTTATAAACTTTACAACTCCTAATTTTTCATTGTGAAAATTGTTATTACCAGCTCGTTCTTGTGCATACAAATAGTACAAACGCTGATGCAGCTGTTGGAGGTTGTCGATGTATTTAAATTCCACTGGATTTTCAGAATATTCTATCAAGCCCGAACCAACTTTACTTGCTTTGATTTCTTTCCAAATAGGTGCGATCAAATCTTTCCATTTTTTCCCTGTACTGGACTTTACTTTATTAGTAGTTGGATCATTCTTTTGGTATAAAGAATTAGTTTGAATGAGAATTTTCTTGTAAACTTTCAAATCCTCTTGAGTGTATTTATCAGGATCAGGCCCTAGAGGATCAGTTAACAAACGCCATAATCCGTGCGTTCCTTTGTACGTTTCTTTTTGAATAACGATTGCATCTCCGTTTACTTGAATTTGTTGGTCTCCGATGGAAATTTTGTCCTCTTCTCCCCATATACCAAATTGTTTATCATCCTGTCTGATGTAAAGTCTAGCAATCGGACCAATTCCTTTCGGACCAACACTATTCGATGGGGATTGATTCTGATCTACCATATCCATGATGTTTGATAAACTATTTCTTGTGTTTACTACGGTCTCATCTGATGTCGTATCAACTAGTGCAGAAGCTCCTTCTGTTGGTTTAATTTCAAGAGTATTAGTAGGCCCGAAAGTCACCAGTTTTCTTTTCTTGACAGGAGAACTACTCGCCATAGGAGCTTGCATGTAAGGAACAATTTCCAACTTCTTGAAGTCCTCGTCAGCTTGTTTCACAGCATTTTTCACTTCAACTAATTTTTCCGTGATGGGAGCAAACATTCTTTCTTTGGTTTCTTTATCATTCAGCATATCCACTCTTGCTTCTCTGAAAGCACTTCTTAACTCTTGTTCTAGTTTTCGAATTTTGTTCGCTTCCTTGACAGTCATTTCTTTTTTGGGTTTTCTCATTAAAATTCGATTTTCTGGTTCTAATTCTGAATCATCAGTTTGATCATCAGTTTGATCACGAGTTTCTGAATCATCAGTTTCAATCTTTTTTTTATGTTCGTTATATTTTTTATGTTCGTTATATTTTTTCAACAAATTTTTTTCTAAATGCTTAACAGTAGGCATAGTTATTTATTATAGTAAACAAAAAATTTTTTTTTTTGATTGTATATTTTTAAAACGTTTCAACGATGGTTTAACGGTTATTTTGATCGTATATTTAAAAAACGTTTCAACGATGGTTTAACGGTTATTTTGATCGTCTAACGATGGTTTAACGGTTATTTTGATCGTCTAACGGTGATTTAACGGTGTTTTTGATCGTCTAACGGTGTTTTTGATCGTTTATTCAAGAAACGTTTTCTCAAACTTTTTCATGTATCGGCCATCTTTTAATTTTTTCTCGAGGTTTATCGTCAGAAATCCATGATTATCGTACCAACATTCGTTGCATATTTCTTTGAATCGATCAAAAGTAAAATCTGTTCCAACATACTCATCGTAAATCGCTTTCATGTAAACTAGGCGTTGCTTGAAAATACACAGAAAATTCAGATTTTCCCTAATCAACTGTGTATCAACTTTAGTGAATGATTGAGTTAGATAAATGCAAGAAATATTCTTATGACGTCCTCTCATGTAATAATCTTTTATAATCTGTTGTTGTTGAACATTAACGCAATCATCAAAAACTATCAAACTGTTCGACTGACAATCATCTAGTACAATTAGTTCGTCACAATTATTGTAAAAATGAGCTATTTCCGTTCCAACTTTAGCCGCTATTTTTTCGTAAGCTTTTCTCAAATCTTTATAAACTTTTTGCTCTAAAGATTTGGAAAATATGTAAAGATTTCCAAACGGAATTCCCCATGGTTGTACAATCAGGTTGCACAATAGATTGGTTTTTCCACATCCGGATGGCCCTACCACTAGGCAGCGTAGGGGCAGAGGTAGTAAATCGTGAGAAGCTGTCTTTTCTTCAAATGAAAAAAGCTCTATGTTATATTTTTGACTCATTTTATTTATTATATTTATTATATATAAATAAATAATGTTTATAAAAATTTCAGGAGATACACTAAGGTTTGAGAGTCCAATTCCACTCGATCCGAATAAAGAGTATCAGTTGGGTATGTCAGCTTTGTTGTTTACAACTAGGAAAACGTTTGAGATAAAAAACTTCGTGTTCGCTTACAGATATACTTTTACTGATGGAAAATATGATCTAAAATATAAAATCGATGGAACGTTCAATGTGAGTTCATTCAAAGCCAAGTTGATTAGTTTTTTATCCAATTTTCAAACTAGTTTGTTAGAGAAAAAAGAAACTATGAAAAAGTATTCTGAAGCTCAAATGAAAGAAATACAACAAGTTACTCCGAATAGTTTGAAATTCGATCTCGAGTATTTAAAAGACGATTCTTACAGAATTGCTGCATACTTTCCCATGGACATGAAGATTGTGGATGAGGGGAATTTTTGCGATATATTTCAGTTGAAACATTGTTTAGGTTCCAATAATTTGTTTAAAAAGAATACCAACTACGTATCAGAGAATAATCCGAAACAACTCGTTCTTTCTGATAATATAGTCGAATGGCATTGTAACATTACGGAATATAGCTTTACAAATCATGATGAACATCCCCATTTGCACGTTGAAAACGAGTTATTACACGTTTCTTTCATAGAGAAACCAATGCCACCTAATACTATTTACACGGAAAAACCAAAGAAAGTAGTTTTCATTCCACTAAGAAAAGGACTGAAAGAAATAAAAATGATAAAATTGTCAACAACCACGGGAAATAACGAACAGATTCAATTCGACGATATTAAAGCTTACTTGTTGCTGAAAAGTAAATAATTTGTATAATAAATAAGATGAACAACATTGATGAAAACCAAAAACCGTCTGCTCCTGCAGTTGAAAATGACATACAATTTACTCCGTTTTACAAAAACATTTATCCTCAGATTCCAGTTCCGGAATTTAATTCCAACGATTATAGAATAAATCGCATTATGAAACAATATGAATTTTTAGAAAACGAAATGAAAATGAGGGGAAATTTGAGAAAAAAATACTGCAAATTATCGAAAACATTTTTCGGAATAGAGTGTTTCACTACGTTAACCGTACTGGGGATGATTGGTGTTTGTATCACTCTCCCTGTGGCAATTCCTTTTGGAGTTCCACTTTCAGCTGTATTAACAACATTTTCTGCAATCCTGAGAACTTTGGGCAGTTATGTAGGAAACAAAATTAATAAACATTCAGACATCGAACTTTTGGCGAGAACAAAATTAAATTCCATAGAGGAAAAATTCACGAATGCTTTGAAAGACGGTAAAATTTCGGATGAGGAATTCAACAATATTGAACAAGAAATTAAAAATTACAACGAGATGAAAACCAACATTTTGAACGGTAATAAAAATAATGATACGGAAAAAGTGAAACTTTTAGAAAAGGGAAAAGAACTGGGAAAAGCGGAAATTATAAACGCGATTAGAAAAAATGTTTAAATTTAGTTATTACAGTGAGTTGTGTTTTTTTATGAGAAAATCTCATAAAAAATTTTTTTTCATAGTACTTACCTAAATAAAAAATCAAAAAAAAAATTATGTTTTACTATAATAAAGTATGTATCAAACTAAAAAGACTTTTGATAAATATCAAGACGATATTGTGCGAAAGCAGTTTCGTACAATAAATCCGACTTCAACTTTAAATTTGAATGCTGAAAACAAAAGGACAACTTTCAAAATTGATCTAGAAGACGAATTTCTGTCTAAAAACATTCAGTATTACGTAAAGGGAGTTTTAAAGTCGAAAGATCCAACCAAGGCATATTCAGGTTCAGATTCAGTCATGTTGGTAGATAATTTCGTGGGTCAAATGTTTTCGAGCGTAGAAGTGAAAAAACATAATGTTGTAGTAGATGAAATTGAGAATCCGGGCATTTCTGGCTTGGTACAGGGTTTTGTCACTTTTGCAGGCCCTAAGAATTATAATGGGGAAGTTAAGAATTCAGGTTTTAATACGAATGCAATAGGGGGTGGACATTTCAGTGCAGTTGGTTATCTCGGCGATTTAGGTTTGGGTTTTTTCAAAGATTTAACCGTTCCAATATTCAAGGGAGGTTTTGAAATAACTTTTATTCGAAACTGCGATAATAACGTTATTCACGTTTGGTTAAAGGATAAGGATAAATCCTCGATTATGCCTAGTGATGGAGTTGTGGAGATAAAATCTTTTGTTTTGAGAGTTCCAGTGATTGAATATAAAAACGAATCTAAAGTTAATTTGATCGCAGAACTTAGAAGCGTGCCGTACCAATTTCAATTCAAAAGTTGGCAGTGTATAGAACATAAAAACGTTACAGGAAAAACCTTAATGTTCGATATTACGAATATTTACAGAAACGTGCATAATCCGTTATGGTGCTTCGTAGTTTTTCAAACTGACGCGTCAAACGACCAGAAAAAGAACAATTCTAAATTCGATCATAAAGATGTAAGAAATTATTGGATCGAATTAGGAGGTAGAAGATACCCAGAGGAAAATCAAGATTTGGATTTCGATGAAAATGATTTTTGTTTAGCTTATTCCACGTATTTAGATTTCAAAAAGTTAACAAACTCTCAAGACAATTTACCATATCTTGAACCCGAATTTTTCAAAAGAGATTATCCGATTTTCAGTATAGATTTAACGGATCAACCTAAAAGTATTTCCGATGGTAAAAGCAACATCATTTTACACATAGAATTCAATAAAGCGGTAGTTGCACCTTCAGGTAGTTCAGAAGGAACGACTTGCTACGTTGTTTTAGTTAGTGGTTCGAGCTTCGTTTACAATCCAGTCAAAAATACGATAACACGAGAACTTGTTTAAAATGTAAAAAATAGCGTAAGGATGTGTATTTTTAATGGAGTTCACTCCATTAAAAAAAATGTCTCTAGACTTAAATAAAACATGGAGGATGAAATTTATTGCCATAAATGTAAAAAACGAAAAAAAAATATAAACGCGGAAATTGTACAAACTGCGAACGGAAGGTGGAGAATTGCTGCTAAATGTGTGAAATGTAAAACTAATAAAAGTAAATTCATAAAAAATCCGAATGAGGAAACTAACGTAATTCCTGAAACTGAAGTTATAAATTTGCCTGAAAACGAAAAGTTAGAATTTGCGAAAGAATTACATAAACCCGTTAGAAAGAAATTTCAGAAAAGAAAAATTGTTACTCATGGAAAAGATGATCTTTGGGCTGCGGACTTGATTATAATGAAACAATACGAGAATGAAAACAACGGATTCGGTTACATGTTGAATATTATCGATACTTTTTCAAAGTACGTTTGGTCTGTTCCATTGAAAAAGAAAAACGGAATAGTAGTTTCAAAAGCTTTCAAAGACGTTTTGGAAAATGTAAAATCTCATAATCATTCTACTCCTAAACTCCTTCACACGGACAAAGGTTTAGAATTTGAAAATAGACTTTTCAAAGAACTTTTAGACGAGTATAAAATTAAAATGTATCACACGGAAAGTTTAGAAAAATCCGCAATCATCGAAAGATTTAACAGAACTTTAAATCAGAAAATGAAAATTCGTTTCGAGATAAATAGAAATAAAAATTGGATAAATATTTTACAGGAATTAGTTAATGAGTACAACAAACAAGACGTTCATCGTTCCATTGGAATGACACCTGCTCAAGTTGATGCGAGAAATGAAAATGAAATTCTGAGATATTTATTCAAAAAGAGTGGAAAAAATGGAAAAAAGAAATTTAAAATTGGAAATCGTGTAAGAATTACGAAATCAAAGAAAACTTTTGCAAACAAATACGAAGCAAATTGGACGAAAGAGATTTTTGAAATAACCGAAATTTTAGAAACAAATCCAATTACTTATAAAATAAAAGATTTAAGCGGAGAGGAAATCCAAGGAACTTTTTATCCCGAGGAATTACAACTCACGAAATTTTAAATGGATTACACTTATAGATATGGTCGGTACAATTCCCATAAAAAAAATCAAAGGAAATTTCAGCAAAATGTCCCAACTTAACCGTACATTCTCTTGCTTCTCAACTTCTACACAGCATTCATTCCTGAACGATCTCTACCTCCGTTTATAGGAGGGGATCTTTGAATGACACAACCTTCACGACTACGACGGAGTTTCAATTCCGTGAGTCATTTCAACTTGACTTTTCAGTTTCGTTGAAGTTTCGGTTTTTGCTGCATTTAAGTAGATGTTGAGAGCAGAACAGTTAAGAAAGGAGATTTTGATGATAAGGTCGACTCTCACTTCCATCGAGGTGGAATTAGATTAATTATTAGCTTAAGGGCCCATCAGCTAGTAACGCCTCTAAAACCTCGAGGGAAGTGTATCCTCATATATATAGGAAAAAAAAAATCTTGAGGTTTTGTCCGTGCAGCGATCTGCCGACCTCTCTCTTATAAAGCCGATACGATAACCAATGAGCCAAGACTCCAGTTGTGAACTGAGAGGCGTTCTATAATCTTGAGTAGTGGATTTCAAGGCCGAATGAGGTCAAACGCGCCACCTCCCGCGGGACGCTATAGCTCGCCTCTTCCTGGTGATGCAACCGGTTCATAGATTCGCCGAAAAATCGGTAGATAGCGCTTGCAGTTCTGTTTCAAGATATCTATTGCTAAAGCTCAGAATGCTTGGGGTATGAAGGAGATTTTATTTTTAATGAACACAGCTCATTAAAAGTTCTTATGCTACTAACTAGCAGGTTATTTTATATTGTATTGTTGTACACTTTTCCTGTCTGAATTGAATTCTTAAAGGGGGTATCAAATCGATACCCCCCTCTATTAAAGGTGGACCCCCTGGGGTTTAATGGTCTAGACTAGGGTTCGATATTTTCGAAATTTAGGACTATTTAGGGGTCGATATTTTCGAAATTTAGCTCCCTCTGATGTTTTCACTAGAAAAAAAAAAAAAATATTTTAACAACTTAGTATAATATTATTGTTTTAGTGGAAAAATTCCAATAAAACATTTTTTTATTAAACTTAATAATTAAACAAACTTGATGTTATGCATGTCTTTTCCATTTTTTGATTTAATCATTCCAGTGTAAACCAAACTAACACCATGTTCGAGTAGATTTAAAAAATCGGATTTTTCAAAAGTGAGTGCATATCTTTCAGGTAAAAATACTCTGAAATTTTCCAAATTGGCTATTATAGACTCAGAGTTTTCCCGGGAGTATTTCGTTTTCACGAACTCAAAACTTAGAACCTTGTATGGTGTTCCAAGTTTCAGTTCTGAGAGTTTATTTGTGGAGCTTTCAAAATTAAATTTGTTCAATAGTTGTGCCTTATTCATTTTTATTATAAAAGAGATTCTTTTAACTAACCCCCCAAATGAAAAAAGGTCACTGGTTTTGATGTTTTGTGTTAGAAAATTTTTACCAGGAATTTAAGTCGCTAAATGAAAAAGTCACTGGTTCTGATGTTTTGTGTTAAAAAATGTGTTCTGATGTTTTGTGTTGAAAAGTTTTATCAGGGGTTTAACAGAAAAGCATTTTAACAGGGTTTAGCACAAAAGCAGTTGTAACAGAGATTGAAGTCAGAAACATTTTTAACAGAGATTGAAGTCGGTGGTCCAGGATTGGTATTCCGATACTACTGGCATATGTACACATAACAAAAAAATTGACAAGAAATGAACTAAACTGCCTCCTTATGCAACAGAGGAAAGAAAAAGGAAAGAGAGAGAAAAAAAAACCAGCATAGCTAAATCTTGCATAAATCAAAGAGGAGAAGTCTCTTATCATGTAGCAACACTGGAAACATCATCCCCAATATGGGCTAAATGCCCGTGTTAGGGGATGAGTAGCTCAGGCGGCTCCCAGTCATTGCGACATAAGTGCCTATTATATTATTAGAGTAAAAAGAAAAAATAAATACAACCACTCGGCAATTAAATGTTAACAATCATATGGTCATTACCCTTGCAATACACTAAGAAAGTGCTTTTTTAAATATACAGACATCTTTTTATTTTTTAAATTGTCACCAGAAAGCCTATTTTTCAGTTATGTTGGGAAACTGTTAAACACAGGTACAGCAGCAACATCGAAAAAATTATAAGCTAGGGTACTAGAAACCTGAGAATAAGCCAAATTATTACTATTCTTAAATCTTGTTGGAATGGAAGGGATGGAGATAACAGTTTTCCTTGCCTTAACAAACATTTTACAAATGCAAAATCTTTCATTAGGTGGAACGGCAGGATCAGCAATTTCTTGAAAAGCGGCAGAGAATGGTCTGTGATGCGTTTATTCATGTTTATTTTTGTAATAGTTTTCTGTGCAGAGATAACCGGAGATAAAGCTGTCTGATACGCACTTCCCCAAATGGGGAGACAATAATATTAGGACACAGTGAACCAGGGCAAAGTATACGGCTTTCAATGACTTTAAACTCATCGATGATCTCAGACGAGAGAATAAATACATATTTTTACGTATTGTTTAAGGATGCGTCAACAACGCTAAAGCATAGGCACTAGTATGCTTTATGTTATTATGCTCTATTGGGTCGGCGCCCACTCTTTAAACCCCCCCCCCCCCCCCCATCAACAGTGAACCACGTTTGCTAACCCCCTTCAATTTGTATGCAGCCACTGATACGAATTGGTCCAGGTGTAAACGTGATTAAACGCACCTTCAGCCATAGTTTAATGATGTGGGAGGAAACAGAAATAAACCCAATTCCCCGTAGGGCGTGAGGGCAGCCTTGAACCGACCCTGTTTTGCACATAACCACTCATTGTATTCAAACTAGGTCGACTGAATTTGTTTTGCTCTTATTTCGTAGGTATTCCGAATCTGCTATGCGTGATTAAGGCTAATAAATATTAACAATAGGGTTTATGTTGATGTGAATGACAGCTGACAATCACCATTGGACCAAAGAAATGAAAAGAAAAAACTCTTTTAATATTTATCAATTAGAGTCTATCTACATTCCATCGAAACACTCCAGGACCCTTACGGGCTCCTCCGGCAAAATGTATAAACCTCAGAAAAACTATTTCACCACTATGATCAGTCGAAAACGTTTAGGTAGGCACTTTTCGGGAGTTGTTATTGAGCCTTTAATGAGAAAGATGGCCGTAAGTCCGCAATTTTCAATAGGTACGTAGGAGGATGTGAAACATGGTTGTCATGACAATTCTGTTTTCGGAAATTCTGAGTCCACCTTTGGATGTATTCATCATTATCATCAAGTTTTATTTTGAGTGACGAGGTTCTGATTCGGTTTGAGAAATTTTAAGTTCTTACTTCCTCAACAATCAGGGTCCCAGAAGAGCACACGCTGTTTCTCCTTGCAGTTTATTGTTTATACAGTAAATTCGAGTTGTTTGATTTCATCGATTTTTTTTAAACTACTGAGACTTTCATTTTCTGTTTCAACAAAATTTTTAAAAAGGCTACGTAATTTCTCAAATTTGACATTTCACGATGTGCTCTTCTGACTTATTCAAGTCGAAAAATAAATTGCATTTGAGGAACGACTGAAGTACGATCTCATATTTTACCAAGCAAATTTTAAAGAAGGAACCGATGTCTGAGGATGGTGAATGTGTAATAGGAAAAAAACGTCCTTGCTTTCGATTATGAAAATTCATTGCATAACCTCAAAAATCTAGTTTCGGTATATAACTATTTCTGATCAGGTACTTCAGGAATTTGGTTCATTATTGATATTCGATTTTAAAATTGAGTTTTGTGAATAAATCCGGGGCCGTATTTCTAAACCCCTTTTAGTCCCCATTACCAACACTGTACCTTTCAAAAGGGGTTTTTCCTACAAAAGGCTACTTTATAAGAAATACTCCATTTTATACACCTTCCTTGAGAAGGTACCCCTTAGTTTTACGTCTCCCTCCCATGCACGGAAAGGTAAATGGAACCGAATACTTGCGTAACAATAGCAACTCTACTATATTCATTCACCACAGTTGGAAATCTCGAACTGTAAATTTGATTCCAATGATTACCACGGAGTATGAAGTCGAGTTGGTTGTTCTGTGATATTATTTCATTTGAAAAATGATGGCTCTTTTGGAGTTTGTTGATTTATTTATTTATTTATTTATTTATAAATATACGGGCAAAGCCTAATTACAAAGAGAAAACAGAATAAAAAACACAGCCTCGTCAGAGTACACAAAAAGGAAATAAAAAAAGAGAAGTAATCAAAAAACTATACAAAATAAATATATGCGTTACTAAATTAAATGCTATTCCGAATTAATCTTTTCAGATGACCAATAGAGTCGTAAAACAAATCAAAACCGTCATCCGCTGCCAAACGGTTTAGGGTGCGCTGTGCTCTGAGAATGGGATTATTAAATAAATAATTAGTGGTACAGGACGGGACATGAAATAAATCGTTACTTCTAGTATGGTGCAGGGGGGCATGAATATTAATCATTTGCAGCAGTCATAATCATTGATTGGTAGTGAAATTGGAACAAACGTTGAAGTATTATTGATGGGTAAATTATTACACAACGGTTCATTATGCCATCTAAGTAGAAGGGGCTGGAGTTTGGTGGTAGGTACGTCTGCAATATTTTTCACTCCAAATCAACAATTTCCTTTCAGAACTTCATTATTTGCGTTGCTTTTTGCCATTTTAGACACTATTTCAGATCGACAGAAATATTTTAGTGACATTTAACTCGTGATTTGGGTAGGTACCTAATAACGAGTACGGGGTTAGGTACTAACCTACGGAGGGTCTGCGATCTACATAATATGTATTGAATAGTACATATATTATATAGAAGAGTTATATATACTGAGAGCTGTGATCTGTAACAGAAGGGTATTCTGTAAAAAATAATAAACCGTTGTGCAGGGATTTGCAGCGTTTATTTAATCATAATTTGTGACACATTAAATATTGGTAGGCTGCGTCTGCTGTATATCGCACTGGTCCAGCCTGTTCTGCAATATGGCATTTCAGCAAGGGGTGGCACCTATCCGACTCACTTGGAATTAATTAATGCCGTGCAGCTATGGGTCATCAAGGTAATCCTGAAAAAGCCTCTGCTGTACTCAAGTAGTTTATATCGGGAAATGAAAGTATTTACACCACGCTAGCTCTTCATCAAATCCCTACTCGTGACTTCCCATAGCAACCCAACAATGGTCAATGACGTTGTGGTTCAATATTACCCAACGCGATTCCGGTAAGAGGGCAATTACGTGATTCCAAAGCCTTCTCTTACTCTCACCACGAGAAGTCCTCTATATATCTTATGTATATTGGCTACGAAGAGTGAGTGTAGAGCTAAAAACTCCCAGCGTGTTCTCAACAAAAACTTATAAGAAAATTTTTTTTGCCTGGGTGGTTTCGTTCAGCCCAATAATGTGTGTGGACATAACCACGAGTAACTATGTGTAATATAAGTTAAAAGAAAAACAATTAACTCAAAAATGATTAAATAACTCATAATTTCTAGGAAGGTATGTACCTATTTTTTTTTTTTTTTTTTGTGGACGGACGACGATTCCTGTTGGGCGCTTTGGGCCTGTGGCCTTTAGCCCAACAATAAGTTGCAACGAGGATTTTCTTTTTTCTTCCTCTATTTTCCATTTATAGAATAAGTCAGTTATGCAAGGAGTATGTTTTTATATCAAATTTATGCAATTTTTTTCTTGTCATGTATGCAACTAAATAAATAAATAAATAAATAATCCCCGTGTAAAAATCTCGTACCACCGCAAGATAAACACTGCCCCCACTAAGTTACAACGACCCCAAGTACATCTACCTCTCTTAGATCCAAAACCGCCCCCAATAAAAATGCCACCCTTAGATCTTATACCACCTTCGAGTCGAATGCCGCCCTTAGATCCAAAGCCGCCCTCGGAACTAAAGCAGCCCTCGGATCTAATACCGCCCGAAAATCCCAAACTATTACAGGCAGAAATACAGCCCTTCGATCCCATACCACTGATACCGATAACAACCCTCCCTTTGACAGGGAGCCGCCACCTAACCAGGGAAACCCCCAATACTCCACCTTCTGAACCAGGGAAAAACCCCCAATACTCCCCCCTCTTCTGACCAAAATTTATCCCCACCACCCCTACACCAGTTTCATTTTTCTCCAACACCAACTCCCCAGTCACAAGATCAATTCACCCAAGTTCAAACCTCTCTCTACCTAGCTATATAAACAGTATAATATTACAAAGTCTGATTGAGGACTATGGGTGCAAAGTTCTTCAGATCTCACTATAAGTACCCAGTATATTTCTAAGCTTGTAAATCTATAGCTAATTTTTCTTTTTGTTAATAATTTTATATTTAAACTCCGTATCACCACTTTAGCTCCTTTTATATTTAAACTCCTACTCTGTACTTTAACTCCTCCCGATTATTACTTTATGCACTAAACTGAGACAAACATATTTGTATGACTGTAGAACCCCCTGAAGATGATGGAATAAACCATCGAAACGTTGAGATACATCTTGCTTTATTTGACCGAACCTCAATAACAACCTGCAACATTGCATACCACCCACACCTAAATCAACGGTCGCTACACCACACAATTATTTATATAAATATATATATACAATTAAAATATTCATCTACTGAACCCCCTGCCGTCTTTTCTTTGAAATTTCGTTAACAGAAAATCAAAATTGGGTATGCGGATTGTCGTGGTATCCTCCCAGAACCACTCGTGAACTTAAGATCTCGCCAAATAAACATAGAAGTGGGGACGGAAGACGCAGGGGAACCGATGTACCCAGTGAGGGATCCCCACCATCCTCCACTAGCTGGAGGATGGAGGGAGATAGCCCTAAGGGCTATAAATACTCGCCTCCTTCGCCTTTCCAACCATTCTACGCTCTCCTTAAGTCGCTGACTTATCTCTCTCTCCTCAAACCTAAAAGATCCTGAGCATGGTGGTAGCCCTGGGCTATAATCAAACCAGGCACAACCTACCTTACCTCTCGTAGTGGATGTGCGCAAATTATACATTCACTTTACGGATGTTTAAAACAATGAGTATGGAATAATAAACTACACCGAGAGAAAAATGTGGCGCACCATGCCCGCTAGGAACACTCGGAATTGATTTCCCGATAGGAAACCTAGCGGGTGTGCCTAATCCCAAGCGGGTAGGGTGAAAATCGTATCGGGTGATGGTAAAAATCTATCGGGAAGACGTAACTCCAATCGGGTACGACATAAATTTCTATCGGGCTGCCATAAAAATCTATCGGGCTGTTAGATTAGCCCCTCCTATCGGGTATGGTTCGGATATTTTTGTATCGGGCATTCGTAAAAACAAGCGGGTTTTGGTAATTCCTAACGGGTATTCGTCAAAATCGTATCGGGTGGCGACTTAACCCTAACGGGCTTTTATAAATGGGAACTACACCCGTTAAGAAATCAATCGGGTCTGTTGGTTGTCTATCGGGTTTCATAACAAATTCCTATCGGGTCCATGAAACCCAAGCGAGCATGCAAATATTCCAAAAAATACCCGTTAGCGCACTATCGGGTCATCTGAACATTTACGTCTCCCGTTTGATGATCTATCGGGTTTTTTTCAAAATTCCTAGCGGGTGTATGAAAAACGATCTAGCTAGCAAATGTTGAAAAAAATACCCGTTAGCACACTATCGGGTCATCTGAGCATTTACGTCTCCCGTTTGATAACCTATCGGGTTTATGCAAAATTCCTATCGGGTGTATGAAAAACGATCTAGCTAGCAAATGTTGAAAAAAAATACCCGTTAGCTGACTGTCGGGTCATCTGAGCATTAAGATCTCCCGATTGATAACCTATCGGGTTTATGCAAAATTCCTATCGGGTGTATGAAAAACGATCTAGCTAGCAAATGTTGAAAAAAATACCCGTTAGCACACTATCGGGTCATCTGAGCATTTACGTCTCCCGTTTGATAACCTATCGGGTTTTATGCAAACCTCCTATCGGGTGTACGAAAAACAATCGAGCATGGAAATGTTCAAAAAAATACCTGTTAGCTGACTGTCGGGTCATCTGAGCATTAAGATCTCCCGATTGATAATCTATCGGGTTTATACAAAATTCCTATCGGGTAGAAATAAAATTAATCGAGCTGGGAAATATGCATAAAATACCCGTTAGCGCCTATCGGGTGAAATAATTGTCAAGAGCTCCCCCTTAATAATCTATCGGGTTACATCACACATCGCTATCGGGCCTATGAAAGCCAATCGAGCAGGGAAATAGTGAACAAAAATACCCGTTAGTCTTCCTATCGGGTGATGTTTGTTGCTAACAACACCCGATTGAAGATCTACCATTTCCATTGAGTGATCCCTATCGGGTAGAGAAAAATCGATCGAGCTGAGAAATATTCATAAAATACCCGTTAGCCACCAATCGGGTGATATAATTGTTAACAGCTCCCGCTTAATAATCAACCGGGTTGCATCGACCAACATCTATCGGGTTGAACAATGCAATCGAGCAGGGAAATGCCGAACAAAATACCCGTTAGTAGCTCTATCGGGTGGATGTAATTGATAACAACACCCGAGTGAACATCTATCGGGTTGCACAGACGAGTCTCTATCGGGTTTTGGAAAATCAATGGAGCAGGAAAATATTGAAAAAATACCCGTTGGCTGCCTATCGGGTGATATAATTGTTAACAGCTCCCGCTTAGTAATCAATCGGGTTGTCCAATGATTCCCTATCGAGTAGGCAACATTTCTATCGGGTGTCAATTAGGTCCCGCCACAATTTGAACTTGGTCGAAGGGGCATTGGCTCCGGAGATGGATTCACAAATTTTTTCCCAGGTTCCGAGTGAGCGTTGAAGGGTTTTACAATTTGAACTTGGTCAAAGGGGCATTGGCTCTGGAGACGGATTCACAAATATTTTCCCAGGTTCCGAGTGACCGTTGAAAGGTTTTATGTGAGGATTTAGATGCGTACAATTCTCACACAAAAGCCTGCAACGGTGAATGAAGAGTTGGGAAAATATTTGTGGTTTAATGATAGCTCAGGTAGCCCGAATCCCTGTGAGGAGGTATAGGAAGCGAAGCCTGCAGTCACCATTTCTAAAGGATAACTGTTTTTGGGGAGTGGTGAGAATTTGAGAATAACAACTCTTTCCCTTCACCTCCCGTAAATATGGACGTTTGGAGGACATGTACTTGTTACCATGGGAGGGTTCACGCGAAGAAATATGGTAAAGTTGAGGGAATTGTGAAGGACATGATACTGGACCTGAAAATTAAAAACGCTGCAAAGTCCTTGTCACGCATGGGTTTATTATTATTCTATATGCAGAAATGGTGGCTGTTCATTTATTGTTGCTTTCATGTAAAATAATTATTGAAATAGTTATTTCCGGTGGTTCCCACAAATTTTGGCCCCCAAAACTTGAATTAGGTATACCTACGCTTTTTTTTCTTTTTTATTTCAAATTATCTTTGATCATTGCCCAACCCACCCGCCCATTTACCCGCAGGGTGGCTGTCCACAAGCATAATCCAATTGACATGTTGTCGTCCTTCACCAGTTTTCGAGTTTTATATATATTATCAACAGATTTATGCTGAGCACCCCCACCTGAGAGAATTATGACTCCGTATTTTTTTTTTGTACTGATGAGTCCTCAGTATAGTCGAGAGTCAGTTAGACTTGGTTTTCATTGAATTTTTACCTCCCCTCCCAACGAGTATTTCTCTCTGGTGCGGGGGGGTGCTCGACCTCGTTGAAATACCCGTTAGTAGCTCTATCGGGTGGATGTAATAGATAACAACACCCGATTGAACATCTATCCGGTTGCACATACGAGTCCCTATCGGGTTTTGGAAAACCAATCGAGCAGGAAAATATTCAAAAAATACCCGTTGGCTGCCTATCGGGTGATATAATTGTTAACAGCTCCCGCTTAGTAATCAATCGGGTTGTCCAATGATTCCCTATCGAGTAGGCAACAAGTCTATCGGGTATTAATTAGTTCCAGCCACAATTTGAACTTGGTCGAAGGGGCATTGGCTCTGAAGACGGATTCACAAATATTTTCCGAGGTTCCGAGTGAGCGTTGAAGGGTTTTACATTTTGAACTTGGTCAAAGGGGCATTGGCTCTGGAGACGGTTTCACAAATATTTTCCCAGGTTCCGAGTGACCATTGAAAGGTTTTATGTGAGGATTTAGATGCGTACAATTCTCACACAAAAGCCTGCAACGGTGAATGAAGAGTTGGGAAAATATTTGTGGTTTAATGATAGCTCAGGTAGCCCGAATCCCTGTGAGGAGGTATAGGAAGCGAAGCCTGCAGTCACCATTTCTAAAGGATAACTGTTTTTGGGGAGTGGTGAGAATACGAGAATAACAACTGTTTCCCTTCACCTCCCGTAAATAAGGACGTTTGGAGGACATGTACTTGTTACCATGGGAGGGTTCACGCGAAGAAATATGGTAAAGTTGAGGGAATTGTGAAGGACAGATACTGGACGTGAAAATTAAAAACGGAAACAACAAAATGAATATGTAATGGATGTTGCCTCTCATTAGGCGAATTTTAGGATATATTTTCCGAAAAATTTTCCAGGATTAAATGATGTCTATCGGGTTGTAATGAGAAATCGCTATCGGGCCCATGAAAGCCAATCGAGCAGGGAGATATTCAAAAGATATCCGTTAGCATCGTAACGGTTCATCTCATAGCTCCCGATACATAATCAACCGGGTTGCATCGACCAACGTCTATCGGGTTGAACAATGCAATCGAGCAGGGAAATGCCGAACAAAATACCCGTTAGTAGCTCTATCGGGTGGATGTAATTGATAACAACACCCGATTGAACATCTATCGGGTTGAACAGACGAGTCCCTATCGGGTTTTGGAAAACCAATCGAGCAGGAAAAAATTCGAAAAAATCCCCGTTGGCTGCCTATCGGGTGATATAATTGTTAACAGCTCCCGCTTAGTAAACAATCGGGTTGTCCAATGATTCCCTATCGAGTAGGCAACATTTCTATCGGGTATTAATTAGTTCCCGCCACAATTTGAACTTGGTCGAAGGGGCATTGGCTCTGAAGACGGATTCACAAATATTTTCCCAGTTTCCGAGTGACCGTTGAAGGGTTTCATGTGAGGATTTTTAATGATATGTTTAATAGGTAATATGTCGTAACGTATAAGTGATCAGGAATTTGAGTAACAGCAAGGAATTTGAATTTGAAGCGCATACTTTTCAATGCAAGTAAATTAGGTGTATATAAGTATACCACATAAAAACGTATTGTACACGCATGTATAAAACACGTTTGTAGGACATCCGATTGTTACCATGCAAAGGATATGGAGAAATACTGAACTTGGCAGAATCGTCATGGTTCGGATTCAGCAGAAATAACTGAAAATTGGGAACAACAATTAAACAGTATTTTGGAAAACGGTTGTTGAGCGCATGATGACCTATAATAATAATAATATATTCGTGGGCGAGAAGTAATTTGGCATGAGCCAAATTGAGTAGTTTGGCGGGTCATTTTCACCCGAGCTATACTCATTGTGTGACCATCTCTGTGAATGAAGTGTAATATAATATTATATTGTATTGCATACAGTTTTGATAAAAACGACAGCATTTACAAAGTGATGTGCGTCGCTTTTGCAACTTTTCATGTGTCATTCAATGCCGGAAGGAATCTGAGGGCAGTAAGTACCTATACGTCATTTATTTCTAAGTCCATTACATGTTGTAAGTTGTTATGTTGAGCATGTACATGCTTAAATTATCAATTAAATTGAATTATCAATGGAAAGAGTCGTTAATGACTCGGGGTATTTGCGATGGGGATTTTTTAATGTTTTTTCCCAGTAGGCACAGGTACCTATATACTAATGGTAGGCACGTAGGAGTTTCTGGCAGAAATGTTAGAAAAACCGTACACTTGTTAGCAAGTGAGTGAAAACCCGATACGAATTGAAAAAAAAAAAAAACCACAGTCATGCAGCGTGGCTATAAGAGCGAATTTTCGAAGAAATAAGTGATTTTATGTAAAATGTGATGTTTGGGATATCCCATTCAAATATGGGCAATCTTAAACTTATTGGGTAATTATAGGTATTCCAGTATGACGCTATTCGGTTAATTCGGTATGCATGAAATATGGGCATACGTTACAAATTTTTTGTTCCATTTTTTGCCGAGTAACACCTCGTTTTATAGATTTTCCAACCCTGAACACGATGGTAAAGTCAGAATTGCGATATCCCATTCCGTTATCAGATTAGAGCAAACGAACCAGGAAGAACATCTCAAGAAATAACCACGTTCCTTCATCTTCAAAGTGCTCCAGTTTGAGAAAGGAATGAGATATCGCAATTATGATTTCACCATCGTGTTCAGCTTACAAAAACCTTTAAAATGAGGTGTCACTTGTCAGACTGCTTCATTTTGGGAATTTATGGGTAATTTTTCTCCCCTAAAACTCCCCAAAATTCCCCCTTAGAGTGACCCGATTCTGCCCATCTACGAACTTAGCCTGTCGATTGCCAAGACAGATTTTTCGTGCAAATTTGAACTTTTTATCTCAATTCTTTCGAGAGTTATCGTCTGGAATGACACATACATATATATATTAACCCAGTGAGTCTTTAACCAAGAACATGTCTTTCGGCAGTGAATTCAGGATGGTCTGAAACGGATTTTGGTATAAAAATCTTTCGGAAATTCGAGTTTTAAACATTTTGGACCGAGAACAATAGCTTCCTTTTCTTCGAAAATTCCCTAAAACCCGTTACGAGTTTCAAACTACCCGTTAGGAAGTTGTGAAAAACCCGATAGGCGTAACAGAAACTCGATGGGAATCGGAAAACCGTTTGAAATCGGGAAACCCGACACGATTGAAAGAAAAACCCGATTGGGAGGTAAAAAGACGTTACGACATTCGTAAACCCGATAGGAGTTGAAAAAGACGTTACGGCATTCGGGAACCCGATGGGAGACAGAAAACACCCGATAGGAATCTGAATTTGGATACCCGATGGAAATCTCAACACCCGATAGGGGATTTGAAAAAGTCGCTAGAAACATTCAGACACCCGATAGAAGGTAAAAAACACCCGATAGGAGTCAACGCCTGCCCGCTTGGAGCAGGGAAACCCGTTACCAGGTGGGTCATGGTGGGGAGACCTCTATATAACCCCAACGTCCCCTTATGGCGACAACCACTTCTCCCCGATCAGTCGCGTCCTCACGTTCACGTGTTCTACTTACTTCCCTGTGCTTATTCTTTATTCAGTCTGTGTGTTGCGGTCGTGTTTCAAATCAGTTGTGTTTCAAATCAGCTGTGTTTCAAATTAGTTGTGTTTCTAGTTTGTTGTGCTTCAATTATTAACGTTCACCCGTCACCAAACAACATTCGGTCCCTGGTACGTTGTACTACGCAATTCGTTTTAATTGCAATGGCGGACCAACGCTTGACTGATGTTCTACAGTCTTGGAAATTGGATGCAAGAATCGTTACTGCATTTGAAGGTTAGCAAAAATTTGTTTTACTATTTTTCTATAATATTCCGATTTCATGATAATCACATATACCCTATAACTTCCAAATCCAAACTGACATTTCAGTTTGAATTTCATTTTGTGTTGTTGAGCATTACTTATCATTTCCTTTTGCCAACGTATTTACCAATGCTAATTTTTGTTGTATAATATTCCGATTTCAAGATGTACACGTAGCTATGACTTACGCACCCAAACTGACAAATTGAATTTGAATTTTTTTTTCTTGAGTATATTTCCTTTTGCCAACGTATTTACCAAATGAAAGTTTTTGTAGTATAACAGTCTGCTTTCAATATAATTAATCACATCACTTCCAAATCCAAACTGACATTTCAATTTGAATTTCATTTTGTGTTGTTGAGCATTACTTATCATTTCCTTTTGCCAACGTATTTACCAATGCTAATTTTTGTTGTATAATATTCCGATTTCAAGATGTACACGTAGCTATGACTTACGCACCCAAACTGACAAATTGAATTTGAATTTTTTTTTCTTGAGTATATTTCCTTTTGCCAACGTATTTACCAAATGAAAGTTTTTGTAGTATAACAGTCTGCTTTCAATATAATTAATCACATCACTTCCAAATCCAAACTGACATTTCAATTTGAATTTCATTTTGTGTTGTTGAGCATTACTTATCATTTCCTTTTGCCAACGTATTTACCAATGCTAATTTTTGTTGTATAATATTCCGATTTCAAGATGTACACGTAGCTATGACTTACGCACCCAAACTGACAAATTGAATTTGAATTTTTTTTTCTTGAGTATATTTCCTTTTGCCAACGTATTTACCAAATGAAAGTTTTTGTAGTATAACAGTCTGCTTTCAATATAATTAATCACATCACTTCCAAATCCAAACTGACATTTCAATTTGAATTTCATTTTGTGTTGTTGAGCATTACTTATCATTTCCTTTTGCCAACGTATTTACCAATGCTAATTTTTGTTGTATAATATTCCGATTTCAAGATGTACACGTAGCTATGACTTACGCACCCAAACTGACAAATTGAATTTGAATTTTTTTTTCTTGAGTATATTTCCTTTTGCCAACGTATTTACCAAATGAAAGTTTTTGTAGTATAACAGTCTGCTTTCAATATAATTAATCACATCACTTCCAAATCCAAACTGACATTTCAATTTGAATTTCATTTTGTGTTGTTGAGCATTACTTATCATTTCCTTTTGCCAACGTATTTACCAATGCTAATTTTTGTTGTATAATATTCCGATTTCAAGATGTACACGTAGCTATGACTTACGCACCCAAACTGACAATTTGAATTTGAATTTTTTTTCTTGAGTATATTTCCTTTTGCCAACGTATTTACCAAATGAAAGTTTTTGTAGTATAACAGTCTGCTTTCAATATAATTAATCACATCACTTCCAAATCCAAACTGACATTTCAATTTGAATTTCATTTTGTGTTGTTGAGCATTACTTATCATTTCCTTTTGCCAACGTATTTACCAATGCTAATTTTTGTTGTATAATATTCCGATTTCAAGATGTACACGTAGCTATGACTTACGCACCCAAACTGACAATTTGAATTTGAATTTTTTTCCTTGAGTATATTTCCTTTTGCCAACGTATTTACCAAATGAAAGTTTTTGTAGTATAACAGTCTGCTTTCAGTATAATTAATCACATCACTTCCAAATCCAAACTGACATTTCAATTTGAATTTCATTTTGTGTTGTTGAGCATTACTTATCATTTCCTTTTGCCAACGTATTTACCAATGCTAATTTTTGTTGTATAATATTCCGATTTCAAGATGTACACGTAGCTATGACTTACGCACCCAAACTGACAATTTGAATTTGACTTTTTTTTCTTGAGTATATTTCCTTTTGCCAACGTATTTACCAAATGAAAGTTTTTGTAGTATAACAGTCTGCTTTCAGTATAATTAATCACATCACTTCCAAATCCAAACTGACATTTCAATTTGAATTTCATTTTGTGTTGTTGAGCATTACTTATCATTTCCTTTTGCCAACGTATTTACCAATGCTAATTTTTGTTGTATAAAATTCCGATTTCAAGATGTACACGTAGCTATGACTTACGCAGCCAAAGTGACAAATTGAATTTGAATTTTTTTTTCTTGAGCATATTTCCTTTTGCCAACGTATTCACCAAATGAAAGTTTTTGTAGTATAACAGTCTGCTTTCAATATAATTAATCACATCACTTCCAAATCCAAACTGACATTTCAATTTGAATTTCATTTTGTGTTGTTGAGCATTACTTATCATTTCCTTTTGCCAACGTATTTACCAATGCTAATTTTTGTTGTATAAAATTCCGATTTCAAGATGTACACGTAGCTATGACTTACGCAGCCAAACTGACAATTTGAATTTGAATTTTTTTTCTTGAGTATATTTCCTTTTGCCAACGTATTTACCAAATGAAAGTTTTTGTAGTATAACAGTCTGCTTTCAATATAATTAATCACATCACTTCCAAATCCAAACTGACATTTCAATTTGAATTTCATTTTGTGTTGTTGAGCATTACTTATCATTTCCTTTTGCCAACGTATTTACCAATGCTAATTTTTGTTGTATAATATTCCGATTTCATGATGATCTTGGTTTGAGTTGCATTGTTACGGTATCGGGAAATTGCTAAGTGTGTTAGTGCCCGTTAGTAATTCAATCGGGTATTATTAGACGTGAAATACTTGCACCAACTTGTTTCCGTTGTCCCTTCTATACATAACGGGTGTTTGAGGGTATGGGTACCCGTTAGTAATCCAATCGGGTATTGTTGTACTTTAAAATATTTTCAACAAACTGTTTTGCCTTGCCGCTTGTAGTTGTATCGGGTGTTCACTTCGTTCCAAACGGGTTCATCCGGACTTTGCCAAATATTCGTAAACATTCGTAACGGGTGTTTGTGGTTGTGAGTACCCGTTAGTAATCCAATCGGGTAGTGTTGTACTTTAAAATATTTTCAACAAACTGTTTTGCCTTGCCGCTTGTAGTTGTATCGGGTGTTCACTTCGTTCCAAACGGGTTCATCCGGACTTTGCCAAATATTCGTAAACATTCGTAACGGGTGTTTGTGGTTGTGAGTACCCGTTAGTAATCCAATCGGGTATTGTTGTACTTTAAAATATTTTCAACAAACTGTTTTGCCTTGCCGCTTGTAGTTGTATCGGGTGTTCACTTCGTTCCAAACGGGTTCATCCGGACTTTGCCAAATATTCGTAAACATTCGTAACGGGTGTTTGTGGTTGTGAGTACCCGTTAGTAATCCAATCGGGTATTGTTGTACTTTAAAATATTTTCAACAAACTGTTTTGCCTTGCCGCTTGTAGTTGTATCGGGTGTTCACTTCGTTCCAAACGGGTTCATCCGGACTTTGCCAAATATTCCTAAACATTCGTAACGGGTGTTTGTGGTTGTGAGTACCCGTTAGTAATCCAATCGGGTATTGTTGTACTTTAAAATATTTTCAACAAACTGTTTTGCCTTGCCGCTTGTAGTTGTATCGGGTGTTCACTTCGTTCCAAACGGGTTCATCCGGACTTTGCCAAATATTCGTAAACATTCGTAACGGGTGTTTGTGGTTGTGAGTACCCGTTAGTAATCCAATCGGGTATTGTTGTACTTTAAAATATTTTCAACAAACTGTTTTGCCTTGCCGCTTGTAGTCATATCGGGTGTTCACTTGGTCTCATGGCTGACTTTTTTTTCCCCTGCACAGCTGCCAGATTCGAAACTGGCGAATTACGCAACCTAGAACCAGGCAATATCCTCTGGGAAGCAGTAGCACGAGGACTGTGGACTCCGAGGGACAAGATGCGATACACAGCAGGGTGGAAGACGAATTTCGGTCCACTCTCCTCTCCCAGTTCTTCGACATCTCTTGCTAGACCCCTATCAAGTGACGACTCCACGCGAACACTTCCTACCCAGGTGAGTGTTGCCAATTACAATTACAGACGACAGGCAGACAGAAACAGTGTTCATGTTTGACAATAACTTCCTGCATATAATATGTATTGTTACGAGGTGAACGGTGTTGTTGTTGCAGTTTTACTCCTCGACGCCTCGCCTTAGAGACTCGTTGCCGAGTGAACTACAGCTCAGCGAGGAATCGTCTGACGATGACGACGAATCCGCCGCCACAACCGACGACGACCCCCAATTCGCCAGTTACAAGGGAGTCGATAAGACTGCTTTCATCAGCACTTCAGATGAGGTAATGTGCATCACACCATCCGTGGGTGAAATAGTATCACGTACTCATAGTCAAACCTAGGGTTTTTATATTAAATTTACATCTCTTCCTCTCTCCCCAACAGATCACAGCAATACTACAACAATCAGAGAAGGGGCGGAGGTGCATGGAGCTAGCAAGGCCCGAGAATACCAAGGCAGTCAGCCCATCCGACAGGAAGGCGGTAGCGGATGTTGTCATAAACCACCTTCACCGACAAGCCACCCCCGCGGGTGCGAACGTCATCCCCCATTTCTCTTACAAAGAATTGAAGTGAGTGACACCTTGAAATTTGTGATTACGCATTGTTTGTTAGTATACATGTTGGGTACTCTTATCTTAACATTCCTCTGCATAAAGACATAATAATCACGTCTTTGAATTGTTGTGTACGTTTCAGTTTCATAGCTGCTCAGTTGGCGAGATATTTCCGGGATCCCCCCTCGCTGTGGTTTACTTTATCAGCATCGACACGGGGGGGCTCGTCACACAGCAGTGACAGCACGCCGACGAAAAAACCAAGGAAGTACCCCTACGGGCACTTGTGGAGCAAAGTAAACAACCTCAAGGACTCCTGGAGGAAGGCCAATAAAGAAAAGTACGATAAAATAAAGGAGGCCAAGAAGGCAAGTGAAGCAAGGAAACGGAAGGGAGGCAAACAGAAGAGGGCCTACACAAAGAAGCCGAAGCAGCCAACCACCTCCCCTCCGCCCGTACGGAAAACTCTGACAGGTGAGTCTACTCTCTATTCATCTCTTTTCCTCCTACCACCCTCCTTGTCTGCCGTTTCTGTGTTATTTATTGTGAGGAGTCGTAACCGTTGATGTTATTTTCCTAGAGTGGAAAGAGGAACTCGAAAAACATCACTCCATCCAAACCATCAGGGGAGGTGATTGGTTGGACCGAGCGTCGATCCCCGAAGAGATACAAGAGGCGTTACGGAGGACAGCGAAGCTGCGGCACGACTACCTATGCTGTGAAGACAACAGCCTCTCCGACTACTTCGACTACTTCCCGTTCTTCAAGTCGTCCGCCCACGCAGCGAAAGTGGTGAGTTCATAATTTGAACGTATTTCATGTGCTCTGTTTATATACTTGTGCCTGCTGTTGTTTAAAGCGAGGAATATTTTTTAGTAATCGCTAATGATAGTTGTTGTTTTCTGTTACAGATAGAATCTGATTTCAAGGAGCTCTATACCATCCCGGAGGGGAGGCTGTATGAAAAGCTGAGAGAACTCCACCCGGCCATAGTCCAAGAGGCTAGCAGGTCTTCCAGAAGCGTGGAAGGGTGGGACACGATCGTCGAGTCGTTACTGTCGTACTACGAAAAAAATACCGGTGAGAAATAATTGTGATTAGCCTACTCTGTGTTCAAATTGACTAGGAATCGTTTTTTCAACTTTAATATTTTGTTGTTATACCAGGGATTCTTCTTCTTCACGCTTTGTAAACAAATGATTTGTTGAAATTGCTTTATTTGACCATGAGGTGGTTGTAATGACTGAATCGTACTGTACGAACGTGTTGCTAATGTGCTCCGTGATATTTCAGAGGAGGACAAGAGAACGACTGCAGCTCTCGTCGCCCTCCCGTTCGCTATGGGGACTCACCGGTTGAAGAAGAGGGCAGGACTTAGAGCTCCGGTTCAGATCTCGAAGAAGGAGTCGGCAGATCACTTCGTCAAATTCCTGGACTCAGATTCTGAGGTGGACAACCTCCACGCCAAACGCCTGGAGGAAGCGGAACACGGAACATTGCAACCGTATGTCATAGCAATAGGAAAATTAGGTTCCGTCAGCCATTGTCTAGTCAAATACTTAGATTTTAGCCTTAGAACTGACACCATACTCCAGGCGGTCGATCTTTGTTTTAAATTAATAATCGTGCTGAACTGCGAGTACCCACCTCAGTGTACACACATCTGGCAAACTCTAGAATGGGTGTGCTATGATTTAAAGGTTTCTAAAAACTACCTCCACTCTGTCGTGACTATCGCTTCCACCTGTGCTCACTTCCTACGTTACCACGTTACACCCACCCCTGCTGCTCCTGCTGATGGTAGCTCCAGTGATGAAAAATCACTTGTACGAGTGTTGATACAAAAATACGACATTATAGAGGGTCAATGTGTATGCTTTGTTGAGAGTCTCAGAACAGGTGAATTGGTAACTTTCTTAAACTTAACTGGGGACAACATAATACAGTCTAACATTCTTGGTGATTCGGAACTGTTACTTTATGGTACTTGTACAAAAGCGTTTGCAGAACAACACGGATTGATTGCTTACAGTATAGATACCACCACAACCGAAATACTTGGTGCCCTTCACATAACAGATAGTCCTGCTTCAGTATCATTACCTTTGCCGTCAACTCCGGGTGTTGAGTCACATTTGCCATCAACTTCAGGGGGTGTTGAGTCACATTTGCCATTCACTTCAAGTTCCAAATCACTTTTTGACCCATCTGAGGAGGTACATCTACCATCAGCAACAGCAGTTCCTCCTGAGGCAAGCCCTGCCCTTTCAGGTGTATCTGAACCACCTCCCCTTCTGTCTCCTACATGGCCAAGAACTCCCCTTAAGGAAGCTGGATTCTACAAAGAGAGTAGGACTCCGAAAAGATTGACCCCGTCTAAAACAACCCCGTCTAAAACAACCCCGTCTAAAACAACCCCGTCTAAAACAACCCCGTCTAAAACAACCCCGTCTAAAACAACCCCGTCTAAAACAACCCCGTCTAAAACAACCCCGTCTAAAACAACCCCGTCTAAAACAACACCATGTAAAACCACCCCATCTAAACTAACCACTGCAACAGCCACTCCTGAGTCTGATACCAGCACTCTGCCCGTGTCCCCACCTCCACACTTCAGCAGCTCCCCTGCATCATCCAGCGATCCGGGCAGTACTCCCAAGTCCTTGCAGGATTTGGTCGAACGCCAGAAACTGGCGGTACGTGGCAGTAAGAGTAAAAAATAGCTAACATACCCATCACGTCCTCACCACTGATTGCTTTACAACGTGTCTACACTGAGGTGGTGCTAGTTAGTTACCATTTGTGCATCAACTGTTCCTTGATGACCATTCTGAATAATATGTAAATAACATTCTATAATAATATATATTCTAAATAAAATTTTTTTGAAGTCGACCATATTTCATTGGGTATAATATATACATCACTGTTCCAACATGAGTGGTACAGAACATTACAAATTTCACTACTGTCCCTTAACATTCAGAGAAGTTGAATTTCATTCATTTTAAAAACTGTCGAACCGCCGATATACTTTCCCAAATACGTTGTAGTTAAAGCTCTAGACTATACGTATTAGTGCGAAACAACCTGTGATTAAACATAAACATAGACAATTATATATATATATATATATATATATATATGCATACGTTATCAAATATTGTTGCATATAACGAGTCCAATAAACTGTGATACTGTTAATGTACTTAGTTAAGAAACAAATTGCTATAAACAATCTGCGTACGAAAACAAATTATTTAGACTATACGTATCTATACGCTCTAGACTATACGTATTAGTGCGAAACAACCTGTAATTAAACATAAACATAGACAATTTTATATACCGATATATAATAATATGCATACGTTATCAAATATTGTTGCATATAACGAGTCCAATAAACTGTGATACTGTTAAACTGTTTATTTTGTTGTTGTACTTAGTTAAGAAACAAATTGCTATAAACAATCTGCGTACGAAAACAAATTATTTATTTCCGATTTTTATTGTGAATTTGAACTTTATGACTTATGAATAAATTGATGACCTAAACACTTGTGTTAACTCTCCTTTGCCCAAGCTGTGTTCACCTTTACAAATAAGAATTACTTATTGCAACTATTTACATTTCTATACATTTATAACTTTCATTTCTTTGTTCAACTGTTTGTTCAACACTTTTGATTTCAATGAGTATTTCGATTTCAATTTCATGAGTATGTTTCACGCAGGTTCCTCACCAGGCTTCGAAATCCTCCTTCTCCCTACTCCTTAGGATTCCTCCTAATCCCAATCCATCGCTACCCTTTTGCATCTCCCTACGCTCTACTAATAATTACCTGATTGGTAGAGCCATTGGAGAATGCAAACGGTTAGGGTGGAAATGGGCTCATTAGGAATCCAATGGGGTAGTGAGAAGTAGGCTCGATAGAATCCTATCGGGTTCTACGAGTGGACGCTCGATAGAATCCTAGCGGGTTCTACGAGTGGACGCTCGATAGAATCCTAGCGGGTTCTACGAGTGGACGCTCGATAGAATCCTAGCGGGTTCTACGAGTGGACGCTCGATAGAATCCTAGCGGGTTCTACGAGTGGACGCCCGGTAGAATACTATCGGGCGTCCACTCGTGGAACCCGCTAGGATTCTATCGGGCGTCCACTCGTGGAACCCGCTAGGATTCTATCGGGCGTCCACTCGTAGAACCCGCTAGGATTCTATCGAGCGTCCACTCGTAGAACCCGCTAGGATTCTATCGGGCGTCCATTCGTAGAACCCGATAGATCCCAAGCGGGCGTTAGGTGGTAGACCCGATAGAACCCAAGCGGGTGTTAGGTGGTAGACCCGATAGAACCCAAGCGGGTGTTAGGTGGTAGACCCGATAGAACCCAAGCGGGTGTTAGGTGGTAGACCCGATTGCAATCAAACGGGTGTTAGGTGGTAGACCCGATTGCAATCAAACGGGTGTTAGGTGGTAGACCCGATTGCAATCAAACGGGTGTTAGGTGGTAGACCCGATTGCAATCAAACGGGTGTTAGGTGGTAAACCCGATTGCAATCAAACGGGTGTTAGGATGTAGACCCGATCGCAATCAAACGGGTGTTAGGTGGTAGACCCGATTGCAGTCAAACGGGTGTTAGGTGGTAGACCCGATTGCAGTCAAACGGGTGTTAGGTGGTAGACCCGATCGCAATCAAACGGGTGTTAGGTGGTAGACCCGATTGCAATCAAACGGGTGTTAGGTGGTAGACCCGCTAGGAACAGCATGGACGTGCAAGGATTACCCGATTGTTTTCAATTTTTTGCCCGATTGGAAACCAAACGGGTGTTTCTTTACAGCACGTTCGGCTGCTATCGGGTATCCCAGCACGTACGTGCTGTGATTACCCGATAGGGTCTTATCAGTAGATTCCTATCGGGTACCCCTAATCCCTATCGGGTTTTTTTCAAAGTTTTCACCGGCCTGCGAGCACCACGAGGTGGTAAAACAATGCGTTTTTTCTCTCGGTGTAAACGATTCTACCGTGATGGGGTGGGTACCAGATAGAGTGTTTGATTTACAAGTGGAATGGCCTTCCATATAAGCTACGTTGATGGCCAGAGAAAAGGAGTTGAAAAAAACAATTTTTACATTTATTACAAACATAAATGTTGGAACGGATGTAAAAACGGGCAGTGTCGTCACTACGAGCTACAACGCCGGAGGAAATGAGACTTGCGTGATGGGCTCCAGCTGCGCGTATTCATGTGCTCAAAATGCTCAGAAGGAAGGGTAGTTTGGGGGGGGGGGGGGAGGTTCGGAGGGTTTGGGGTATCAGCAGTCATGCAGATATAAATTATATACCTATTATGTAGAAACCTGATGATGGTATTCGGGTGCCTTCAATCGTTTTATGTTCAGTTGCCCACGCACACTCAGAAACTGTTATCTCGAATTTATCTTCTTGGTGTTATATTGTAATGTGTAAATGAAATATCCAACAAATATCCTCACACAAATATGATAATTGTACCACAACCTTCAATTCGGAAGGCAAGGCGAAGTTTGGACGTCTCCCTATTCTCCTCACCCACCGCACCGGTCCCATAATCGACCACTCAGCTCGATTTATATCGATTGATAGGGTACCCACGACAATATTATAAACGTCAGCGAGCGTTCAGTACGGGTAGAATCGAGATACCCACAACGACTGAACTCTCGAACAAGTTGGAAATTCGGTGGAGATGGGGGAAAATCTTTCGTGAAGCTAAGCGGTAATGAACGACATTTGCTGCTGAGGTAGAAACCAGAGAGGCCCCCGGATATATCGGTGGATGACTGAATGGAGGGGACGCGGGGACCAGATTGTGAGACGTTGGAAAGAGTTGGTGAGGGGGTCGTTATTACATTACCCTCCTGGCAGGAAGAGCTCGCGACATTTAGTTTAATTATTGTCACCGTGATTAGGATCCTCAGTTCCGGTGGGCCTTTGTCAGGAGCAGGCTCGCCTGGGATGTCACCCATTGTCGTAGGACGTCATCCGCAAGCCTGACAGCTCAGAAACAGGACCTGCGGGAGACCGAGCTTCCAGACGCCCTCACCTCCTGTCGCCCTTCATTTCACTCCTTTCCTCTGGACGAGATTGACTGGAAATGAATTTTTCATGTTTTTTCCCCCTCCTAATACATTTCCCCAGATTTTTCCTTTTCCTTGATGAAGTGTCAGGAGCGGTTATGTCTCAACCCTACGTAAAGGAATATTGATCTCTCATCGGGGTCGGTCAGCCAGATATTTACATTGAAAAGTAGAAAAGTAGCAAGTAGACTCTTATTCCGCTTCTAGTTGAGATGCGAATTGCTGAAAACATGAATTATGTTCAGTACCTACATAAGTACCTACCTAGTCTGCTTGGGCCTATGGTCCTGGTATTACAAAGTTGACTCCTGATCACTTTTCATTTCTAGACCCACGCATCGTCAGTGATAAGCGTCACATTACAATGGGTCCATTGCCCTCGACGTTTCGACCTAGGGACCTGAGCAATAACTGATTGTATAACTTGGTGAAGAAACGAGTACAGGAGGGGGAAAAAAAGGTTTGCTGACAGTTAACACACCACTTCAGAATAAATAATTGACAGTAAACAAATATATATACAACTGACTGGTGACTAGTTGAGCTTGTAGTTATAGGAAAGACCACACTAGTCTTAGTTTTAGTATTAAAACTCAATGACGTTTCGTCATAAATCAACGATTTACAGCTCTGCCATCTTGCCGGTTCGACAGTTGACATGCAAACCATTATAATATTATTATTATTATTATTATTATTATTCTACATCCACAAAAATGAGTAGCGGATTGATGAATAGGGTGTTTCAGTTGGTACTGGAGGACGAAGAAGACTCCACAACTCGCCGTCTTCGATGTATGAGAGAGAACATATTATTTTGAGCTTGATGATATCGATTTTGTGAAGTGAAGAGGCGCATAGCTTTCTCGTTTCTTTGAACTTTTGGAAGGGAGAAACAACTTTAACTACATAGCAACAAAAAGTTCCAGTCAATCATGGAATTCTGTGAATAAATTAATATTGCGATTCTTTTTTCCATTTTTTAGCGATTCGAGATTGGGATTTCGCATTTGCGCAAGCGTAATTGAGCTATAAAAACGCAATAAAACTATACAATTCCAATCTCAATGATATTCATAGAGGACAATCAAATACCTGCCCACCAAATTTAAGAGAAATCGGAAAATTTGTTAGTGAGAAATTGTGTAGGTACATAACCTCCTATCTTGGTAGGCCACAATATTATTACTGATAATAATTATGATGTACTCCATTAAAAAAACATATAACAGGAACGACAGATAAATCACTGTCGGTTTTCTTACATTCGGTACTGTTGAAATACTTGCGAACAATGTCAACCGAAATCTGTTGTTCACTGGCTTCAAAGTTCGATCCGCGTTTTCGTTTTTGCGTGAGACGCTGTTTTATGCAATTTCGACAGTTAAAAAACTTTCTTTCAGAACTAAACGTAACACTGCAATCAAGAATATAAACAACGAACTAAACGCCAAAAAGCAAATGAGCACAAGCAGGTAAACCACACAATGCATGTCGGCAACTACGTTATCAACCGTAATCACCCCAATGCTTCCATTTTGGCGGGCCAGTGCCTTCATGATAACAATAGATCGATGGTTAAAAGTTAAATCGACGTTTAATAATAGTTTATTACACTCGCGAAACCCACTTTTTCTTAACCAACGCTTCAAATATCCGATTCGATAAAACAAAAAGATATTTGTTAACCATGGTTAGGAGGGCCCTTATAAAGCCAGAATAGACGGCGTTCAAAGTTCCTATATAAAAATAATAACCAACTAATTTTGTTAGTAATCACTAAACGCTTATCTAAGTTTGTTTCCCTTGTATTAAATTAATGTAACCTTATTTCTGTCATAATAAATATATATATATATATATATAACTTATCTCCTTGGAAGCTCCAACTTCCGCATGCTCAACCCCATGTGCCAGTCTGTATAAATAAACCTAACCTTGTACTAAAAAAAGTTCATAAGTTTTACATACCTAGTATAATAGTACCTAATAAGAGACTGCAATTGTATGCCTATCACTCTGCCAGTACGGTAAAATAATTTTTGTTACGATTTTCGTTTAAATTTAATTTCTCCACAAAACCATGTTGCTTATATAAGTATGTACCTACCTACTATTTTTACTGCAACAATAGTTTTTTATGTTGGTCAGGCGCGTAGCGTCAGGGGTACCGGGGGTACCGGCGCTACCCTACACGAAAAATGAAAAAAATTACATTCCGTAGGTAGGTAGCAATTTGAATTGTCCACTCATAACTCCATCCTCCATGACTCTCCCTCCATGAACTATCCTCCAACCTCCATGTCTGCCAGTCATGGACGAAAAACAGCCAAGTATCGATTAGTCGATTAGAATCATATGGTTTTCGGCAGGTTTCGAATATTTGAAATCTCAAGGTCGCTGGGGTACCGCTACCAGTCTGCGGAGGCCCAGAATCCGATGTGTGTGTGTCTCTACATCGTCTGTGTGAGTGTGTTTGCGTGTGTGAGTGAGTGTCTCACACATCTTCAGGAGACTGTGTTAGTAAGTTGGGCTAGCGCAAATATCCAGCGTATCCAATCTTGGTGAGGAGGAATACTGGCGTATGGATCGATTGTAGCTAACAATTAAAAACTCGAGAAAAAAACTGACAACTTCCAGTGTCACTGTCATCCATTTTGCTTTTCGGAAGCTATTCTTACAACGGCCTGTTTTCTCATAATTTTATTACTTGTAGTTTTCACAATAATTGTTCCTAATTTCAGGTTTAGTTGTTTGAATTCGAATCTTTCCTAGTGTCCTAGTCTCCTCCTAAAATGGATAGTTGTTGCGTTAATTGTTCCGTGGTTCGGCGTTCGTTTAGTTCTCGTAGTTTTAGCGAAAAGAACGACATCATCAGAGCCGGCCGTTCAATCTCAGCGTTGCCTGATTTCAAGAGAGTTGTGAAGGAACGTAACCGTGAGTACACTCGGCATTTCACTGTTGAAACATACAATAGGTACCAATGGTTATCAGGCTGTAGTTCGAAAAACCTTTTATTTTTGTTTGCAAGGGAATGTTATGAATTATTTCTAATGAATTTGGAAGATCAATAATATCATAAAATTCCTTTGACAAACAGCTTGCTAAGAACTGCTTCACATTTACATTTTTAGAGTGTGTGAGGAAGTGTGAATGTTGGTGGGGGGGGGGGGGTGGAATTCATTGCGGTACCCCCGTCACCAGAGGCACGCTACGCTCCTGGTCTCTACATCGTCTGTGTGAGTGTGTTTGCGTGTGTGAGTGTTAGGATCCAACATTGTTGGTATGGTTAGGATCCACACAGAGGGATCGAACGTTACCAGAAAATGGAAATTAGCCAAGAATGTGGTTTTCTTTGAAGACACTACCTACCCCTATCCATAACTATTTTTTTTTTTAACTCTACGCCAGTTTGCGGCTTTGCAGCCAGTCTGCTACACACAACCAATCGGTCGGTGATGGTGCTACAGGTCTGTTTGACGCCTTTCATTTTTTAACAGTGGAACGCGATGTCTATGCCCTGGTCTTCCGCTTCCTATATAACTGCAAGATTTTTGGTGAAATCAGTGTGCATACCCAGTAGGGTTTTGCCTTTTTTCATCGACTACAAGACTCCTCGGGAGAAATAGTCACTGACAAATCTTCTCGCCTGCAGACGTGGGGCAGCTTAGGTAGGTACTTCCCTACATCTCTTCTTTCCTCCTTTGAAGCTCCGAAACTGCTCACGGCGGCATTATGCTGGCAAAAATACTTGGCAGTGGTCGGAGGTCAGACTATAATAAATTATCCTTCTTGAAAGGAGCTTTACGGTTTTCCTTCCTCCCTTGATGCTCGGAGAAGAACTTATGTATTTTGGTCATCATTACTGAGTAGTCCAGGGTGCCTAGAAGGGATATTATTTTTAAAAATTCTAGCCTGGATAACTTCCTGGATGTATCTACAAAATGTAAGTACTTTCAATGCTAAATCAACAAAACAATCTGTAAATAAAAAATACCTCACTAACGCCACCCTTTTATTTTTAGTCATAAAAAATATCAATGTTCCCGGGTAGCGGTAAGAAATTATTTTATTCCTTCTAGATCGTTTCAAAACAAAAGTGTGTTCCTGTAAAGTTTTATTTAATTTAATAATATAAATAGGTACCTAGGTGAGTTGAGTACCTATTCTTCATTGATAAAAAACTGGCCCTCAGTGATACAGCCTAATCAGTGGATAATTATGTTGACTAGATGAAGAGTGGATTACCTCGAGTTGGAATTAACTTCCGACTCTTCAGTAGCTGACTTGAGAGTAAAAGTGGTAGCGGTGGGAAAGCAATTGGAGAAGGTCCCCCGCACTACAACCCCTGGGCACTCTCTCGGACCTTGTCTCTACTGCCCCCCCCCCCCCCCCCACCCACCACCAAGGTTCAAGTCACTGCTAGAAGAGCTGTGGAATAAGCCCACCTTTGCGGGGGTGGGTTAACTTAATTACACACACCTAGTTTACTGACCACATAAATTCCGAGAAAATCGAGAGAGAGATGAGGACCTTGTGTGTCGCTAGAGGTCAGGGAAGCTAAAAGTTGATAAGGAGCAACTGTCGAAGAGTATTGTGAGGGTTAGGGTTGTGAAGGGTGGAGGGGGTACTAGATGGCAGGAAATATGACGGTGGGCTTCATCTTCCCCACTTTATTTCATCTTCTCTCTGTATCGGATTAGAATCTATCCTTCATCTCACCTGGAGGCTTCCTGCTATATTACTTTATTCAAGTACTCACTGTTATATCATCCATCCTGGCCCTCCCTTTAATCAGCAGCGCGTCCTTTACAGTCGCCTGAAACCCATATAAATAGGAGGGCATACCCTTCAATTTGGAACATTTCGCCGATTAGCCAACCATCTTTATCCATCTGTTGACGTTATCGATATTAAATGGATCGAACCTTCAGCTATAGAGCAGATGGTTATTACATTTGGACTTTGACGTCGAATGAATGGTATGAATAAACAAACCTCTGTCTCAGGTGATCGGGAAGATGTGCCATTTTTAAGAATCAGCGGCATGAGTTCCTTGGAGCTTGGAGGCTACATCCATAGGCAACAAAGGAATACGTAGAATGCTGGAATTCTCAAGGCTAGGCAACATCCGGAGCGAAGAGGGCCACCTCCTAATAGTAGGTACTAAGGTAGAGAGGATCATCGCCTTGAGGCAAAGCTGTACCTACACACGGAATATTATCCTTCCTTTTCCTGATAAAACTATATTGATTCGAACCTTGAAATTTACTTACCATGTAGTTAGTATTCATGCGCTACATAGATAGATTAGACAGTTGGAGGGGGGGGGGGGGAACTTGTATATGCCTTACGGCCATTAATGGTTGATAATAAGAGAAGAAGTAGGTATAATACAGCGCAAAATAACAGAGACTATTAGAAATGATATCAATATTAATCAAGTTATAAAAAATAAGAACTATGTGGTTAAGTAAATTCCAAGTAAAATCCAGTTATTTTTTATAAATTTATTAATGTTGATATAATTACTACTAGTTTCTGTTTTTTTGTTGTTGTATTGTACCTACTTCTCCTCTACTTATCAGCCTTTAATGACCGTAAGGCATATACAAAATGGAAGTTCTGGTTCAGAGAAATGTACAGCTTTTCAGGCAAATTCCCACCGAAATAAGTTATTATAGGCCCAAACCAGTTCCAGTCCTTATTCAGGCTGAACCATCTCATGGAGCTCCACGAATTTTGCTTTCACGAATAAAATCCACTTCTTTGAAGTAGTAAATATCCATGTATATATGTATAGTACTTATAAGTAAATATTCTTCTGTTCTTTAATTCCTCTTAGTTCAGATATTACGGTACGTATAAATACCGGTACGTATTTGAACCTACAGAAAATTATTTCTACAGGAGGGATTTTTATTGGGTTGAAAAAAATCGTAGGAGTTTTATTTAGAAGGAATAGAATGACAGTTTGTGAATGAACTTTCAAAGTTTTGATCTACTCATGTACTGCCTACCTAGCTATTTTATGATAGAGACCAAGTTTCTGCCAGAAAGGGGTGAATAATAATTGTTCTATGATTACCTATACCACTAATACGTTTGGAATTTTTTGAAAAATGATAAGATGCGTGGGCAAACTAAAAAAACTGAAAAATATTCAGAACTCGAGGATTCACAATTTGGCGGAGAAAGAGGAAGGAACGGTAAAAAAAGTGCGACGAGGGGGGGGGGGGGGGCAACGGTTTAGTTCGAAAACTCAACACAAGGCGCATCGCGATCGAACCCGGGAACCCCCGTTGAAACCCCAGTTAAAATCAGCAAGAAAACTAAATCATAAGCACAATATTATTGCAGTTTCTGGAATTTGTGAGAGAGTTTACCCAGTAAGGCATTTGAAATTCTTTCCAACAGTCGTAATAACGCCATTAGTTGATATTTTATAAGCCACAACAATAGCGATTTTTCCGAGAAAAAATCGCGAAACATCTCGTTGGACATCCGTAAACGGCGCATAACAAAATAGGCTGTTTTCATTTCAAAATTCTCATCGGCACCTTTATAATACTACGTATAAAAAATCCATGTAGGATCATAGTGTGCATGACTCTACTACAATGTCCTTTTCATAATATTCCTGTCCCGCACTTGGAAATAGTTAAATACGTTTCTAGATTCCGTTCCTAAATTCACTCCAAGATATCTGCACCGTCTGGAGCAGATCTCTTGCAAGATCAAAGCTTGATGCTCAACAAAAATATCTGAAGTTGAGGTTCAAAGCTTCTCCAAGAGCTCCCTCCTTTTCAACCTCTTTCGCAAGTTCATCCCACTAATTTCAAGATCAGCGCTTCCTGGAAACTGGAAACTCTGATTGATTTTCTCTTCGTGGTACAATGCGGACGTTACTGTCTCCGGGACGCTACTAATCATAAGTATTAAAATTCGAATAAGTAGTTCGGAACGATTTTCGTCATTTGTATGGATTATGAATCGGAAAGGCTAATAATATCATTTTTTGAGAATCATCAAGTATGAGCTACAAGAGTAAGGTACACATCCAATCGAGCAACAAATCGATTACGTTACTGGGTTTTTTGCCATGTCCAGGATCAAGAGGGGAAATTCGAATGGCGGCAGGAGATGTATTCGCTCAGCAAACATTTGTTGGACACCCCCTCAAATGTTTTTGCTTCCTCACTACCGAAGGTAGGGAAGCCTTGGATTCGTGATTGAGTAAAAAAAATTTATGTCTTCCAAAATGAAAATTTACACGTCCATTTTGCGTTTCAGACATCGAGGAACATTTTTGGTTCCGTGTCTGCCTGTCTGTCGGTGGTAATTCCTTGTAACGCCCAAAACTACCCGAAATAATGGTTGAAATGAGCTGGAATTTGGAAGGGTAGGTGCAGGTTGAGTCACAGACGGTCTCATACCGAAATCATTAAAAAAGTACTGTAGCTTTCGGTTTCGCATGTGCAAACATAAAATACTTGAAAAGCTCATAACTACCCTGAATGTCGTTGAAATGAGTTCAATCTTAGAGGGTCGATTAGGAATGATACTTTAATAGTTACAGATAAATTTCATTGGAATCGTACTGTAACTTTCGTCTGCGCATGCGCGAACATAAAATGTTGACCATTTCTTGGTAACGTTTCTCACTACGCGAAAAACAGTTGTACAGAGCTGAAATTCTGAGGGTACAACCGGGGTGGATTGCAAATAATCCCATTTGAAAATCATGGAAATCGTTTCGTCTGCGCATGCGCAAACGTGAAATACTTGAAACGCCCGTAACTACTTTAAATATCGTTGAAATGAGTTCAGATTTGGAGGGTCGATCAAGAATAATCGCTTAATAGTTTGATAAGAATTTAATTCGTTTGCGCATGCGCGCACATGAAATGTTGCTCGCTTCCTTGTAACGCTTCTAACTACACTAAAAATAGTCGTAGAGAGCTGAAATTTTGAGGGTACACGTGGGTTGGATCGCAGATGGTCCCGTTCAAAATGAACCTATCCAACTATTCTATACGTTCATGGGATTCAATTGAAGAAGCTATACTGCCTACTCGAATTGGCAGGCGTTTTGTTTTACGTTTCAAAGTGCGGAGATTCCAAAAATTCAATGTCCGTCCGCCGTACACCGTATCATCCGTGTCTACTGTATTTTTGGTCTAAAAAACTCGATCTTTCGCACACATGTTCTATTTGGGCCATAGTTGCGTTCCAAAACTTTTCAGCCCGATCGGAATATACCCAAGGGTATTATGGGTGAAAAATTATGTAAAAATAGAGTTTTTTGGTATTTTAGTCGGGAGCTTGTGAGATATCGTTTTTTTAGGACGAGAAGACCGAATATGAAGTCGATTTTGACCAAAGAGTGGAAAATTGAGGCTCTAACGAAGTTTTAGCCTTAAATTTGCGTTTAACTTTGGTCTAAAATCGTCGCTTTTCCGCACACAGATTGGGTCCCCATTTGGGAACACATTTGGGTCCTAGTTGTGCTCCGAAACTCGGCAGCCCGATCGGCATACATCCAGGGGTGTTATAGGAGAAAAATGGGTGTACAAATAGGGGGTTTCGAGGGATGTTTGAGGTTTTAGTTAACTTGAGCTTGTGAGTTATCGTTTTCCATGTTTTTTAGGGCGAGAAGTCCGAATTTGAAGTTGTTTTTGACCAAAGAATGGAGAATTGAGGTTGTAACGAAGGTTAAGCTCGCGATATTCATGTTTTGTTACACTGAGAAATTTTAGCCAAAAAGACGGTCAAATCCAACCGTATCACACGGCTAAACATTAGCAACCGTGTGTATACGGTTAACGTTGACCGTCTCGAAAAAGACGGTTACTGCATTTGCCGCCCCTAATGACGCTACGGTTACTGCTGAAGACGGTTGTTGCATTGAGACGGTTAAAAATTAGCAACCGCCTTTTAGTCGGTTAAAGCACATGATCCAACAGTATCTGAGACGGCTACTGCAACCGCCTCTGATACTGCTAAAGCATGGTTTGACAGTGTGTGGGGCGGTTGCAGTAACCGTTTTGAGGCGGTTGCAGTGACCGCCTACGATATTTAAGTAACCGTTTGGAGGCGGTTGCAGTAACCGCCTACGATATTTAAGTAACCGTTTGGAGGTGGTTGCAGTGACCGCCTCCGATACTGTTAAACGGTTGAAGTAACCGTCTAGAGTCGGTTGCATTGACCGCCTACCATAGCTTGATACGGTTGAAGTAACTGTTTGGAGGCGGTTGCATTGACCGCCTACCATACTGTCAAACCTAGCTTGATAAGGTTGAAGTAACCGTCTAGAGTCGGTTGCATTGACCGCCTACCATACTGTCAAACCTACCTTGATACTGTAAAAGTAACCGTTTGGAGGCGGTTGCAGTGACCGCCTAGCAGTATTCATCGACCGTATGAAGTCGGTTAAAATGTGCTCCAACAGTATTGGAGGCGGTTGCAGTAAGCGGTTACAGTAACCGCCTCCGATGCTGCTAAAACATACATTAGCAATAACGGAGGCGGTTATTGCAGATGTTGGAAGCGGTTGCTGCCTCCAACATCTGCAATAACCGCCTCCGCTACTGCTAAAGCATGCTTTAGCAGTAACGGAGGCGGTTACTGCTACATACTGCATACCCCTGCATACTGTGAAACCACACTTCAACTGACCTCAATAGGGTCAATCAATACTGCTAGGGCAGGATGTAGCAGTATCCGTGGCTTTTAAATTGCTTCTGCTGCTAAATTCTGTCCTAGCTGATTAAACTGACCTGTGATTGAGGTTTTGTTAAGCGAGTAACACAAGTTATAAGAACAATAGCAGTTTATTCAATGAAATGTACATAAGAGGTGAGTGTACATGGTACACAGTGAGGATATTTGAATATTATGAAAATAAATATTGTAAATGACATTTTGATTAAGACTACTTAATTAAGACTAAGAAATTAAAATAAGACGATATAACAATTCGTACTGCTGTACAAAAAAACGCATGTATAATGGATCTTATGATCAGTATTTAAAAAATTAGTACAAATACAAGTAAAATTTGACATGTAATTACTCAAATTTAAACTTAAATTTCATAACGCGAGCTGTTCATGACATTTCATAATGACTAGTACGTGATATTTACATCATAGAGTACACAAAATATTATATATTTTAAATATTAGTCTTTCAAAAATAAAGACGATGTGACTGTACAATGACGCAATAAATTTCAAAATTCATTCATCTTGATTAAGACTACTTAATTAAGACTAAGAAATTAAAATAAAACGATATAACAATTCGTACTGCTGTACAAAAAAACGCATGTATAATGGATCTTATGATCAGTATTTAAAAAATTAGTACAAATACAAGTAAAATTTGACATGTAATTACTCAAATTTAAACTTAAATTTCATAACGCGAGCTGTTCATGACATTTCATAATGACTAGTACGTGATATTTACATCATAGAGTACACAAAATATTATATATTTTAAATATTAGTCTTTCAAAAATAAAGACGATGTGACTGTACAATGACGCAATAAATTTCAAAATTCATTCATTTTGATTAAGACTACTTAATTAAGACTAAGAAATTAAAATAAGACGATATAACTATTCGTACTGCTTTACAAAAAAACGCATGTATAATGGATCTTATGATCAGTATTTAAAAAATCAGTACGAATACGAGTAAAATTTGACAAGTGAAATTTAAGTTTAAATTTGAGTAATTACATGTCAAATTTACTTGTATTCGTACCAATTTTTTAAATACTGATCATAAGATCCATTATACATGCGTTTTTTTGTACAGCAGTACGAATTGTTATAGAGTCTTATTCTAATTTCTTAGTCTTAATAAACTTAAATTTGATAACGCCAGCTGAAATGCGGTAATACGGATATTCAAGAATACCTCCTAACATGAGTCATTAGAATAAGCGGGTAGCGTTGGAAGACCTGTTGAAAAGAGAGCCAGGAAGAGCACTTCAAGCGACAACCTACACGTTCACGGACAACAGCTAGAGAATAAGTACTACGTACTTCCAAGGCGGGAGCTCAGTCGGTCGGAGGGAAAGGATTAGGGCTGCGCATGCGCAGTGAAGCTCCTAGTCGGTTGATGCACTACTTTGACTGTATTGAAGGCGGTTGTTACAGTGCATTGACCGTGTGTCGAATAGTTGTTGAGAAGAAAACAAAATGGCGAACGTATTGTGACGACGAGGTTTAAGGTCCATTCACATCTTCAGACAGTGAGCGTGTCCAGCACGTGTCGTGTCAGGCAAAAAAGTATTCTTCTATGCTTTGTCTATGGACGTATTCACTTCTTCCGCTCCAGCACGTTCCAGCACCGTTACAGCACCGGCCAGCATTCTCGGGAAGAATATTTTGCTGGAACCGGAACGTTGCCGGAAGGTGCCGGAAGGTACCTGCCGAATGATATGAAAGGCGCACCGGTTCAGTTCAGACATTGTAGCTCATGTGCCGCGGTATTCGCTTTTCATTTCGCAATGGACAACGAAAAATTAATTGAAGCTGTGAGAGACTTTCAATTTCTCTATGATTTAAGTGATAGCAAATACAGCGATAACCAGAAAAAGGATCGGGCATGGGAAGAAATAGGAATACAATTAAAAACTAATGGTAAGTATTTTATTAACCACGTATTTTATTTGACACTTTGACACTTTGATTTGATAATATTTCCTTTTAAATTTATAACCTTTTATGTATTATTATATTATGTATTATTATTTTATGTATTATTGTATTATTATTTTATGTAATATTATTTTATGTATTATTGTATTATTATTTTATGTATTATTATTTTATGTAGTATCTTTTATTTGAATATATTATATTCAAATAAAAGAGACTGGGGAGGAAGTTATTAAAGTTTTCATTGTTGATAGGGAGGAGTAGAAAAAATCAAAGTCGGGATTTGATCTATTGGTAAACTAATGCACAAATCTTCTACAGACAAGTGGCTGACCATGGTGAAACTGAGTGTAACCAAAAAGCAGGTCCCCGTACGGCGTCGGTGCTGTACAGTGCCGGACACGCTCAGATGTGAATAGACGGTGTCTGAACGTGCCTGACACGACACGTGCTGGACACGCTCACTGTCTGAAGATGTGAATGGACCTTTATCCGTGTGCGATGACCTCTACCCCTGATGTACTGCTCAGTTTAGGCGGTTAGTGATCACGTTCCAACCGCATGATCGACGGTAACTTCATGTACAACTGTTGAATTATTTTGCTTCCGAGTCTGCGAAGCAGCGGAAGCCTTGTGTTCACTTTCGTGAGCCAAAAAATTTTTGTCTTCAGAAATCAAAATTTCCACTTGCATTTTGCGTTTCAAAGCCTACTGAACAAATTTGGTTCCGTGTCTGTCGGTCTGTGAGTCTGTGAGTCTGTGAGTCTGTGAATCTGTGAGTCTGTGAGTCTGTGAGTCTGTGAGTCTGTGAGTCTGTGAGTCTGTGAGTCTGTGAGTCTGTCCACATTTCCTTGTTACAGCCATAACTTCCACGATTTTGAATTGATTCAGCTCAAATTTTGAGGGATGGTGCGGATAAGGCCCCTTGAGGTCCCATACAAATTTCAACATGATTGATCCAGCGGTACGCCCTGCGCATGCGCTAACGTTAAATTCAACAAACACGCAAAACTTTCACAATTTTGATTCAATTTCGCTCAAATTTTCAAGGGTTGTTTGGACAAGGCCTAGTGAGTTCCAGTATGAATTTCAGGATGATCGGACCCTAGGTGCGCTCTGCGCATGCGCTGGCGTGAAATAGATTCAATTTCCTTGTTACAGCCGTAGTAACCAAAGATTTCACCCAATTTCAATGTAATTCTCAGGGATTAAGCGGGTAGGGCCCATTGAGGTCCCATATAAATTTCAACATGATAGAGCCAGCGGTTCGCCCTGCGCATGCGCTCTGTCTGTCTGTCTGTCCTTCTATGCACGGCCAAACGGCTCGACGGATATCGACCAAATTTGGCACGAATATCCAGTAGGCTCCCAAGTTGTGCAACGTCGCATTTTCAATTCCCTGACCATAGCGGAACTATGGTCGACCATGGTCAACTCCTGAATGGCTTGACGGATATCGACCAAATTTGGCACGAATATCCAGTAGGCTCCCAAGTTGTGCGACGTCGCATTTTTAATTCCCTGACCATAGCGGAACTATGGTCGACCATGGTCAACTCCTGAATGGCTTGATGGATATCGACCAAATTTGGCACGAATATCCAGTAGGCTCCCAAGTTGTGCAACGTCGCATTTTTAATTCCCTGACCATAGCGGAACTATGGTCGACCATGGTCAACTTCGTTAATTGAAATGGTAACCCCTATTTTTTATCGCGTATTCGTAATCTACGTGAAATTCTATCTACGATCGACCCTTCGGACTACCCCCGCAGTCGACCATAGCGCATCCATGGGCCCCTCCATGGTCGAATCCCGAATTGCTCAACGGATATCGACCAAATTTGGCACGAATATCCAGTAGGCTCCCAAGTTGTGCAACGTCGCATTTTTAATTCCCTGACCATAGCGGAACTATGGTCGACCATGGTCAACTTCGTTAATTGAAATGGTAACCCCTATTTTTTATCGCGTATTCGTAATCTACGTGAAATCCTATCTACGATTGACCCTTCGGACTACCCCCGCGGTCAACCATAGCGCATCCATGGGCCCCTCCATGGTCGAATCCCGAATTGCTCAACGGATATCGACCAAATTTGGCACGAATATCCAGTAGGCTCCCAAGTTGTGCAACGTCGCATTTTTAATTCCCTGACCATAGCGGAACTATGGTCGACCATGGTCAACTTCGTTAATTGAAATGGTAACCCCTATTTTTTATCGCGTATTCGTAATCTACGTGAAATCTATCTACGATCGACCCTTCGGACTACCCCCGCGGTCGACCATAGCGCATCCATGGGCCCCTCCATGGTCGAATCCCGAATTGCTCAACGGATATCGACCAAATTTGGCACGAATATCCAGTAGGCTCCCAAGTTGTGCAACGTCGCATTTTTAATTCCCTGACCATAGCGGAACTATGGTCGACCATGGTCAACTCCTGAATGGCTTGACGGATATCGACCAAATTTGGCACGAGTATCCAGTAGGCTCCCAAGTTGTGCAACGTCGCATTTTTAATTCCCTGACCATAGCGGAACTATGGTCGACCATGGTCAACTTCGTTAATTGAAATGGTAATCCCTATTTTTTATCGCGTATTCGTAATCTACGTGAAATTCTATCTACGATCGACCCTTCGGACTACCCCCGCGGTCGACCTTAGCGCATCCATGGGCCCCTCCATGGTCGAATCCCGAATTGCTCAACGGATATCGACCAAATTTGGCACCAATATCCGGTAGCCTCCCAAGTTGAACGTAGGCGCATTTTTAATTCCCTGACCATAGTGGAACTATGGTCGACCATGGTCAACTCCTGAATGGCTTGACGGATATCGACCAAATTTGGCACGAGTATCCAGTAGGCTCCCAAGTTGTGCAACGTCGCATTTTTAATTCCCTGACCATAGCGGAACTATGGTCGACCATGGTCAACTTCGTTAATTGAAATGGTAACCCCTATTTTTTATCGCGTATTCGTAATCTACGTGAAATTCTATCTACGATCGACCCTTCGGACTACCCCCGCGGTCGACCTTAGCGCATCCATGGGCCCCTCCATGGTCGAATCCCGAATTGCTCAACGGATATCGACCAAATTTGGCACCAATATCCGGTAGCCTCCCAAGTTGAACGTAGGCGCATTTTTAATTCTCTGACCATAGCGGAAATATGGTCGACCATGGTCAACTCCTGAATGGCTTGACGGATTTTGATAAAATTGGGCACAAATACCCGGTAGGGTATGGGATTTTTCCGTCGTTTGTTGGTTCCACGATACTGCGTACAGCGAGCGAAGCGAGCGGTCAGGCTAGTTATGTATAATGGACGTAATGTATTATGGAAGTCATGTTATGTATAATATGTATATTTCATGTAATGTTATGTAATGTTATGTTATGTAATGTAATGTTATGTAATATGTATATTTAACGTTATGTAATGTTATGTAATGTAATGTAATGTTATGTTATTTTGCTTCCGAGTCTGTTCTATTTTATAATGGGTCACTCTGATTGTGACGAGGAAGCTCCTGTGCCATCACCTTGGCAGTGTATTTTGTTTTGTTTCGCGGGACGTCTGAGACCAAATTTGGATTAAACCAATGGTCGATGGTGGTTCTGAAATGATTCAAGAAGCGAAATACAATGGCTAGAACTGTATCAAATGGGGTAAACCATTGATTACAAGTATAATAGGTACGTTTGGATGTGTACGTTTGAGCGTTCTGAATTCTGCGTTGTTTCGCTATATTGCTCCATGCAATTTAAATGACTTTACTTCATGTAGAGAAGATGTGCAACATCAGACAAAAAATGACAAATTTATTGTACAACGTTATTTTCTGTCCAACCGCCTTCAAGACGGTCATTGAATTTACCACTCAAATTATTTTGGTTTATTATTAATAATAGACCTATGGAATCGAGCACGGAAAAAATTTTTTAACCCCACCTCAAAATTTGATGTTTTACGTTTCAGAGGACGTAGATTAAGAAAGTGCAATAAAATTTCCGACCGAATAATGCAATAGACCTCAACCAAAATTCACCAAATTTTTCTCCCAGGCTCAGTCATCCTTCTAGTTGGTCCTCGAAGCTTTTCGTTACTGTAGCTCAAGCCTAAGGGTAGATATCATTTTTCGAAGGGCAAAAAACGTTGATTTTTTCCAGTTTTTCAAAATTGTGAGGCGTTTGGGACTTGTAACTCCCATAACTACCATAAAAATGATCGAAATTGGTTAAAATTGGAAGAGAAGGTGCGGGTTGGGCCACAGATGGTCTAATATCAAAATCATCGAAATCGTGCGGTAGCGGTCGCCTGCGCATGCGCCCATGTAAAATACTTCAAATGCTCATAAATTCCGTTGAAATGGTCAAAATGTTTTCAAATTTTCATGAAAGATCCAGTATAATAATGTGGAGGATCTGTCAAAATTTCGAGAGAATCGGTAGTCAGGATTTCACAGTGCATGCGCAAACCTTAATTTGTTCAAGTTTTTCCAATTACTTTGAAATGATTAACCGATTATCAATTCGTATTGGGTTTGACCGCACTTAATGATAACAATTGGAGTTCTATACACCCGACAAAATAATAAACCCATGTGACAAGGACTTAGCAGCGTTTTTTGTTTTGTTTCGTGGGACGGCTGAGACCAAATTTGGATTAAACCAATGGTCGATGGTGGTTCTGAAATGATTCAAAAAGCGAAATTCAATGGCTAGAACTGTATATAGTACTTTTTTGAAGTTTGTTATAACAGGGAAAAATAAGCCATCAGAAATTTTCCGTTGTACCTACCTACCTATACCCTACATAACTACCTATAAATGATTGGGGTGTGGACAAATTTACTGCATTTACATTTTAAACTCGTACTGTGCCTCTGAAATGCCTTACTTGGGTTAAGTTAAGGGGTTGGAACAAATATTTCAAAAATGCTGTTGCCAGATTCAACAAAAAATGGGGCTTGGGGAAACTGTGTCAGATCCCCCTCAATTTGTTACAAATTTGATCAGAACTTGCAAGCCGTTCGGTATTTCGAGAAATGATATAGAATACATTTTGATTTAAAATTGTATTTCCTTAAACTCAAACCGATAAGAAATTCTAAAACACTATACTCGTCCCAAATATTTGTACTTCAAATGAAGTTTTATACCTAAATCGTGAAAAATGTATACCTAACCATCCCTAACGCCTCACAATTTCGAAAAACTGGAAAAAATCAACGTTTTTTGCCCTTCAAAAAATTATATCTACCCTTATACATCGACCGCCAAACAATGCAATACTGTTCATGTAGGCTGTACGGTAGCTGCAACCGATTCCAACACTGCTGTTTCAAATGGTACAAGGCGGTTAAGGAAATTACTTTGACAGTGTCAGTTAGGCGGTTGCAACAACACTATCGACCGACAAAAACGGTTACAACGGAATTCGTTACTGGTAGTAACCGTCATGGACGGTTAAAGGCGCCGCCAACCGCCTTCACTAGACTGTCAATGCAGGCTCATCAACCATATTACACTGCCTGAACCAACCGTGTACTATACTGTTACAGATTTTCAGATGCACTAACCGTACTGGTATACGGTTAAATACCATATTTCCGTTATATAAGACGGTTAGGTTGCTGAACAACCGACTATAAAACGAGTAAAAATTCCTAACTATACACTAAACCATTTTGTCGGGAAAGATTTCATCAATGACCGTCTCCAAAAACACGGTTAATGCATTTACCGACTCATCCAACCGTATTTGAAGGTCAACCCAACCGTATTTAACGGTCAAACCAGTGCCGGGGGCTGCATTTTAGACGTTAGCCGTCTCGTTCTGTTAACGTATATACGGTTACTACACGAAATCTGACCGTTTTTTTGCACTAACCGTTCAAATTCTGAAACTTTAACCGACGTTTTTTCTCAGTGTAGTCAACAACCTGGGAAATTTCTATAATACCACTAGAAGTAATCAACAGATGAATCAAGACAATAAATGGCACTATCAATGATCAAAGATAACTTGTCAAAAAAATTGAGGGCCCTAATTCTTATTTTTGAGGGCCACAATTGCTAGAACCCATCAACGACAGCTATTTCAATTATTTCACATGAAAGAAACAATAAATGAACCGCCAAAACTTGTGTAGGTATGTCCAATAGAATAATAAACCCATGTGACAAGGACTTTCCAGCGTTTTCGTTTATTATTCCGTGAATAATACACCTATGTATTCGCTCAGCAAACTTTTTTATAACACCCCCTTCAAAATTTTTCCTTATACGTTTCAAGGTGCGTAGATTCAGTAGATGCAATGTCCGTCCGCCGTACGCCGTATCATGCATGCCGGCTTCATTTTCGGTCTAAAAGAGTCGTTCCTTCGCACACATGCTCTATTTGGGCACTAGTTGTGCACCGAAACTTTGCAGCGACCGTAATATACCCAAGGGTGGTATGAGTGAAAAATGGGCATAAAAATAGGTATTTTTTTGTGTTTTTTGTGTCTTAGAACATGAGCTTTTGAGGTATGGTTTTCCATGTTTTTTAGGACCAGAAGACCGCATACGATGTTTATTTTGACCAATGAGTGGAAGACTGTGGTTCTAACGAAGTTCCAGCCTTAAATTTACGGTAAATTTTGGTCTAAAATCTTCGTTCTTCCTTACACAGTTTGGGTACCCATTTGGGAACACATTTGGGTCCTAGTTGTGCTCCAAAGCTCAGCAGCCCGATTGTAATACACAACAGAGGGTGTGAAAATAGGGGTTTTCGAGGTTTTTCTTTAGGTTTTGGTGAACAAGAGCTTGTGATGTACTGTTTTCCATGTCTTATATGGCGAGAAGACCGAATATGAAGTTGATTTTGACCAAAGAATGAAGAATCAAGGTTGCAACGAAGCTCCCGAAATTCATTTTTTATGAGTCTAACACCTGGGAAATTGTTTGAAATCACCATAAATTTGTATAATAACACTAGAAGTAGTATTGGCAGGTGAATCAAGAAAATTAAGAGGCGCTATCGATGTTCAAAGATAATATATAAATATATTTAAAAAAAAAGAGCCAGGGTCGTGTTCTTGTGGGCAGATTCCAAAATTGGTGGAAACCATATAAAATAAATATTTCAATTATTGCGCATGAGATAATAGAATGATAAACCCACGTGAGAAGGACTTAGTAGCGTTTTTACTTCACAATTCGAATGGTACGAGGTGGTTAGGACGAGGTCTATCTCTGCACTATCAACGAAAGACCAGAAAATGACAGTAGGTAACAATTTCCCCATCATACAATGGCTAGATTGTATAACAGCATACTCTCGTAAATTGTTGTGATTGCGTAACTTTATACTTTAAATGGTACAAACATATATATATGTAGTGCAATTTGAAGTGTTCCGAATGTTCCCACTTGTTCAACATCTCGATAGCCTCAAATTTGTTTTGTCTAAAGAGGTCAAACATTTATTTTGATACCATCAATCGATTTCAATAAATTCAGTAAAATTAGTAATAATGGAAGGAGGTGGTAATTTGACATAATAAACAAGTTCAAAAAACAAAATCTGATGCGCACTTAAAGATTATTTAAATTTGTGGACAAAAGTATGGAAAATATTCGATAGACGGTTACTTCGAAAATTGCGCTCATAAGGTGTTTCCGCCATTTGAATTGCGGCGGGCGTCCGCTCTCTAATTAATCGATTTATGGATTGATCGAGTTGATCCAATTCCACGAAACCGGTAGTAGCCTTCCTCGAAATCTGACTCACTCTCTCGTTGTTCTCTCTCTCGCACAAAAGTACCGTACAGACCTTGTAGTTTCCGCTCAATATCACGGATCGGATTGGAGAAAACCTGTCATTAACGTCGCACTGAAATTTGCCCACAGTAAATTTATTGTTGTGCTCTAAAAGTAAATTGGCAACTTTCCCTTGCGTCTCCGGCACGGCTACGTCTACCAACTCACCTCACCCGGCGCCGGGAAGCAGCGAAGATCGTCGAATTCGTAAGTCAACCAATATACTTGACGATAAAAGTTTGCCAATTGAAATTTGTGCAACAAGTAATTATTTTGTTCAAAGCAGTTTCACTGCCCCCGTCCGTAGAATTCGTTCCATACAGTCCACTTAACACGCCCGAATTTTCCCAAGTGGGGAGTTTCGCCTCCTTATAAAACAAGGAAGTTATTCGCCCACATAAGGTTAAGTCGCATTATTGGAAGGATGGACCACCAGTTTTCCTCTGTGCACCACCGTGCGCCGACGCTGAAACCTTTCCAATTGTAATGTGAAAACCCAAATAGTTCAGGCTTTGTTACTGCACGAATAGGTTAGGGCGTCGAAATCCCCCATGTAGAAACCGGCGCCTCGTCCTCGCCTCACGATGTAATCTATTATTGTTTCCTGCAATTTAACTTGCAGGAATTCATCACCTCCAACCCACGCGCTCATCGCATTATCCTTCCACGTTCTGCCCCGACGCCTTCCACGTACCCCCAAGCTGAAGAAATGTAGATCACTCTTCATCTTCGGAGCCCGTTGAATACGAGAAGACTCGCCTGATTGACTTGGCCTCCGGCTACGCATTATTCATCCCTCGGCGGCGTCTTTCACCTTCAACGCAAACACACATTTCCGACCTCTCCTTCCACGTCTTACCCATCAGACCCGCAATACATTTTCGTTTAAACCCCTACCTGGAGAGAAGGGTATTTTTTCAAAAAAAGATCTATATTATAGCGGGGCGGAGAAGGAGTGATAGAGAAGGGTTGAGCTGAAAGTAACTTGTGCCGTGAACGTGTTAGAGCCCAATATAGACGACTCTGATAAAATTGAGTGATGTCAGAGTAAACATTACTTCTCACTCACCCAGTGAGTGAGAAGGGACAACTCATTCGAGAACAGTACCTACTTTATATGTTAGCCACTGTACTTTCTATGTTAACGAAATTCCTACATTTCATTGTTTCCTTCTTGTTTTTATTTTTCCTCATATTTATTTCTCTGATCGGAAAACAGAGGGACCTTCAGCGTCGAATTCCGGTCCCTAGCCAACTGAGCTACGGGGCACATGGGCACCAGGCAAGTGATGCGAGCTGTGAATCCAGGTTGATGCCTGCATACACGCTGCTCTTCAGGGCAAATTCAATTTTATGGAAACATCGTAGAATGCTCCGAATGGTCTCAAAAATTAAGAAACAAAACCAAACTATTTAAAAATGCGAGAAAACCCACACCTCAAAATACAGTTTTCTGAGATAGGGATACTGTGGATATTTCAACCCCTATTTTTCACCCCTCAGAGTTGAGTGTCAGTAACGCCGAGCTTTGAGGACCAACTAGAGCCCAAACGGTACCC